>VZSE01001734.1:64848-87382 GCA_013398275.1 Promerops cafer | reverse complement strand
GCGGGGGCGGCCGGTCAGCGCCGCGTGCGGGCACCGGGGGTGCGCCCGCGACGCCACCAACGCCTCCGCGTCTGGGCGGGCGAGGGGCCCAGGAGCCTCGGCCAGAGCGCGACGCGTGCCTTTGTTCAACGCAGAAATGCCCCGCGCTCCCGGCAGCGTACCCGGGGCGGAATCGCTGCCCTCGGAGCGGCGCAGGTGCGCCCGCCTGCCCGGGTCAGCTGCCCCAGCAGCCTCCAGGGTCCTACGCCTCGCACCCGCACCGCACCTGCCCGCCGGGCCGGACCGGAGCCAGCGGTGGGCATGACGGCATCTCCCTCTCCGTGGCTCTGCTCTGGTCCCTGGGAACAGGGTCTCCACGTATCCCCCGAGGAGAGGTACCGCAGTGCGCCGCTGGCACCCGGACTCCGCGGGACTGAGCCAAGGCAGGGTCCTAGGGGAAGGCCCCAGGGAAAGCCTAAGTTCACCTTCAAATAGCTCACTTCTCAGCGTGAACCAGTTTCAATGCCCTAAACCAGTTCAAGTTGACTAGCACGAACAGAACCAAAACAACTTCATCCACAACCAGGTTTGCGTCAAAATATGTCGTAGTTGAGCTAACTGCACAGCCCTGTGGTTGCATTGGGTTGTGTCCCACGGTGCACTCTTCACATCCTATTTAAAATGCACCAGTTAAATCTACAGTCAGCTCGCCAGACTACTGCACTAGAATAGACCAGCTGGAGTATGGTGGTACATGTGTAGGAATGGCATCACATGCTGCAGGAAATAGCAGGGTGGTTACATAGTAGTCTACAGTAACATCTGAAATCTTTATTCACACAAACCTCAATTTAAAATGCTCTTGTCCATCCAGGGCAATCATGGTAACAGACAAAGTTGTTAAAAAGAGACAGGTCTTGTGTGTTTAATGTGTAACTTACAAGCAGGCATCGCACATACAAAAAATATATCACAGACTGCTTCTTTATTTACCTGCACTTTCAGAGCTGCAGTTTCAGAGCTGTGCTAGTGGTGGCCAGATTGTCCATCTGACTGCAATATTTCTGGTCTGTCCCCCTGGATCCCACATTCTCAGGGTGTCAGGTCGAAGAGCAGCAGCAGCTGAATCCAGCCAACCCAGCTCCCATCTGCACTGATGAATGGAACAGAATCATTTCAGAAAGATCAAACCATATACACTGGGTGTCAGAAGTTCTGTGAGTTTGTCAGTTTAACCCATACCTTAATTCATATCATGTTAAAATCTTTACAGTACTGCAAGAGAACACCTAAATGTTCAAGTATGATTCCTTTTTTTAATATGCAAAAGACAGTAAATAGCATGAAGTGAGGAGTGTCTAGAAAGATACATTTTTTACCCACATGTTTTTCTCAAGATATTACTTTAAGCCAAAAGACTAAAAAAAGTCTTAGTCTTTTAGACTTTAGACAAAAAATAATTAAGTTTCACATTCCAAATAGTTTTCTTTCAGCCCCAGACTGTCCCAATGTCACCAACTGTCATGCTCCATGTCAATGATGTTTCTCCTCAAATAATCATTCTTGGATTTCTACCTCAAACTAGTTCTCTTCCAATTAATTCTATTTCCTTGTAAACCAAAACAGAGCCAAAATAGAGAGTAAATAATTAATGTGAGAGGAAGCAAAAGAGTTCAGAAGAAAAATGTAACAGATTCAAAATATTTATCGTGGAGGAGAAAAACCAGAGCTGACACAAGGCCAAACTTGCAGAGATACAGAACCAAGATCTCAGAGTACCAGAAAGTTACTGAACATGGACTTCACAAACCATTGTAACAGCATCTTTTAAAATACAGATTAATACAAGAAATAGAAACTGAAATCTTGTTTTAAAAGGAGATTCCCTTGCAAGCAGAAAAAAGAACCACACAAAATTCTATATGAGCTTTTTTTTTGTAGTATACAAATTGAAGCAGGACAAGAACTTGCAGCAGTGTAGAAAACTGCAACAACTTATCAACGGGAAATCAGGTGTGATGGAAGAGTGACTCAGAAGGTCATGGAGAAGTTTGGAAGGATGCAGAGAAACATGTTTAGACTGTGCAAATGCCGTAAGATTAAACACAAGCAGCTGTTTGTCCCCCGAGTCGGGCAGCGGGCTCAGGGTGGCCAGGGGCAAGCACTGCTCTGACTCGCTGACAGCACCTGCTGGGCTAAGGAAACACGTTGACTTCACCGTCACTATTGATTTTCCTAAATTGTGTTTATTAACCTCTACCAGAGATGCTTTGAAAGACTGTCATATAAATATTTGCTTTGAGAGGAAATGTAAAAAACAAACGAAACAAAACAATCCCATCAACCTCCCCAACCCTCACATTTAAGTCAAGTCTTAGGCTTTACTGCCTAAGACGACTCACATTTTCCTTCAAGCCCCAGCAGGCTACTCCATCCAGACAATAGCAAATCCAGTTTGTTCACCCACACCGGCTGCATTTCCTTTGGGAAATACTTAATGCATTGTCGAAATAAACACTCTTGACTCATCCCAGCAACACGGAGCACACACGCAAGCCTCCAGACACGCCAGGGATCCTCAGGCTTGCAAAACACCCCGTATACAGTTACATTTTGGCAAGTCCTTTTCTTTAGAAGCTCAGCTTTGGCGAGTCCTTTTAATGAACATGACATCTGTCAGGGACTCGGTGCAAAACTCCTCCGCCACACACATGGAAGAAATTCTCGCTCATTTTCCATGTTTCCTTCCCCGATTTTTGCCAACTTGTTAAATTACAGAGGGAGAAAGCGCGGCACCCCGACACTCCGCCCAGCTGACGGGGCTGGTGTGCGGGCGGGCACAGCAGGACACCGAGCGGTAGCGGCGGCGCTGCTGATGCCGGCTGTCCTGTCCCGGCACGGGAGCGGAGCGCTCCCCGCGGCTCCCGCTCCCTCAGGGGCCGGCCGGCAGCCGCGCGGCCGCCTCAGCCGCTCCCGCGCCTGCGCAGTGCGCGCGGCGCCATCCGGGTCCCGGCGCGGCCATGGCGACGGTGGCGGAGCTGAAAGCAGGTCGGGGCTGGGGCCGGGGCCGGGGATGTCTCGGGCTGCCGGCGGGGCAGGAGGGCGGCCCGGCCCTCCGCGGCCACCCGGATGGGTCTCAGACCTGCCGCGGGCGGTAATGGGGGTACCCGTCCCTCGGCGCTGCCCCCGTCATGTACCGTGGGCTTTATTTCAGTATACTTCGCTATTAAACGCATCTTGGTGCGCTAACATCCTACTTCTTAAATTGCCAGAACGTAAGCTCGTGACTAAAAAAAAAAAAAAAGGTGTCTGTGACTTCTCTGAAGGCTTAACTTTTATCAGTGACGTGCCTAGCGTGGTGGGTACTGGCACGTGCACAGGTGCAGATACCTTATCGCTGTGGCACTGACATGCGCCAAAACTCGGTTTGTATCGGGGTAATTAATGCTGCTGCCTGGATGCGTTTGGCTTTAAATTAACGCGCCTTTTCATGGTGACAGTTTTAAAGGACACACTGGAAAAAAGAGGAGCTCTTGCCCAAATCAAAGCGAGGATCAGAGCTGAGGTGTTCAATGCCCTGGACGACCACAGCGAGCCGCGGCCGACGCTGTCCCGGGAGAACCTCCTGATCAATGAGCTCATTCGGGAATACCTGGAGTACAACAAGTATAAATACACAGCCTCTGTTTTGACGGCAGGTATTGGCGATGAACTTCTGTCATCGCTGTAATAGTAATCAGTGATTGTTTGGTTGAGTAATTCCATTGATATTATGGAATTAGTAAGTGTGACAAGCTGCATAATCTTGTCTTTCCCTGGGAATTAACAGGGTACAAACAACCTCTCCACAGCTCTACTTGCAGCATTAAGCCAAATCACTCCATTAGTTTTCAAGAACACTTACTCTCTGTTCCTTTACCCTTGAGGTAAATTGTTTGACACAGTAGTTGATACAAGGGCAATAAAACTTGGTAACAGCCTGCAAACTCAAATTTCTTGAAATGCCTGAGAGTAGTAGTTTAGAAAAAGAGTTGTTTGCCTGATGAACTTATCTTTGTACTGTAAGACTTCTTTATTATTTTTGTTAGATTCTTTAAGAGTGAAGATAAAAATTGTAATGTGCTATTGTAAGTTATACCTGTATGAACCACTATTGCTTAAGTGAGTTCCCTGGAATTACAATAGTTAGTTAGTAATAGTCTGAAAGGGAGGTGTGTGCTCTCATGATCTTTTGAAGTCTTCTGTTAATTTGTGACATTTTTCTTACTGGTCTTAAGATTCAGGGATTTTGTTTTCCAGAATCCGGCCAGCCTGAAGTTCCCTTGGATAGACAATTTCTCGCCAAAGAGCTGAATATAGTTGAAGATGCAAGTGGAAAATCAGTGTAAGAAGGAATTTTTGAATGCTCTGTATAATCTATATTCTGTATACTATATAATCTATATTCTGTTTAGTGTTATTATAAATCACATAAATGTTCTCACCAATTGAAATGTGGCTGATCCCACACCTGTTCTAATGTGCTGGATTCAGCTTCACAATGCCAAACATGGGGCCATCTTCAGACATCCTCCAAACTAACACTGAATTCTGCCAACATGGTGACATTCTCTAGACACCCTTGTGCACCAAAACACAGCTCTCTTACCAGCACAGTGCTTTCTACAGAAAGTAGATCTGCTCTTTGCATATCTGTGAGTTGCTATGTGGAGCAATAAAAAGATTACTGTGAGATGAGATATAAGATCAGAGTGCTGCAATTAAACTGCATTAATGACCTGAGGGCTGAAGCAGGTTCAGACACGTTCAGCATTCTCTGTAGCTTGTGCTGTCTGAACCTGTCAGGTGCTCAGGAAGAGCCAAGTTTGAGACGTGCTGTGGTGGACTGGCCTATAGCCCACCAAAGTCTGATCTGTTGTGAGTGTGTGGATCCTTCTGATCCATGGTGAGAATGTGGATCTGTGCTCCTGTGCTAAACATGCTCCAGTTCTTCACCTGCCAGGGGAGCTGAAGTTCAGCAGAGTGTCTCTTAGTCTGAGCTTTTTAGGGCAGTGTTGGTGTTCAGGGGGAGCTTAGGTCTGTGTTTATTTATGTAATGATACTTGGATGTGTTTTAAGTTATTGAAGACATATGTACATATTGTAGAAGTAAGTATTAAGATCTAAGAAGTCCTGGGGGAAGGGTGTATTTTTAATGCTAGACTTTACAGACTACTTTTGAATTTCTCCCTTAAGCAGACCTCTCCTGTATGGAATTCTCTCTCATTTCTTACATGGTGGTAAAGAAGAAAGTACCCAAAATATCCTTCCAAAAGTGTCTTTGGTGAATTATCAAAAGCAGAACCTTGGCAAACCACCTGCTGAGAGAAATCAAAAAGGTGGGTGCAATGTCATTTTTGCAGAACTTTTATCTGTGACCAGATTTCCTATACCATGCATAAACATGCAGCTGGACACCGTGTACCTCCTCCTCTGTGCAGGGACACCAAATGGCTTTACCATTTCCCTAAAAGTTCAACTGGCCAAATTATACTCCCTTACATTATTACAAACCTGAAAAGGGTCAGCTAGAGACAGTCTCACTATATTGGGAATTCAATACTAGATTTTAGCCTAAATTCTCAATAAAATATATTAAATAGTGGGCATATCTCTGTTTCTTATCTGGTCTAACCTAATTTCTGTAGAAAGTTCTTAACTCTTTAGCTGTCAATTCTTTACATAGGCAGAAACCTTTTCTGAGAACACAGTTCATATCCTATTTGCCCCAAAAGCTTAAGCCCAAAGTTCATTGCTCTATAGTAAACACTGATAAATCTTATTTGCCTTTTCTGGTCTGCTTTTGGACTGGTTACAGTTAATATCACCTAAGCTAGAGAATGAAAAGGTTCATTGGTCCAGCTATTTCCTTCAAAGAGTCTGCTTGGCATATTGCTTCATTTTTTACTATGAAAATTTATTACTCTCCTGTTAATACTATGAACTGTTTGGTTTGTATCCAAAAATTTCAAAAGTATGAAGCCTGAGATCTTACTGACATCTAAAAAGGGTGAGAAGTACTAATGGTTTTTTAACAGTTAATTCATTGAGACAGTGATGTTTTTCTTCTGCCAGAAGAGGGGGCTGAAGAAACAAAATTTCCCTACCAAGACTGCTATAAATTACCTTTTGTTAGAGAACAGTTATTCCTATCAGAAATTTCTCCATTTTTAAAACAAACTGAGTGTATAGGAGAATTGTTTTTAAAGTATACTTTTGCTTCTACTGACTCTGCAGGGTCACCCTGCCCTGTTGACTCTAATATAACTTCACATGGAGATTTAATTGGTTACTGTTAGTTACAGAACTCAGAGTCAATCACAAGACACAACAGCACGGTGCTTTTTTTAGAACTGAACAAAAACATAAAAGTTTTAAGGCTTTGAACCTTTAAGTAAATATATTCTGAAATTAATTTCTGCATGTGTTTGTGGAGTATGTTAGTGGAGACCTAAAGGCAGTGGGTTTAAAATATTAATTACTCAACTCTTTTCATTAGGCTGCATATTCAGGTAATCAAGTCCATTCATAAACTCAACCTGCTAAGTCTCTTATTTAACATCTAACTTGCTTTTCACTTTAGAAATTATGTTGTTTATTTACATGTATGAGTATGCCAGCAGACTGGGGATCCTGATAAAAGGGGTGCAATATGGTGTTTCTTTACCTCATTCGCTGCAGCTGAGTTAGAAGTTGTCTGAAATCTAATCTCAGTGATATAAAGCTTTTATCTCCTGCAGTTGCATGGAAACATTTATTTGTAAAATGTCCTAAATTCCCTATGATGATACTGTGCATCAAAGTTGGTAATAGTAGAAGATAACACAGCTTGGACCTCCAGATGCATGAGAATATTTTTGTCTGTGTTTCACTTTCAGACAGAATTCCAGAACCAGGAAGGATGGCTGGCACGAGCATCGAAGAGCCTCTTATTTTACAAAATATAAAGAGATGATATCTTTCATTTTCTAATTTCTCATTCCAAGGTCTGTCAGATTTAATTTAGGACATTCTTCATTGCATAAATTTCTCCAATAAATCCAGTGGGACCATTTTAGCTTGTAACATCTACTCATGAGACAGGATGACAAGGTCATACTTACTGTCAATTTAAAAATTATAGCAAAGCTCTCTTTCCCCAATGCTGATAGAAGGAAAACTGTATAGGGACTCACATTGGTGAATCCTGTGTCTAGAATTGCACCTGAATATACTGAGTTTATCCAGTAAACTTTTCTATAATAATTTATCATTTCTGCACTTACATCTTCATGTGTTTTTCATATGTTTCTGAATAAAATTTTTCAATTTTATTCTGTGTGGTATTTTGAGAGTGTTCAAACTAAACATTTTAATCATTCTTTTTAAAAAGAAAGGGAAAAGAAATTCTAATAGAAAATTGAGGTGGTTTAGAGGGATAGTTGTTTTAATTCTCCAGAAATGTGGACTATATTTATCTTCATGCCAGCAAACAAACAAGTAAGTATTTTCCATCTGGAGTTGCTATAAATTGTACAGTGTAACACTGGGTATATGGGAGGCAAAGGAACTTCTCAGGTTTTTTCCCAAACAGCATGAAAGCCTAAGGCAAAGCTAAAAATAAAGTTGATAGTAGATTACTGATTCCCAGAACTCTTTTAGCTGAGGTATTTACATGTTTTGAAATGGTAATTTATTTTAAAAGCCAAACTTGCAGGGGTGCATAAAAATAACATCTATTTTTTCTCTTCTCATTTTAACAAAATGCATAAATGTTAAATATATCCAGTAGTACTGAGAGGAGTTTGTATAAATAAACCTCTAGAGTCAGTAGTCCTTAAAAATCTTTATTGTTAGATAAATGGTACAATGGAGGGGAGACGAGAGGAAGAGAACCTGCAGTTTGTGAAGTTGAAAGGACCCCAAGTTGCACAGACTGTGAAATGTTGCCTTTATCTTGATCTGACCCAGTTAGCATTGCAGGGATACTTCTCCAAGCAGCCTGTACTCTAATGTGGAATTGCAGAGAGGCTGCATTTATCCATTTGAAGCCTCAGCAGTGAGCTCATCTCCTCCGTGTGACTGGCAGTGCTGGCAGCTCCTCCTCGGCTCATTGGTGTGTGTCTCAGGACTGCTGCCAGGAGGGGAGGACGTGTGTTTGCAAATAAACCTCAATCAAATCCATCTGCAGGTGCTCTGCAGCTCTGCAGAGGTGGCAGCTGACCACTGGGTCAGGCAAGGGAATCTCTGTGCTCTGTGCTCACACCTCCATCACCTTCAGCTGCTGGGCTGAAGAGCCATCCCTCAATTTTGAATTTGATTTTCTAGAAGTTTAGTGCTAGACCCATGTTTTTCCATGAAGCAGTGGATCAAATTGTTATGTATATTTGGATTCTGAATTGTCTTTTCAAAGGCAAAGAAAAAGGCTCTGAAAACACAGAAGCTCAAACCTCTGCCATGCAAATGTTTCAGTGTAACCAAAGCCACTGCTTCTGCTTTCTGTCTTCCCACCATCGATCACTCAGATGCTGCCCAGGTGCCATGGAGCTCCCTGGGAAATGAATTTTTAGTTGTAGAAATTAAAAAACATTTTTGCCCAGGCCGTAGAAGGCAAAGGGATGTTTGGTACCTGCCCTTTCCCAAGCACACAGCTCAGCAGGCTCCTGTCTCCACAGTCAGGAAAGCAGAGGCTGCTACAAGGACATCCTTCACTGAGCTTTGAGTTAAAGGTGTATGTCTGAAATCAGAGCAGAAATACATTTAAAACAAAGGGAATCTTTGGACTATTTTCTCTGGGGATTCACCCATTGTACAGACACTGTGTTGGGACAGTGGGTGGAATTTGGCCTGTTTGCTCTGGGTGTAACTTGCATTTCATCTAATTCTCCAATACTCTCACAGCCCACATCTGGGGGTTAGAAACAATCTCTTGTTTCAAAGTATAATTATTGTACAAGCAAACTAAAGGCAAATTAAAGTGTATTTCCAGTAATGTTTATTTACAACAAAGCTTTGAAATACGTCTATGAAAATATACCGGTCTATTCATATTATTAATCATCTAGCATTTATCTTGACAGTACATGAAATGTTAGAGTCTTTCAAGATGCTGACATACAGAAAGTCCTCTGAATGTCAGACTGCCTGCCTTGGTACTGGGTGAAGAGGAATTGCAAAATCTTTCCCATGTGGATGCACTTAGCATTCCTTAAAATTTTAAGGTGATATCAATATTTAGATCAAAATATTTCACAGTCCTAGAGTCACAGGTTCAGGTTTTAGAAGAAATTGGCACCTAGGTGAGCATACACAAAGATTATTTTCTTAACTTCAGAAGTTGCATAATTACAGCGTGGGATGTATTAACTGCCCTTATTCTTTCTACTGACTACAGAAAAGAAAAAGATACAAGCATAGAGAAGTTGAGAGTCTTTAAATAGCAAAATGCATTTGTGAATTTTGTTGGAGATAGAGCAGTAACCAAGAGCGTTATGGAGGGAATTCCATTACAAGAGGCTGTTTGTTGTCTAAGCACATTATCACAAGTGAAGGTGACAAGGAGCCAGTGAAGTCTGGTGTGGATATCAGATCTGGAAAGCACTTCGGAAGAACTTAACCCTCAAGTTTTAAAAATAAAAAATTCTTCAAGACCAAATTTTTGCTCTCCCCTCGAACGAGAGCAAACTGTGTCTCTAGACTGCAGGGCAGCCGTGCTGTTTCAGAGGTTTTAGTTTCTGTCCTGCACAGGGGAGATTTTTTGAAGCTTTATCAGCTCCCTCTGAGGAGTAGGTTACGTTTTCCTTCCTGAACACCCTCACTCAGGCACCCAATCTCGGCGTCACTGGATCAGTTTTCCGGAGGACTGATTAGCCTTGGGTAATCACCTCAAGGAAAAGAAACCCCAAAAGGTTTGTTCACACAAGGCAAATACACCCTTTCACCAGCAGCTGATTGAGACCTGCTCTGTGCACGTCACAGACTTCACCTGACCACCTGCAGGCAGCGTGAAGCACAAACATCAAGCAGTTGGTGAATATTTTCCCTCATCAGACTGTTCTCAAGATTGATTGTCCTGGCTTGGACACAGACTGTCCCTTCTGTTGCACAGCTTGACACAGGTGGTAATCCACCAGAACAATTACCTGTTCTAATTATATTTGTCATCTTAGAGAAACATGGTTGGTAAAACTTAAGTAAAAATATTTTTAAACAAAACAAAATTTGCTTACCTGATGCTTTATCTAACAAACTAACATCACCATCTGTGCTTTTCTTTTTTCCCCTCTCTTGTGTTCAGGTTACACTATGGTAAGGCAGCTAAAAGTTCACTTCTTTCCTTCTTGGGTCCTCTATCTTTCCCCAAGTACAATATTTACAGTGCAAATTCAGTAAGGAGATATTTAAGGGTAGGCTGCTCAATACTTTATTTTTTTCTAGAAAAGTAATTAAATAAATAAATCAAGGTGGTTTAAACAAAGCTTATTTTCTTGTCACAAACTCATCATCCACTGGGAATCCACAGCTTTCATTTTGAGGCAACTTTGGTTTAAAACAAGCACCACAACCTTCAGGAACCCCCAAACAGGCTATCAAATTAGTATATTCTTACATTAGCTTTTAAGTGAAGGTTGGAAGCCATGCTTATACTCATCAGTTCCTACCCCACATGGCTTGAGAGTGCAACTCTTTCAGTCCCAGCAGTAATATTTTTTTTTTACTTTCCAGCTCCGTTTAATGTCACATCATATATCACCCTCCAGCACTGCTGCTGTTAAACTCCCTCCTCGGGCAGCAAGCCTGCATGTGCAGTGGTTTGCAGACCAGCCCGAATAATTTCCACTCCTTTTTAAGCTACTATTATAATGTGTCTGGTTTTGTGAAACAGATGCAATGTGTTTAAAAGGAACTTCTTAGGATAACTTTGACTAATGTTAAAATGAGCATACTTTTCAGAGGATTCCCTTTGTGTTTCTAATTAAAAGCTAAGTTTGCAATCAAGGAACTGCAGGGGAAAAAAAGTGAAATAGGGTGAACTACCTTACCCTGTGAGGAATTTTCTGCTAACAAGGACAAGTTTCTTGGATTTATGTCGTGGTGATCATTTCCCTGGCTTTGCTCCAACAGTCACACATGCACAGGTCTGATATGGCGCTGCTGGCTCCTGGAAGGCTCTGCATGGCTCCCCACACCACTGCAGGCACCAACCCTCCCTCTTGCAGGACAGTCCGTGACCTCTGGGACTGTGTCACTCCCTGGCAAATCTGGTCTTCTCCACCTGAGGCCCAAATTTGACCCTGCAACTGATACTTCTGAAATGTTGCAGAGCAGAAACCCCAGGGCTCTTTCCCCTCTCTCCTTTTTGTCCAAGTTTTTTCAGCACTGGCCAGAACTAGAAGAAGAGGCTACAGGTCTATCACACCTGCAAGCTCCTGACCCAGTGACAGCAGAGGTTTTCAGCCCAGCCTCTCGTCATAGATATTTTTTTAGGATGATGAGACCAATATGAGCCCCATCCATCTTCCCCAGGAGGGTTCATTTTCCAGAGAAGACAGAGCTGTTGATATTAAGAGAAATAATTTCACTCAGGCCTGTGCTCTGATCCTTTGGGTATACACCATATTTAGTCTGTTGCTGAGAGGGGGTTGTTTCGGTATTTTGTATTTGGCACGTTGATGGGAATTCCTAGAGGATCCTAGCTTTCCCTTTTTGGGATATCTCCATCCACAGGTCCTACTGCACAAGGCTGTTGGCTACTAGAGGAGGAAGGAGGGGGGACAGCTGGGGACTGAACGTTTGAGGGTGTGAGGAAGGTTTGATGAGGACCAGAGCACTCCCTAACCCCTGCAGGTCTGGCTCCCAGCACCCTGTCCTCCTCCCCCTGCCAGCACACGGTGCCTGCTCCCTGTTCTGTCCATGCATCCTGGGGACTGTGTCCCCCCAGCTCTTCATCACTTCTCTTCTACATTTACCAACACAGGGAGGTATTTCTTACATATGAGCAAGTATTTACAGTCCTTTCTCAAGAACTGAGCTGCACACTGGATCGCAAAAGAAACTTTGGCAAATCTGCTGGGAAGGTGGCAAACAACCCTTTCATTTCCCAGGGGCAAAGGAGGCTTAAACCAGCCCCAGGCTCCAAATGACACATAAACACAGGGAGACCCAGAGCCACATCCACCCACACAGTCCTGCTGTGTTAGGAATAACCCTCTTTGCCCAAGCATTCCTTGAACTCAGGGACTTAGCTCCAACAAAATGCACTGACGGCGGGTAGGAAACATCCTGTGCCACACGGGCCCATGACCTGTCCTTTGCCCTTCTAGGCACAGGACCATGAGGGGCAGGGATACTGCCACGGCAGGAAGGAGTTAAAGGTCCATTTGCTTTGTCAAACAGCAGGGAAAAAAGGGTGAAACCCTGAACTTGTGATTTAGGGGCACCCCTTTCATACATCTTTTTGAGAGCCAGAACCAGCCTGCTTCCCTAAAAAGTGGCTCGGGGCAAGGGCCGCAGCCCAGGGTTAGCCCTGCTGGGAACGAGGTCCTTGGCTCAGGCTGTGTTTTTTAAGCCAGGTACCAAAAGGATTTTCCAGCAGGACGTGGTTTCCAGGGCCCCTCCCCACCGACAAGATTCTCCTCCTCTATATAGGGAGGCTGCAAAGGCAGCAAGGACTTGGGCTGTCCCGGCTGGTGGCTGTATCTCCAACTCACTCTGCTCCCCCAATTGGACACCTGTAAGTACCACCGGGGGGCGAGGTCCCTGCTGGGGACCGGGCTGGGGGCTCACACACTTTGGGACGGGGACTCTGGCAAGTTAACTCTTAGGCTGCTCTGCAAACGCGTTCAGAGCGTGACCCTGGGGATGGGAACAGACCTGTCAGACGTGCGCAGGCGATTCATCCTGGTTTGTGTGTTACTGGTTGGGTTCTGCTCAAAATGCATAGAGACTGTGCATGCCTGAAGGTGGGCACAGATGTTCTAGCCTGCTTCTAGTCACTGCTAACACTGCCATTGCTGGGTCGGGCCTGAAAGACACGGGCTGAAGAGAAGGAGCCGTGCTCTGAGCCGGCAGCAACGCTGCCACAAGGTGCAGGGCAGTGCAGGTGGTCACAGGTACCTGCCGCAGGTAACCATCACTCGTGCATTTGGGAATGAAAAACCTGAGCTGCTGATCTTCTTTAAGTGTTCCTAACCTCTCAGTCCTAATACAGGACTGCTGAAAGAAAGTGCAACTAAATAAAATAATCAGTTCATCAGTAACTTGTTCTTTAAACAGGAAAAATGCTTAAAAATTAGAAGGAATGGAATCACTTTTACATAAATGCCCCAGCATTACCTATGTATGTTTTTAATATGCTGGGAACAAATTTGAAGCAAAACTAATCTGACAATTTACTGAACTACAGTCATTTCAAAGGTGACATGCCTTTTTAAAAAATGCAAAATAAAGGAACAAACTTCTAAGAAAATCCCGTAAGTAAATTAAGATGACAGTAGATGGCAGTGCAGAAAGCAGCTTCAGCACCATCCCAGAGGTTCACGGGCTTCTTTCACTTGTGTGTGTCTGTGTTTGTGTGCATGCACACCTATAAAAATGTTGATATTTATATGAAAGGCATATGTGTTTGCATAATTAAGAAGCATCATGAGATATTTTCAATATAAGAGAAATCAGAAGGCTTGTCATTATCTAATGCATCCATATTAGTAAAACCTTTTCTAAAATACACTTGTTGAAAAACAAGCCCACCTTGTCCTTCTCTCCCAGCTTTGTCCTGACAGGCAGTTTGCAGCAGGATTGTCTGCATGGACTGACTTGCTGAACTCCCCAAGCTCCCCCTTCCCTCAAGCCACTCAGGGAGGTTCTGAACTGATGAAGCCCCTGAGACCAAAGCTCTAATTAAGTTGTCACTTCAGTTTAGTGCCCGATTCTGCCCTGGCCGTGTTCGCTTGGATGTAAACAATGAATTTTATTATCTCATTTGCAATTGACACACTAGTCCCTAAAAGGTATTTGTTTTGAATTTGTTATCATTACATTTTTGCGGAACGGCGAGTATTGAGCAGAACATCTCCATAAAAGGCAGCGTGGGGATGTATGCAGAGATCCCAATGCTTTGGAAATCACAGAGACTTATTAGTTGCAAATCTGGTGGCTCTAAAGTATGTTAATTTTAGGAGAAGCCATGAGCTAGAGACAGCTTTCCAGCTTGTGCCAAGTCCAGTTAAATTATGGATTATTTGTGATTTATAATCGATATACAGAATTTGATTTAGTTAATAGAATGACATCTGCAAGAATTTGAAATAGCTGGTATTTTCCAGATAAGGGAATCTATCCCTTTTTTTTCTTTCTTTTCTGATTTTACAGTTGATAACACTGACAATAACTAGGACAAATTTATTTTGAAAATTAGAAAATGAATCAAGTATTTAGTCAGAGTTATGTAGTAACTCACATTAACAAAGGTGAGAAGACTTTATTATAAACTGAGGCACTTACAGACAATTTGATTGAAGTATATGGAGAATGCATTACCAAAAAAAGGTGAAAGGCCAGGAGGGATTGAGAGCAGTGCTCATGGTAAAGCTGTCAATGCTGGGGAATTCCAGTTTCCAATTGAAGGTCACAAGTTTAAGATTCACCCCTAGATTATCTTTTGATTATCTTTTTTTTCCAAGCAGTGCTCAGATGGATGATTCAGTTAAGTACTGGAAAAGTAAAAGATAAGGAACTTGGAAGGATCATAGTCAAGAATTACTGTAGCCCAAGAAATGCAGTTAAAGTCAAGAGCAGGTTACTGCTACACTCTTCCATCAGAAACTATTCATGAGAGCAGGACTTGGTTTTTGAAAATAATTGGTTGTATGTTCCTCTGTTGCAATAATTATTCCCTGTACAGATGTGATAAGGCTTTATACTGACATGCACATCCTGCAGAGGAAGGGAGAAGTGTCCTTTATCTCTTCCTTTGGAGAAAAGAAGTCCCTCCAAGCTCTGACTCAGGAGGCAATTCTGCTTGGCCAATAACCTTTTAATTAAAGTGCACTTCCTGGGAATATTTATATTTCATCCTTGAAATAATATACTCAGGATAAACTAGTTATAAAGACAGCATTCAGCTTCTGTCATTAGCATGAAAAGGGAAAAGACAGTGAAGATCAGCCAGATATCTCCAGAGTGGGAGAGCAGACAGAGGAATAGAGTGAGCTGTGCAAGTATCCATGTATGTTTGCGTGTTAGACAAGTACAACAAATGGATCAGGTAAGGCGTAATTTGGCACAATTCCAAGGCAAGAAACTTCCTATCAATAGTATTTTTGTGATTACTTTTCCTCCTCCCATTCTCAGGATAACTCACCTCTGGGTATAAAGCGTATACTCTTGTACCTGATTTGGGCTAAATGGATGAGAACCTCCTACCACCTCTTGCACATGGATAGGGGTCTCTGTTTCTCTCAGCCAGTCCTATGGGTGAAACTCAGGAACTGGCTAAAGGGTCAGTTTTGCCTTCCCAGGGAATGTCCTCAGCAGGCAGCAAGGAGTCTTTCCCCTTGGCCTGTTTCCCCAGTATCAATCACATACTGGCCCAGTGCAGTGCAGTCTTGATCAGAGATGGACCAGAAGATATAGTGCCAATTATTAATCAGAAAGCTTCAGCATCTCATTAGCAGCTCATTAGTCCTCACTAGGACAAATTTAGTTGAGTTTGTGGAGCTTATATTCTACCCCTTTCATTCAGATGGAAGACCTTCCTTTATAATGAAAATGAACAGTGCACATTAATAAATAAATTCAATTATTAATTGCCATTAATCCACACTTCATAACTTCATTTTCTTTTTTACTGCAGTGATAGTTAGAAGCTGCTAAAACTTTATCCTTAGATTCCAGAGGTTCAGTCAGGAAAAGTTCTTTTCACATAAATCCATGTTTTCTCCTCATTGTGTTCCAGAGGAGTTCTGGGATCCAGTTCAGACTGTCTATTCACTAGTTCTTGTAGAGGATCTATTCTTACCATATTCAAACTAGTCCTAGTGTTTGGATCTAGGGAATAAGAACCTGTATTTCCAAGTTCTGCAGTTCATTTCACCTTATACACCTTCCAAATGGATCTTGTTTTGAAAAAGATTGAATTTAAAACTTTCTGCATCTTGCTGTGTACATACGGGAAGAAGTAGGAGAATGTAGTCAAATTCAGACAGACCAGCTCTGAGTTTCATGCTAGAATCTGTGGAAGAAGTTTTTGACTTAGCATGTAACAAAGAAAGGAACTTTTCCTTGGTCCTTGGGCAACAGAACAGATAAACCTCTGGGATGTCCCACTGTGACATGTTTTATAACAGGCCAACAGTTTTAGCTATGGTTGGGTTTTTGAGGTGGATGGTCAGGATGATCTGGCAGTTTGATTTCCATCATTTTCTGTGGGCAGCCTTAGAGTAGCAGGATTTCACTCCACGAAGCTCAGCTCTGCGGTTCAGTCTCACTTTTGGTGTTTCTGACAGCAGTACCTAATTCCTATTGATATAAAAGTGCTGTCACCTGGCATTTAGCCACAGGCAGCACTGCCCAACCTTTCTGATGCTTCAGCATGGCCACAGAGCTCTCTTCTGGGCATAGGATGGGCTGAAATCCCCGTCTCCACTGCTGCAGCAGTTGCTCCCATGCTGCTGGGGCAGTGGGGTGGAGAACATGCCTTGCCTGTTGCCACAGCAGTGGGAGAGGCCAGGGCAGCTCCTGCTCCTCCCTGAGCCCCGTGCCCTGGGAGCTGCAGCTCTGGGGATGGGGCAGTGCTTCCATGGCTCCCCTGTGCAGCAGCTTCCCCCGGCAGCCGCCAGCTGGAGAGCTCAGCAGGAGAGAATACCATCTCCATTATTGGAACTGTGCGGCTCTACCAGCCCTCTTGGCAGCGAAGGAGCATTTTCTGCCTTAATCCACACAGAGGTCAAATAGTTTCCTCTTGCTCTCTTCCAAGAATCTCCTGGGAGCAAGCAGAGGGCCACATCCTACAGATGCTCCCTCACAGAGCCTCGACAGCAGGGAACACTGCTCAGGGGCCAGTGTCTCCTCACACATTGCACGTTCATGGATTATCTGGGCAAATTTTCCTCTTTCGGATTTCCAGACAAGGCTCTAGAACAAGCACATTTAGCTTTTTTTTTTTTTTTTTTTTTTTTTTTTTTTTTTTTTTTTTTTTTTTTTTTTTTTTTTTTTTTTAGAGAAGACAATTGTCACAGCAGTTTAAAGAGCTGGGGCATCTAATTTCCACTGGATTTCAGTGGGATAGCATCTAACCTTCTTATGCATCTCTAAAAATCCTAGTTTTGTTTTTAAGCTTTATGCCACCTTCTGCATGATCCATGTTTCCTTCTCTAACCCCTCAGAGACTGTGGCCTTGCAAAAAAACCTTAATTTGTGGGAAGGCTTCAGGGACAAATATTTGGAAAGCAAGCTCTGATACTCTCAGAGCACAGGGTGTCCATTTGGCTACATACCACAGAGCTTGGTTGTTACAAATATTATCCTGCTTATGGGTTGACTGCTGACATCTTTAGCAGTCAGTTCTCCAAGCTCCCTCCAGATTCATGTTTGTTTGAATGCTGTAAATATTAAATTCATTCTCAATAAGGAAATGAAACAGCCTCTGTCTCCTAGAGATGTTTTTCTTGGGCACACGCTCTTTGCAGCTCCTCCCCAGCTCTCCTCTCTGCTCCACTGCACAGCAGGTTTCCCACCCAGCACACTCTTTCTGCCCTGGAGCAAACCACAAATCCTCTGTGTACTCCTTCCTGCATTTAGACCTGTGCCCCCATGGGATACAGCAGAACACCTACAAAGCTCCAGCACTGTCAGCACTGATCTTGCAGCCACATCCAAACTTCAGTGGCCAGGGCAGGAGGGCAGCTGCCTCCTGTCTCAGCACCATGCAAAGCAGCCTAAACTCTCCCCTGGCTCTCACCTGTGGGGCAGATACATCCAGCTGCTTTATCCATGTGTGACTGCATGACACAGATGCATCATCCTCCCAGTCTGAGCATCATGGTTCAGAGTATCTTTTAGCTGAGGCAATTCCAGGCTTGTTTCATTTCTTCTCTCTCTCATGTGATAGACATTTACCCTTCATAAATGATCAGCTCCTACTGTCTGACCCATGGGGAGGGGCTAACTCTAAATTACTTCTCCTTCACCAGCAGTATTGACAACAATATTCTTTTTCTGCTTTTTCTGTTGACCTTGTCTCAATCTTATTCTTCTCCAAATGAAACAGTATTAAGTGATTGGAAATAGTCCCTTGCAAGAAAGGTTAATTTCTGTCCTTGCTGGAACACAGCTTGGGAACCATTCTTCTGCTGTTTATTTCATTATTGCACTGATATTTTAGTATGCACCCAGCAGCATTTGGGTGATGGGAAATTTTGTATTTGTCTGTAACTAACTTGGTGATGGGCAAGAGCTGAGGCTGCAGGACGGTGTTCAGCTGGTGGTCCTGGTGCAGTTCTGACAGTCTCATTGCACAGGCACTAAGTATCCACATGGAAATGTGAGATATGACACAGGACCTATAATGCTTTGGAGCTACTGCATGGCAGATTTGACAAATGTGTTTTGTCCGGAACATCTCCACATTTGGCTTCCTTTATCCCTTTAAAGCAGAATATTTTGCTTCCTCAACAGGTGTCTGCTGAGTCAAAATGGCTCAAAAACCTCTCAGCGATGATGAGAAATTCCTCTTTGTGGACAAAAACTTCATCAACAACCCACTTGCCCAGGCTGACTGGTCAGCAAAGAAACTGGTTTGGATTCCATCAGAGAAACATGGATTTGAAGCAGCAAGTATCAAGGAAGAGAAAGGGGATGAGGTGACAGTTGAACTGGCAGAAAATGGAAAGAAAGTGACACTGAGCAAGGATGACATCCAGAAGATGAACCCTCCAAAGTTCTCCAAAGTGGAGGACATGGCAGAGCTGACTTGCCTCAATGAAGCTTCAGTGCTGCACAATCTAAGGGAGAGATACTTCTCAGGTCTAATTTATGTGAGTAGACCCAAACACAGGGCATTTCCTATTGCATGTGACCGTGTCCCACCAACGAGGTGGATCCCAGCCACTGTCTGGGATACAGGCCTTGGGTAACACTGCCATGCAAGTGCTAACCTCCAGCAATGGCATCCTAACCCAAAAATGTTTTAAATTCACTTTATTCCCCATGATTCTCCTGCTTCTTTGACAATTGCTTCTTTACGTAACTAAATTAAAACACATGAAGGTTTCTTCCGCAAAATTTATGGATTCCAAAAGAATATTGTTGTCTTGGAAAGTGATAGATGAACAAAATCTGAGTCCTTAGATTTTGGGAAAATCTAAGGGGGAAATTTAAATTAATTCAATGTAAACCTAAACAATTTTCCAGTAACTTACAAAAGGAGCATACAGAAAAGGCAAATCATGCAGTTTTTCTCAGGCAAAACTCCCACTGAAAGGCAGCAGAAGAGTTCTGGTTTGGTGGTGCTGGAGTTAAACCTTATGTGTGGATAAAGAGACAAACCCACTGGAATTCAGGCAAGAGTACTTGCATGTACCAGTGTGTCACTGAAGCAAAGTCACATGTCCACTAAACCTTTTTGTCCCTCATGTTGATCAAACTACAGATCAGACAAGCCTGGACAAATTATAATTTCTCTATGTTCATGTGAGTTATGGCAAGATTATTCTGTCTTTCAATCCTCACAAGCACACTAACACAAGAATATTTTGACATTGATGACCCTGTCATCTATCCACATCAACAGTCAGCAAACAGCACAGTAAGAAAGCCCAAAACTTTTCCAAGGAATTTAGCTGTTATCTTTGATTTTACATGAAGGATCCCTCTGCTGCGCTGCAGAAAAGTTATCTACAGTTTCAATCTGTGAAAATTTTGCTTGCATGACAGACCACTGATGAGTGAAAGAAAGTACAGAGCTTAAGTAGAAACAGTAGCCAAGGTCTTATTACTTATATTAGGAATGCTAAATTGGAAAGTAGGAAATGAAGCAGAAAATAAGATAGTTATATGGACTACAACAAAGAAACTACTTACTTGCTATGCGTAACTTCAAAGAGCTAAGCTCAAGATCTTTCCTTCAGGAATGTACTAAAATGCACATTATCAAGTTCCTGAAAGAAGCTAGACTTCCTATCTTTTTGTTATTTGAGTTTATTGGATTTTAAGTTTGCAGTGAACATGTGAACCCACGTGCTATCATATCAGAACATGCAGCCTTAATGATTAAAAAATACTTTTTCTGAAAGTGTTCTGCATTGTTGCAAGAATTAAAAGAATTAGTAGAAGGTTAGTGGGATAAAATGGGGGATTGGGTATTTATTTGTTGTTGTTCTCAGCAACACTCTGCATAGCTGTTCCAGGGTTTCCATTATGTTTACTTTATGGAATTTTCACTTTCTACAGAAAGAGGAAATTAATTTCCAAGAGTGAATAGTGTAATTAGAAATCAAAGAGTTTTTCATGGAGGCAAAAGTAGAAGTGTACCTGAAATTAAGCTTTCTTTCTCAAGAGACTAAATTTTAAGACGGTAAAAGTTTCAAAGACATTAATTTGTATTTTCAGTAAGCAAAACCTGCTAGAAACTGCCCAGCTTTACTCAGTGCTGCCTTACTAGATGCTGTCATACCTTTTTAAAAACAGAGGGGGCCTCTAAAGAGAAATTGAGTCTCACCCACTTGCAAAACTAACTGTAAACAACCATCTCCTGGCTTTGCCATGTGTTGCCTAATTTGCATCCCTTGGAGTCCCACATATTCAAAGGAAACATGACTTCAGCATTTTTCTCTCCAGAGTATCACTGATGCAAATGGGGATTCCCAAATCTGCTAAAGAAAAACAGTCAGTTCAGCTGGAAAAATAAAGTCATCTCCCCCTTGCATTTACATTAAATGTTATTAATTAAAAAGATTCAGTGCAGAAATTCACCAGGTGACTGCACACTAGAAAAACACCCTGGCCTTTTGCTTCATCACAGATAATTAAGATAGAAGGGCAAGAAGAAACATGAGCCACTAACTCATGTTACACTATGATCAGAACAAAAAGAATCTGCTTTATCCACACACAAATTACACCAAAAATTATTATACAAGCATGAAAAACACAGCAATGCAATTTCAGTGGATTTGAGAGTAGAATCAAGTTCCTTGTGGTATTCATAGGCACTACTTGTTCAGTCTTCACTTAACAATGAAAAATGCTGTCTTTGGTACAAAAAGCTAAATATGCATATTGGAACTGAGTTGGACTCTTTTGCCCAAATCTAGATGTTTACACTGCAGATGTATATTTGTGCCAGTCTCTTGTAAATACCCAGCAGCAGCAGCTGTCTGAGGGATACACAAGCTCAGCACTCCCATGGAAGTATCTCTAAGGTATTTCAGATTAAGTTCTTCCTGCAGAAGAACTCCCCTTACCTGGGGAGAGACTCAGCCCCTCTCTAGACAGGCTGTGCCCCAGGGAGAAGGATTTAAGGCATGGAAGCTTCAGTGCCCCCACTTTCAATCACACACTTAGCCCTGTCATAACATCATCTATATTAATCTAGCTCCCCCAAATCCTTGCAAAGCATACACCTAGAGCTACAATCAGCCAAAATAAGAGGGCTTCATTAAATTTCCTGAGGTGACAATCATATCAGTCACAGTCCAGTTAGAAATCATCAGACTTCATCAGCTCCAGCTTTTGCTCTGCCTTAATAGCCTGCTTCTTGTGCCTCAAAATTAGCTCTTCAAAGGTATGGTACTGTGTGCCTGGGTGTGCAAACAGCCCTGCATGTGGCAAGTCAGGAAATCCCTGGAAACCTCAGGGAAGGGAGGCCTAAATAATTTCCTTGATTTCCTCTCCTAATTTTTCACTTGGGTGGGGATGATTAGTGGGGTGTGTACAGTAAATCTATTTATACTATTAAAAAATGTCTTGCTGTCCTTTCCGTAAGGGCCTTGGTGGCTGTTCTAGGTTAAAACTGTCGCTTTTCAAGTGTGTTATCCTGGCAAAGCTAAAATTCTTTTTGACATGAGCAGCACAGTTTCATTCTGACGTCCCATGTCAGTGAAAACCCAGCCCAGCAGCTCCCGCCCTTCCCCAGCGAGGGGCTCAGCCCGGGGGTGCTGAGGACAGGCGAGGCTTTGGGCTCGGTTTTCTTGGGCTGCGGGGCCGCAGGCCCGAGCGCAGCTGTTGTGGCCCATGGGCGCGGAGCAGCCGGGCCGTGCCGGGCTCTGGCGCTGAGGCTGATACCATATAAAGCGCTCGGCTGTGCCGGGCCGAGCCGGGCCGCTGCCTATTATGGTCAGGAAAGGGAAATCCCCGTGCCCGGAGCCCGGCGGTGCCGCGGCCCGGGCCCGCGGGGAGCAGGGACAGCGCCGGCCGCGCCGGGACCCAGCCCGGGGCTGAGCGCCGCAGCAGCTGCACCCCACAGAGCTCTCCGCACACGCGGCAACAAAGTCAAATAAATAACAATACATTAAAAAAAAAAAAAAAAAAAAAAAAAAAA
>VZSE01001734.1:0-64771 GCA_013398275.1 Promerops cafer | reverse complement strand
AAAAAACCAAAAAAAACCCCAAACAAACCACTTCTGCTATGTCAGAAACAGCACAGTTCCATTATTTCCCTTTTTTCCCATAGGCCAGTTTAAATATCACGATACTCCTCCCATTATGTTCTCATAACTTGGGTGTTTGTTGGTTTTGTTTTTTATTTTGGGGGTTTAAATTTTCTTTTTTTAAATTAAATACGCTTGCAAATTTCTTACTTTCAGCAACTGTTTGTGAAACACGGCTCTTCATCTAGTATCATATGGCATTATTTCTGGTCCAGGTCAATAGCTAGAATCTTTTGAAATAAAGAAAATATATTTAAAAAAATTTTGAAAAACCCCAACAAGACCACATGGATGAACACCTACCAGCTGGCAGCCAATATTCTTGTTTATGTATATATTTTTATATTAATACCTCCATTAAATACTAAACAAACCACATTTTTTCTTAAGTTTCCTGCAGAAATAGTCATGCAGTGAAGGCATGGTTAGTGTCTGAAGGCATCTATTTGGAACTTGAGCAATTTTATTTAAGGACTCTCATCAATCATCAATGTTAAATGGTGTCCACAGAAGCTTTTCTTAAAAAAACCCTTCAAACATCAATCCAAGCTTCTTACCTGGATTTCAGTTTACAGAATTTGATGCCTACCTGAGCAGATATTTATATCATATTCTGATAAGAAAATGCACATATAAAGAAATATTAATTATTCCAGCTGTCACCATACCCTTATGTGTGATAAGGGTATGGATTATGTACTGAAAATAAGTGAAGTTAAGGAGCTCTAACATCAGGTCACGGAGTTTCTACAGATTGCTAAATTCACCTACTTTCCAGCAACTGACTTATTAGAAATAATAATTTATGCACTTAGAAACCACTGCATGCACATACATTCAGAAAATCTCTGCTTCATTGGTTACCCTGGGCAGCACACAAAGGAGCACTGCTCACCAAAATCCCATTGCCTGCGTTTCCCAGCCTGGACACGGCACGTGATGCTAAGTCCAGCTTTTATTTGAATTCCCTTGCAGACGTACTCGGGTCTCTTCTGCGTTGTGATCAACCCCTACAAGCAGCTGCCCATCTACTCAGAGAAGATCATTGACATGTACAAGGGCAAGAAGAGGCACGAGATGCCGCCGCACATCTACGCCATCGCCGACACGGCCTACAGGAGCATGCTGCAAGGTAGGACAGCCCCGGCTGCCAGCCCTGCCCTGGAGCTGCCACGAACACCTGGGAGCTCCACGTGTGCCCCTGCAAGCGCCCAGCCAGGAAAGAGCTCTCTCAGAGGGCAGCACTGCCTTTCTAGAAGTTTCAGAGGAATTCTTTGGCAGGAACAGCAGTGCACAAACGCTGTGACTCAAAAAGGAAAAACAATCCTTTTACCCATCTGTGTCGAGGCATGTGGGAAGGTTTCAAAGTCAAGCAAATAGTTTTGGCAAATACGGGCATGGAAAATGCTCCCTCTCCACTAGTGGAGACTATTCCAAAGTTAGCTGTGAGCGCTGCTGGATCTGTCAGCATTGCTGCCCTCTCCCCCCAGCAAAGCAGATTCAAACAGTGTTTTGGGGCTACTTTCCCTACAGCCTGATGTCTTGAACCCTGAGTTGAGAAGTGCTGTTTTCCAACAGGGAAGGCAATGAGCAGTGGGAGAGCAGTCAGGCCCCAAAGGGTGCAAACAAACCCTCAAAATTCACAGTGTTCTCCTCCTCCTGCAGTCACTTCTGACAGACTGAGGGGATTGTGTTCTAAGGAAAAACCATCATTTAGGGGTGAAAAAGCTAAAGTGATGGATATAGGAGGCTGCAACACCTCCAGGCTATATGGCATGACCAGGTGCCATCTCACATCGACCTTCGGTGCTACAGGAAACCAGGAGCTCTACAAAATATTTTAAAGTTTATATGCCCTCATAAGGATCCTGACCCTATAGAAATTCTGGCTGACAGCTATGGCTCAGCAAGATTCACAGGCTTGGCCCTAAAGTTTAGGGCTTCCCAGGATTAGGACTTTTTTCCTTCCTATGGCTTATATGACATTTCTTTCCTGGAGCTATTTCAATTCCTTTATTTAAGTGAATCCCAGAAGGCAGAGCTACATTGCAACAGAGGAGGACCAATAAAGCAACAAAAATATCCTGAAAACAGATCTTCCTACACACTATGTGATATAATCATAGTTATAAAAAACTTACTTGGCAGAAGGTCATCCCACTAAGCCACAGTCACATATCTGTGCTCCAGCTTCCCTCCTGAACCCTGTGCTCTGCATCCAGCACTGTCCAGGGCTCTGAGTAGGCCCTGAAGCCATTCCTCCCTCTGATCCTTTATTTAAGCAGCAAGCCTTGAGGGGAGATCTGGAAGAAGCCCTGGCTCCTGCAGACCATCAGCTGTTGTGCAGGGTACTGTACTTGTCTCTAGAAATGAGGTGGGGGAAAAAAATAGAAAAGGGCTATAAGCTATCTGTAGGAAAGGAAAAAGTAACAATATATTTAAGCCTATGCTGAACTGTCAAGACAAGAATTGTCTTGTCCTGACAATATATGAGTTTTTTGCCTAAAGTGAAACCAGTGTCAGCACAGATGAGCCTGATCAAAGGCAGCACAGGGATGTCTCCCACTCCTCCTCTCTCTGACTGTCTCCTGTCCCTCCCAGCATGTTCTCCTGAGCAGTGGGAAGCCACTGGAGCTGGTTTGCCCTCACTGTGGCCATTAACTGCACTTAGAACAGCATGGGTTCAGCTGTGCCTCCCAGGCTGGGTGCTGGAGGGAAGAGGCAGCAAGAGTGCAGGCTCTTATCAATTCACTTCTTGAGGTGCTCAGAATAATTTCCTGGCCCTATTAGCTTTCAGAGAGTTCCTCCTCACTATTCATGTGCCCCCACTGCAATTCTTCCTGGCAGCAGAGAGGAGGGGGAGAGCAAGTAGAAAGGAACAAGGAGGGAGTAGGTGATCAGCTGAACCTCTAAGAGGATGCCCTTTCACTGCTTCCCACCCCAACCATGCACAGCTGGCACGGCAAGTGGAACCACCAGAGCTCCCAGCACAAGCCCAGGACACCCACGTTTTACTTGCACATGCCATCTTGGAGTCTCTCCATCTCTGAAGAGGGCCCCAGCTGCTTTTAAAGCTGTGCTTTTGTTTGTAAAAACCTACTCGTGTTTTGTGCATGAAACTAAACCAACCCTCAAAATAACTCTGGCTATTCAGCCAAAATTCTGCTCACGTTGGAGTGGTGAAAGTGGGCGTCAGCACGGTTCTGTGTGAGCATGCAACACGTATAGCCACAGAGAGCTTCAGAGGGGTTGAGAGCATATTTCCAAATGGAATATAAACAAAAGTTCTTACTTGTAAACATGGGTCAGAGCACTAAATGTTTTCCCTGTGAAAAGTCAGTACTGCTCCTTATCTGGAAACTTGCATAGTTTCTGCTTGCCAAAGTGAAATATGTCATAGATTCGTGAGACTAAGGAATTATATTCTGGTATTTCATGACCAGGGCCACTTGGCCCAGAGCAATCAGCTTGTTCAGATGTCTCAGGGATCTTTTATCTCTTGGTGAACCAAGCTTCTGTGTCTGCAGATCCCTGGTCCTACTGCAGGTTCATCATCTGGGAATCACAGCCCTCCTCATTCTCACCCTCCCCTGTGTTGGCACAAACATCCAGCAGAAGACATGAGCTGTGCACACTGCATTCCTCCTCTGCTTCAGAGACTTACTTGGTTAATGTATTCATTAGGGATGATGTTTAACTCCCATCAAAGCTGTTCTGATAAAAACACTAAGCCACAGCTATCAGCAATCAGATAATCAGACTTTCTTCCAAATATGCAGAAAAGCTGACATCTCACAGGACACAGGAATTATCAAAGATGTTGGCTGGGCAAAGATAAAATTTCCACTTGTTTCAAGTGGTTCTGAGCACCTAAAACCCTTTTGCAAATCACAGTCATGCTGTCTCATGCTCAGCCAGGAGTGCTGGGTGTCTTGTTGCATCTGCTGATTACCATGTTACTGATGCAGTTTGATCATTGCCCAGGCACAGCCGTGGATGCTCATTTCCAGCCAGAATGAGAATAAACTTTAATTTTCTTTAACCTCAAAGACTGAGAATTCTACAAGAGCATTTGTGTGTGTGTCCCCAGGAGTTACCACGCTGAACTGGGCCCTCGTGGCTGTTTACAGATTAGCTATAGATGATTACTGCTACACTTGGAGACTGCAATCATAAAACACTTCCCCCTGCTCCCACACCCTTTGCTCTCTCCTGTATTTGGGATGAAGTAGCTCCATACAGAGGGCTTGATCCCTACCCCAACTCTTGCACTGCCAGCAGGATTCTTCATGCAGCCATCTGCTCCAGATGAAATCCATCCCTGGCTTCTTGCTGTGCTGAAGTGGGTCCCCCCTCCTGGGGCACAGTGTGGTCTATGAATGCTGGTCACAGTGGCAAGGAAGAGGCAGTGCAGGCCAGGGAAGAAGAGCTGGAGGTGGGTGGATGACCCTTCCTGCAGCACTGCCAGCTTCCAGTGATGGTGGAGCTGGGACACTGCTCAGTAAGGATGGATAATTCTGCCTTCTGTCATCTTCCCTGCAGAAACAAAAAAATAAGTGATAGACAATACAAATGTGAAAAGTCATGTTATGTAGAAGTAGTAACAAAGGTTTTGTGTAGTTGGTTAGGCCCTTATTAAGTTTTCTGGCAGTAAATCCTCATGGAGAAGATATATTACAGCTTCCTGCAGATTCAAGGAGATCATTTTCTGTGGAGCCACTTTTATGCAGGCTTGAGTTAAAAATGGAAAACCAAACAACCTGGTAGTTACTTGGAGGTATGGGAGGGAAACACAGTTCCCAAGGTCTTAGAAAAGGAGGCTGCTGTGAGAAGCCATCTGTTTACTGTGTCCTCAGCAGGACTGTACAGAAATGTCCCCTTTAGGCAGTGCAGTTATTAACAAATGTAAAGAAGCAGTAAGTGAGTGGGGGAACATGGGTTCAGTCTGTTTTTTTTCCTTTTATGGTAAAGCTGCCAGCTTGCTGCTTCATTGTGATAAACCATCTGATTTTGTTTGTGATTAAGCAGAGCTAACTGGTCTATCAAGAACAGAGAGGCAGGAATTCTTACAGGCAAACTAGAGGTGTTTGGTGAAAAAAGTAAGCAGATTCCAGAAAGAAAAAACCAACTCTGCTGCATGTTTAGGAAAGCTGGTGAAGTTTATAATGTAAGTGTAGGTCTCTATTAAAAATTGAGGAGAAAATTTAAGAAAATGTTTAAACATCTTATACAGACACACAGGAGGTGAATGATGCTCTACCAGGTAGGGTCAAATTTTCTTAAAAGGCATTAGCCAAAAAGATATTAGAATCTAGAAGACCTATTTTCTTGCTTTTTAAGCCTCAGAAATTATATTTAAGGGGTTTTATTTATACAACTCTTTCTCTTCTGATAGATCTAACCACACAAAGTTGTAGACTCACAAAATAAGGCACAGTCTTTTCTATATAGAATGAAACTTTCCAAAACAGAAATAGGATTAATCGAATGGGAGAGCCTTTGAAAGTAAATGAGAGCAGTATCTGCAGCTCAGGTCATAACAGAATAGGACTGGACTTCCTGATCTGTTTCATCCTTAGGGCTGCAGTTAGAACTGATGGAAGAGACAGAATAACATCTGGAATTCCCCTTAGGACTGTGCACAGCACAGTTTGCCACCATGAGGTTTCTCCCATGATTAACCTATCCCAGAAGACATTTGGTGCAACTTCTGACGTTCCCAATCCTTCCTCTGCTCTTACATATCCATTCCTCTGCTCTTACATATCCCCAGGCTGCCCCTTCACAGGAGCTCACACAAACCCCCGTGGTGGGGCCAGTCCATGAGACACCTTGGGGAGTGTTCCCCTACTGAGGAGCAAAAGAAGGGCAGCAATGGGCAGCAAAGAGTGGTGAGAAAACACTTGGCTTGGAGACCAGCTTTTTCTAATGTTCCCTGAGCTCAGAAATTCCACTGGCAACTCAGTATCAAGAGTCACTTTTATTTTCTTTATGGTATTTATGGGTTAGTGATGCAATATCAATATATGCCCATGGTTTCTATTTACACAACAGTGTATTTTTAGCAAAAGTTCTTCCACACTCCCACTTTTTTAACTTAAAAGAAAGCCTAGCTGATACCCTGCAGTGAAAACAAATATGGCTCACAGCTCCTCTCCTCCCAAATGTTTACGTGGAAGAGTCCTGCAGTGCTGATTGCTGACAAATACCTCAAATAAAAATGAGGAATGAGTAATTTTGTACTAATTTACCAAACAAAGCAGTTAAGTGGAACCATTTGTTGTGTGGTGATCAATAAAGCAGTTAATGTTATAGCTATTCAGGAACTGGGAGTAAAACAGTTGTTTAATATCAATCCAAGCCATTGCAGAGTCCTCTAATGCTTTTCCTAGACTGGCTGTGAGCCAGGCAGCAGTTACAACTTGAGAGCTTAATAAATTGGTTTAAATTATCTCATGGTATTTATGACATACAGGGTCAGCAACAGGGGTGAGCAACCAGGCAGGTATTCCTGCAAGTCCAAGCAAAAGGAGCTCATGTCTGAGCCTCTGAGCAAAGGTTGGTGCTGGCTCTGCTTTGGATAAATAGTGCCAAGCCATACAGAAGCACTGGATTCTGCCTAATTATCTGCCTCAAGTCTCAGATGTGTAAACTAAGCACACTTTTCAAAAATGTATTTGACCTGCCTGGGAATTATTTTCCTAAGTCAGAAAATTATTTTACAATCTGTAAAGGCAAACTGGCAGTGTCAGTCAAAGAAGGGCAAACTTCAGTGCTGGGGCTGGTTGCTCAAGGCCTTGTTTAAGTCTGCTTCCAAGTAATTCCAGGGCTGGAAATGCCACACCTCTCTGGGAAACTTGCCCTAGTGTTTGACAAGTGAAAGAAACAGTTGTACTTTAGAATGGATCACAGCAAACATGCTCATCATGCCTTTTGGCAGAAAAATTTGTGTAAAAGTTCTGAAGGTAGAGAGAAACTCTGACTCCAAATGAATAAGCAGGGAGGATTGCTCCAAGAACAGGTCATGGAGATGGGATGCAATGCTAACCCTTCCTGCAGCACTACAGAACACTGGACACTGGTGTGCTGAAACCTCTCACATGCCTCACATAGCAGAAATGGAAACTTTGGTCCTCCTTCTTATAAATCTTGATCCAAAATGTGATTGATGGTCTGTTCATAGTAAAAAACATGAAGAATACTTACATACTTGTTGACATGATCTTGTATAATCAAAAGTATCTTGTTTTATCTTACTCTTTGGAAAATCTCCCAAAGAAATTACTTGTTCTCTTGATGAAAGTTCTCTCTCAGTCTGAAATGAAATGCAGGCTAAAATATTCAGGTATTTGAACTGCTTTGCTTTGAAAAGTCAAAGCTTTGCATGAACAGCTTAAAACATTTTAGCTGTTGATGCCTTATCTGTCCAGACTTTGTTTTGAGTGGGCTGCTGGCCATAGCTCATAAGCATAGTAAAACTTGAGTTTCAGGTTTGAAATTTTGTTATAATCTTCTTACAGAGAGCCTGATCTTTTTGCTGTCCTCATTACAGTTCATCTCTAATGGAATTTACAAAAAATATTTTTGACCTCTTAACCTTTTGTTCATTTTTTGTACAAAATATTTCCATTAGAGATGGTTATTTAAATTCAAGGGCAAATTAAATAAGATGTGAACCCAGTACTTTTTACTAATCATGGTTGGCCAGATTTTAAAAGGTCTAGGCTGTTCAATGTAAATCCTTATAAATATAAGTGCTTCTGTCAGAAAAGCCATTTTCCCTAATTAATGGATTATTTTTCTTTATTCACAGATAGAGAAGACCAGTCTATCCTGTGCACGTAAGTAAACTCATCTATTTTAGTATATCTCAATGTCACAATATCTTTATTCAAAATTGATTCAAATTCTGATGGAATGGACATGTTCTCACCTTCAATAAGCTTGAACTCCAGTCCCAAACCTACTTCAGCAGATAGACCTGTTCATAAGATAAAGAGCAGGTCTCAGTGTCACAGGAAGTTTTTAATGCATAAAATTATTTCTTTAAATTGACTTTCTGAACTTAGAGATTTTACAGTGTACAGTGAACAACTGTGGTCTGTGGTTATTACTCCACAAAATCCCACTGGTTTGTTGTTCCTGCTGTTTTGAAAAATAACTCAAAATGTTGAACTGGACAAGGATCTCCTACTTGACCCTCAGTTTTAACTCTCTTTCCATTTTTCTGTTGCTTATTAGTTGGTTTTATTTGCTTGAATGCCATCAAGAATGCTTTTGACAAAATTTTGTCTTTGTTAAATTAGGCATTTTCCAGTTTTCCTGATAAAAGATTGGATTTGATTCTATGTAAATGCTAATACGTCGGCAGAGCTGGTGTGTGTATTATTTATAGCAGGTTCATGCAATGATGCTCTAATCTGTCAGGTTTAGCATATCTGAGAAAATGTGGCTACTGACTGAATATATATTTACCCTCAAAAAAGCACTGCTACTGATCACCAGCCATAACATTACTTTTGACTGCCACTGCTGACTGGAAGAAAATTATCACCTAATAAAAATTGTATACTGTGTCTGGTACCATAAGGGCTATCATAGCTCTAACTTCTGTTAGAACAAGGCTTCAGTATTTTTAAGTATACCAATCAAAAATCTTCCCCCAAATGCAATAATACCAGACAGAAATTTAAAATTCCTGCAATGATAAAGTAAAAATTGACCATCACATTCTTCTCAAGATGAAACATGTCATGGTTATGAAGACTAATTTACAATATGCATTTCCTCCTTCTATTTTTGTACTTAGTTTATTTTTCCACTAGTAAATCTTCTTTTACTTTGGAACATTGGTACTTTCAAGAAAGGGACTTTCTTTTGCAAATTTATGGCTTTTTGTTCATGAAAATCCATTAAAGGATCCACTTCTTGCAGGTACCATTTACTGAAATTACCTGGCCATCTTGATGGAAACCTAAAGTGTTTCACACCAGTAATACATAAAATAGAGAAAATTAAATGCCTTTTCCATCCAGCAATATATAAAATAGAGAGAATGAAATGCCTTTCTCATTTTGAAAACAGCACAGCAAGTGATTCCCCAAGATGTTTGGAGTAATTGCTGTATGTTGGATGTGCATCATAACCCATAGTTTAAAACAGTCCTCACACGTCTTCTAAAGCAAAAAGATTGGCCAAGCTAAAGCCAATGTACACAACTTTAACCACGACTGGTTTAACATTCTTGTTGACCTTATTTGGCTGTGCAGAAAGAAGAAAGTTCCCTTGGCTTGCAGCTTGGCAGCTGTCAAGTTGGAGCAATTTGCAGTATTTTATAGAATTGTTAGAAATTATAAGAAATTATAAGAAATTATCTTTTGGCCTAAAGTATGGAACAATAACGGAAGATTTCATGGCATTGATCAGCCAGGATTTTTTCTTGAAATAGCTACAGGCTTGAACTTTCCATGGCCTGGTACCTAAATTGTAAAAGAATAGCTGTAAGGATTCGTATGGATCCCCTGAAATGCTCGTGGGACACAGGCAGGGGGGCAGATCTGAGAACTGAGCCTGATTCTGTGTTTCTGACTATAAATATACCCATTCTCAGGACTTCACCCTCACCTCATTAAACCTACCCTCATGTGGTTAAGTACTGTTTGCATTCTTTTTCAATCCCTACCCTTCGTGTGATTAACCATGCTATGTTTAAAATCTCCATCTGTCTTCAATGCTCATGGGTTCCAGTGCTTCCTCAGAATTCCCTGTCTTTCCAGATTTCATTATTTTCTTTACATTCCATTAATAACCACACTCATACTGCCTTTGGCCTCCTCTCCTCTGTTCACACACATCCTTTTACTGTTAGCTCTTTCCCATGGGTAGCATCACTGAACATCTTCTGGTGTCATTCCCTGCCAGTTGCTCTCTGGCACTTTACAGTCAGCCTCAAAATCCCACATCTTATCATGCACATTTACAGCACAAAAAACTTTATACCGTGGCTGTTTACTAATATATCTGTGGTTGCATTATTGTAACATAACACAACGTAGCATAACATATATAATACATACACAATACATAAAATTGCACTCTTTTATTGCTCTTTTTTGTGTCTGAAAATTAGGGCAAGTAATCTTGGTCTTGGTGTCTGTACTGTTCTGAGCAGCCTTCACTGCTCTGCCTGGCTATTGGGATTTCCTGAAATTCCTGCCTGTGCTTAGGCGTCCCCACTGTGCTCTCTCCCGTTTGATATCTGAGTTGGCCATGAAATAGTCTGTTTTCACTCTTAGTCCTTAGTGACCAGCACATAGATATTGCTGAAGGAAAAGTCCCAAGAAATCTGTCCAGGTACTCAGAGACCTGAGCAAGCTCAGTGCATCAGCAATTAAGTGTGACTTGAACTAGGCCATGGCCAGTGAAGAGATGTGTGGCTTTTCAAGCTTCCTCCAATGTTAGTAGAGGCACAAGCCCTCAGAAGAGACTTCTGGCCTCTTGTTTGATTTCTAAAGACACAAGTGGATTCTCCTGGAGTTTTCAAAATGTTTTTTACTAAAAATCCCACAAGTGTTTGTTTGCACAGCTAACCACTTGAGAGTTTCAACGATTTCCTCAAAAACTTGTCTGATCCTGGGGTATTCATATAGTAGCCACTTCCTGAAAAGAAGAGGTAGAGTATTTTCTAGAAAGCAAACATGGTTTAGAGGACTGTGCACAAGTTTCAGTTTTAAAAAAAGCTACCTTGAATGAGAAAATCTGATCAAAGTTCTGAGTGTTTGTGATATTGTGAAATCCCTGGAAACAAGTACTTGTGAAACACCTGTAACTATAATCAAGTACTTTTTCATTACCTTTCTGGCTTTTAAAACATGCATTCAGTTTGAATAGCATCTATTAAAACAGGGAAGTAGCAGGGTCATATTTCCACTTAATTTGATATGGGAACAGACAAAACATTGAGTGGGGCAGTGACCATCCTGCCCTTTTCCCCTTCTTCCCCCCTCTCTCTCTCTCTGGGCAAACTCTCCAGAGCCTCACCCGGCCATGGGACTCCAGCCCATTTCCTTCCTGATGCGCGTCAAGAGCAAAATCATCCAGAACATCTCCAAACTGCAAAGCCCCATTAGTCAAAAGACTCCTCCACGAGAGAGCTAAGCTCTTCTTTCCCAGCTCAGTAAATCTCCAAGGCTGCAGCTGGCAGGCACTGCTGCTTGGCCCCTCTCCCACACAGATATCTCTTGGAGCTCCAGGCCCGGGCGGGGCTGGGTGCTGACCCCGCTCCTTTGGGAATGGTTTTGTAAGTAAACCCGTAGGATCAGCGGGCTGGCTTCTGAGACGAGTCTCCAGTGGGGTACAGCTGGTCTAGGACAAAGCTTTTCATTATGTTTGCACATCTCATACTGCAGGACAGAGGCTGCCAAGCCCTGATGTGATTTAGAGCACCTCGTTGAGTGCCCTGTGCACAGGGGCTTCCCACAGTGCCAGCACAGGCGGATTAAGGGATGTGTGAACGGGCAATTCTTGTGGTTCATTGCTTACTGAACAAATGCTGAAAATAAATTCTGCTGTTGCTTTTCAGATGTTTCCAAAAGTGGAATTAAGCTAAGTCTCATATCATAATATTAACATGGAAAGCTTTCAAATTTTCAACAACAAAAAAAGAAAATACACTTTTAAAACTAATTTTTCTCAGTTGTTCTGAAGTGTACAATAGTCCTAGTTGCACCACAGGCTCAACCCCAACAGTGGGGCCAATTTGCTAGTGTCACCTTGTTTTTCTCTGGAAACCTATTCTAGCTGGGATAATTTTCATTTAAGGTGACAAAGGAGTCATGGAGGATTTTGTAGCTCAAGAGGTACAAAAACTCTATTATAGCTGAGCACTATATATATGAGTTTATGTGCTTTAAATCCTGTACTGAGGTCCTAAAACAATGCCTGGCAAGCAACGAGGGAAGGAAAAGTTTAAGTTATACCCTACAATGTGAGAGTAGTATTTTTAACAGAGCAAGCCTGTTAGCCTAGTGGAGCCCTTTGCTCTGGGAAAGCCAAAGAGTTTCTTAGGAGGAAAACTTGCATAGGAAGTAGGTAAAGTACTTCTGTTGGGCTGCTCAGAACTGTGCAATGGGACTTGCTTTTGATCTGGTTTTTTGCATTGGCCATCTGATCTGGGTGCAAAGAACAGCACTGGCAGTAAATGTGCTCCCTTGGGTATGGCAGGAAAAAGAATTATTTGAGAGGCTTCAATTAAACAAATGGTCATTCTGCTTCCTAAAGATGATGGTTAGAAGAGTGGTAACAGCATATATATGGTGAACACCTACTTGGAACATAATTAAGTCTGAGGAAAATGGGCACTCAGAAGAAAGGAGGAGATGCCTCCTGGGAGGAACCCCATCGTGTCTCATCCATGCCAAAACCACCAGAAGATGCTTGCAGGAAAAAGATCCATCTTTAAAAATTCAGTCACTGAGCTCAAGAGAACAAGTAGATTTTAAAACAGGTGGCATTTCTCATACCACCTCACAATGGAAGTTGTTTCTGCCCCCTCAGAAATGATAGCACTTCAAGGCAGATGCAGAGACAAAACCTGTACTGCATGACCAATTCTGTTGCAATTCAATAGCTCTAGGAAGAATTTCATCCACCTGTGAAGTGAACTAAGATATTCACATGCTCTCCTCCTCCTGGGTCTCCCTTGGTAACCTTCTTGCTATTTAGAGGCATTGACCTGACCTAGCCATTCCTCCTCATTAGTACATTTACAAACACATGGCATTTCATCACTGAGGTGAAATCAGACATCATATGGCTGTGATACATCCTTCAGAGTATGAGCACTAGTAATTTTAAATGGGTATTTGTTTATCAGACCTGTCTCTTGTCATGGACATTTATGACTGATCTGATATGTTGAAAATCAGATGTATTCATCAGCTAGAGACATTATTTTTCATTACTTATTGACCTTGGAGACTTTTTTCCTAATTAACCTAAAGCAGTTGAGGTTGTATGTGTTTTCTATTTTATGTTGAGGAACTTTTTTATTGTCTATTTCAAAAGGAAGTTAAAGCCCCAAAATCTGTCTGCAGAAAACAGGAAAGCCCACAGCCTGTGCAGAAGCAAAGTGTTAAGGAGCATTACAATATGATGGGATAACTACAAGTAAAATGATGCCATATATGGTAATACTCACAGGGATTCAGGGAAAAGCCAAAAGATGGGCACTGTTGCCCTGGGAGAAAGGAAATGCAATGATGATGTGATGAACTACAAATAACCCTTAATAAAATGGAATAGTTCAAAGCCCAGGGTTTGTTTGAAGAAAGTTGTTTTGGTTGGGTTTTTTTCCAAAGAAACAAAGCTGTAAGGTAGATTTATTTGAAAAGTTTGTATGCATATGTCTTCAAATTGGTGTGCTTGGTTTGGAATTGTTCCCAGGACACTTAATTTTTATCAATAAAACATAGAAATGTTTTAGCACTGAAGCCCAGACAGAGATGAATCCAATCTCTAAACTGTGCAAATTAACTCACATCTTGTGAAAAGGAGTCTATTAATCTCAATTATTTGTGGTTCAAACTCTAAAAGCCAGAAGAAACATTTCTTATCATGTTGTACCTCAGGTAGGAGTTGTTTCTGGTTTCCTAAGGTTTATATCAATTTCATTCTGTATTGAAAGTTCTGTCCAGCACTTCTCCATATTTTGATGTCCATTTATCACTGGTCCTTTGGTAGGGAAAATTAACTCCTGTATTTCCTAATTAGGAAAAGAAGCAGAACTGCAGCTGAACAGTTTCAGACTCAAAAGAGCTGATAAATATCTCTGGGATTTTTGAATGTATTGTTCTTTTATTTTTTTAAATCCATTTTATTATAGAGCCAAAGAAAAAAAGGTCCAGCTTAGATGGTTGCTCTCCCCATAGCACCAGCTCAGTTGAAAGAACTCATTTGTTACATCTACACCCACTTTACCACCTTTCCTGACTGCTGAGCAGGACAGTATAAAAACATTTTTGTCCATATAATCATCAGAGCCAGAGGTACCTGAAAGACATAAGATGATGTAATGTAACAATTAGAGAGGAAAATTGGCTGGAAATTTCTATTGAGAAAAGACTGTCAATCTGTACTTTACAAACCAATCTTTTACTTTAAGAGAGGGTTTAAGAGTTGTAAATAAACTTAACCTGGAAGTCTTCCAAGAGACAAAAAGTTACCACTACCTTCCTGCTTCCCAAAGGACATTGCATGGAGCAGAGCTGGGATGCCAGTTCTGCTGCTCAGACATGTCCCTTATTACCTGGTCCCACTGAATTCAAGGAGCATCTGAACACAAAGCCCAGATGAGGCAGGATCAAGCTGTTAGTATACTTTAATGCCAGAGTTTCAGAAGAGAAAACCATTGTATTACTGCTGATGTTTTCTTTTACTGCTGTATCACATCCTAGTTAATGTTGTATTTTTTGACCTTAAAATACAAGCAGACTCCCTGCCAACTCCACTTCTCATAAGTGTTCAGATGCTGCCAAAGCAAGATGAAATGCTGTTCAAAAATGCATCATGTTTTAGAATTCCCTTAAATGGTCCAATGTCCTCTTAAAATACTACCAGGACAGAGATAAAACTCTGATAATGCATTCTTTGCAGGCTGAAGTAAGGTGGATTTGGGAGGTGGTGTTCTGGGGTAAATAAGCTCCGAGCTGGGCAGTTTCCAGTCCTGTTTTTATACACTATGTACATGTCCATGGCAGAAGGACTCCACTGGTTACCTACCTTCTTTTGTGTTATTTTCTTTCCCCTCAGAGGTGAATCTGGTGCTGGCAAGACAGAAAATACCAAAAAGGTCATTCAGTACCTGGCTGTTGTTGCTTCATCCCATAAGGGCAAAAAGGACACCAGCGTCACTGTAAGTGAGCTCTCCCATCCCCAGCTCTGCCCCAGGCCTCTGAGGGCTGTGCTGAGGTGACTCTGCAGCTCTGCAGGGACTGGGGCTTGTCAAACAGCCAGCATTTGAACAGTACACAATTACGTCACAGCTCTATGTTTATGGAAGAAAAAAAATTGTTTGACAGCATCTTAGGCATCAAATCAGAATGTACTTAGGGAAAACAGAAATATTCATTGCTTTCCATAGGCATAGCACCTATTTATATCCCAGCATGAAGGCCTTGAAGTCTGCAAGGGCTCGAGTCCTTGTTTTACCCTTGACCTCTGCCAACTGAGAAGTTTAGGAAAGCCTGTAACTAACACATTGTCCAACTGCATCACAAAAATGTATACCAGCATTTAAACTTCCAAAGTTTTGATTGGATTTGTTAGTAAGTTTTCTTACTAACTAGCAAAGAGTCCCAGTATAAAACTTGTCTTTTTTTTTACTGCTGTTAGAGGTAACAATTTTGAAAGGCACATTTTTTTCTAAGTGCTTTGTTCCTTCAAAATTTGTAATAGCCTTGCCTGAGAGACTGAAGTTCATTTTCTTACTTTGAACCATATACCTGCCCAGTTCCTGGAGATCATTACCATGCTCTCAGCTGTCTTTGCTCTTCTCAATGATACAACCCCGGGTCCTACATAATTTTCTGCCTTTCTAATGTAACTCAAAACTTCTGCAAAAAAATGAAGCAATTCACCTTTATGACAAAACAGGCTTAATTCAGGAAGACATTTCATTGTGTCTCAAATACAAGATTGGGTACAAGATAAGTAATTAGTAGGGAAGTGGGGAATAAAGTAAAAATCTCATGACCACCCCTGTGCTGGGTCTCACAGCTGCCCCTGCCCATGTGTCAGCAGAGCACAAGGAGTGCAGCCCTCCCTCTTCCACCACTAATAACTGGGCCTTTATGTACAGTGGATTCTAACTTGGAGTAGGGGAGGAAGTAGATGTCCTTTTGAATAGTATTTTCCAGAAATCTGTGATTAAATTCAGTGGAAACAGTCCAAGACTAATGTTTAATATTTAATGTTTATGCAAAAAAAAGTCACTTCTTCCTATTGAGTCCCTGCTCAGTATCTGGGGGAAATGAACTTGGGGTGCCAAGACCATCCCTAACTGCAGTTGCTGCTGACTCCTCTGGGGAGTTATGTGAGTCTCAGGACCAAATCTGCCCTGAAACAGACCTGAAGGCAAATATCTGTCAAAGAGGAGCTTAGAAAAAGTCTAATTTGTTCTATATGATGCTGACAAATAGTAATTCAAAGGACTGCTTAGGACTACTGAAACTGCAATTTCAGTCATTAAAATATAATGAGTAACAAAATGCACCAGAGAAGAACTAGGGATTTATCATAAAAATATTTGCCCTTGTCTGGTCCTGAGAGACTAACCTAGGACTGTATCCAAATCCCATCTCTTTGCTTCAGGTTTTTTCTTTTCTTCAGTTAAAATGCTCTATGTATGTTAATGGTATTTGTACCTTTGGTATGTCTGCAATAGATTGTTCTTATCTGTATTCCTGGTTTATTTGCATGGAAACTGTGTACTGGTTATTTAAATACAGGAAAAACAATAAAAATGTCTGTCTAATGGAAATTATACTGACACTTGTTTTATACCATGTTATTCAACACAGCAAGGTCCATCTTTTGCCTACGTGAGTAACTTAGACTGTTTGATGTGTGTTTAAGGCACTGAGTGTAGATCTGCATGCTATTGTTGCACCCCAAAAATTTAAGAGAGACTTTGTTGAAATATGTTGTATGATACGATAAAAAGCAACAATAGCACCAAATGCTCTCACAAACCAACCCTAACTGTGTCAGGCTCCATGGTAAAGAATGAGGTCTGACACAGGCAGGGTCATCTTTCAAATATCACCCTCTTCTATATCTCTGTGTGTGTTCAAATTGCCATAGTTTGAATTAAATTTCCCACGATCCTGGAAGAGCCACTCAGCCTGAAATTAAACAATGTGGTTTCTGAATGAAATACCCAAATGCTTTCTGTGCTTCAGGTTGAACTTTTTAGGACTGTTGTGGAATAATTCCTAAACCTCACGGTGTTTGATTTGTTTGACTGCATGCTTTCCATTTGTTATTGCTTGGAATTTTACATTTCCATGTAACTGTTGATAATTGTTCACCACCACAAGAGTTAGCATGTTCTTAGCTTGCTGCTGTGACATGTAACAGAGCAATTCCCACTGCAGCACCTGTCTGCAGGTGTGTTACAGGCCCTCCTCTGAGCCATACCACATAGCGATGCTTTGGGAATACAGGCACGTTTGCTGGCACATTCTTGGTGCTTCTGTGCCAGGCAAATGGGATTTATTTTCCTTCATGCAGTCTTTTTTGCCCCATTCTGACTGCTGCCTCTCAGTCTTCAGCTATGCCAGTGTTGCCCCTTAGTTAATTTAGTACTTCCTTTGACAATCTCTCTGAAAAAGAATTATTTCAGGGTTGGCATGGGCACCTCTGTGGAGTTTGGTGGACTCAGAGCTGCACACAGTGCTGGCCATCTGGAGCCAAAGTTTTATACCCAGGTTTATGGCATAGCTCAGTTCTCAGTAGAAGCAGGTGGTGTCTGTCTCATTTGAACAGACAAGGTTTTATTTTAGATGTCACCATCTGATTGCAGCAACACTCTTTGCTTATACTGGAGTTTTTAAGTCCACAGAGTGTAACTGGACAGAGCTGCCCAGTACAGAGAATCTTCAGGGACTTTTAGGCATTCATTTCTTATTCTGGGATTCCTGTATGAACTTGTTCGGAAATCTTCCTTTCCTCTTCCTCCAGCTCTTGGGTCATAAGCTTTTTAATGATATTTTTGAGGTAGCTCTCACCATTGACAGAGAAGTTACATGGCATTCAGGAGTGACATTTAGAAAAAGGTTACCAGATTTGCACACTAATTGGGAAGTGCTTTCATTTTCCAAATTATTTCCTAGATTCAAATGAAATATTGCCTTAATTTCTAATAAAAATTATCTAAATGATATCTTATTATCTATCAAGGACTTTTTCAGGGTGAGTTATTTGAAATAATGCATATTACTACAGAATAGTACTCAAAGAATAGTGTGGCAAAGTAAATGTGAATGTAAATTATCTCATAGGACAGAGTTGAATGAAAAGTTCTGAAAAGCTGTATACATATGCAAAGTATTTTTCAACTTCATTGATTTGCTTAGAAATGGGATTAGGTAAATACATAGAATTAAATGCATGCTTGTTTCATTGCATGATTTGTTTCCTTAGCAATTACCAACCACAATTAACAATATAATATGAAGTTTGTGTGTTTGCATGAGAATTCATTATCCTAGTTTGAAATAAATCAATGCAATTCCATATTTAACCTACGTAGCCTTGCATGGATTGTTATTAATAGACTTGATGAAATCTGCTTTGTAGCTTTGTGCTGCATTACATTAAAATTATTCTCGGCAAGTTATTCTAATTACATTGTCATTTGCTAGCAAAGGGTCTCAATAAACTAACTTGGAAAAGACATGCTAGAGGTTCCTTTAAGAATATCCCTTTTAAAAATTACATTAAACTGGAAAAAATAATTGACATTGAATGACCCTTTTTTTAAGGAAGGCCAGTCGTGATGCTAAACAGAGTTTGATCTGTCACAGGCAACAAGGCTGGAAAAGGGTCATATATACAGGGCAGCAGTCAATTGCATGAATAGATAAACACAAAGATTAATAGAGAATGAAAAGAAATCCACATGAAATGCAGTATTTACCAAAAAATTTAGAGAATTAAATTAGATTTCACCTTTCTCTCCTGTGTACGAGGGTTAGTTTCAACTAAGAAATTATGAAGTCTAGTGTTAACTGCTTCTGAATGAATTTTAGGGTGAGCTGGAAAAACAGCTTCTCCAGGCAAACCCTATTCTTGAAGCTTTTGGAAATGCCAAAACTGTGAAGAATGACAACTCCTCCAGATTTGTAAGTAGGAGAAATGCAGTTTGGTCTGTGTCAGGGGGAGGTAAAACACCTTTTAAACCCAGTGTACAGACAGTGGCCCCCCTCCGTGCTTCTCTCTAAAGAGAGCTGTTCCACGGGTCATCCAGCAGGAGGGAGTCAAGCATGTTACTCTTGGGAGGGTGATGTACCCATCTTATGAAATGGGCTAAATACTGGCTAATACTGGAAAACCTGGCACAGCCTGAAAGAACAGCCCAGTTCAGATCTTCTTTTCATTCACAGGGCAAATTCATCCGCATCAACTTCGACGTGACAGGCTACATTGTTGGAGCAAACATTGAGACTTGTATCCTTTTCAGTGAGCTGCCCTAGGCTGAGAGGAAGACAAACAAGCTCACGGGGTGTCTAAGAAAGGCAAATACTGCCGAGGCTGCTGTAAACAAAGAGGGAGGGAAGTGGCCCCGTTTGGGCTGGCATCAGCTTCTGTCTTGCTCTCAGTTTTATGTTTTCTCAGCTATAGGGAAGGGAGCTGTTCCCCAAATACAGCTTCAGAAGCTGGACAGCCCATACCTAAGGCAATGGCAAGGGACGTTTTTGTGTCCAGAGGACTTGTCTTGCCTGGATGCTAAATACTAACTGCCATGTCAAAATACACACCCAGAGCAGTGAGCTGTGTATCAATAATCCAGATGTATTTTTTCAGGGAAAATGGACTGAGAAATTCAGCTCAGTCTGACCTTGCTTGTCAAGTATGTTGCCTGTTCCTCTGGCTATGTTTATGAGCTAGTATATTTTAATGAACATATTTATATGCAGGTGGTTTCCTCAGTGTTGCACTGCTCATCTTTGCATACAGAAAGAGCTTCTTGCTCCAATAAATGAGAAAGAACGATGAAGCTATAAAGAAGTACCTTATCCCTTGAGTGTAGCATCAAGCAACAAACAGTTTATCACTCTGCTCTTATTTTGACAACTGATCTTTAGAAAAAATCATTAACATTTTAACATTTTTGGTCTTAACTGAAATGTTATCTACAGCACTTTAGCTTTTAAGGAGTGAATCACTGACTGGTATTGAAATACTTACACTATTGATAACTTCATTTTTATTAGCTTATAGTCACAAAAATGGTCCATAAATATAACCTGATTTTATTGCTTTTATACCTACAATACTCACCTCAAGAACTCTTTTTTCTAGCAGCCCCACTGTATGTTGAAAGGATTATATTGGTGCTTCATTTACAAAGTGGTATGAGTTATATTGTGACTATTAGTTTTATATCTTGGATTTTAAAATAATTTAGGTCTATTTTGCTTACTGCCATGATTACCAGCATTTACCCTGCAAGAGCAAGTAGGAAATTGATCTGCTTATTGTGGTAAGGATTATACCAATACCAGAGCTCCTGCCACAGAATTAGACACATATTCATGTTAGCCAAGTCCACGGCAAATATTTCGACAATGCTATTGATGGTTCTGAGGCTGATGGCACAATTAAGAAAGGACTGAATCCTGTTACTGATTTTTTTTAACAAACTTTACAAACAGATTTGCTTGAAAAATCCCGTGCAATTCGTCAGGCTAAAGATGAAAGAACATTTCACATCTTTTACTATTTAATTGCTGGAGCTTCTGAGCAGATGAGAAGTAAGTTCCTTACTAATGATTCTCTCATCTCATTAAATAGTCTGAGCAATGGCTTGCCTAAGTATTTATCTTAATTTCTGTAATTACATGTCATTCAATCCTTACTATAAATAAACAGCCATAGAAATAGCTATGTATTTTAGCTATAGAAAACAATTTTCTCAAGTGAATTATAAGAAAGCATCAATTCATGTCCACCTGTTTGAGGCAGGTTGTTTGCAGTTTGCAGGATATTTTAATTTACAGGAGAGGTAGACCCACTCAGATCCCGTCTTGAATATCAAGAAGATAAATTGGGAAGAGTTATTAATTACTTTACACGAAAGAAATTGGGGGTTTCAACAAGAATATCAGCTCATTGTTTTGAAATAAATTAAGAGAATGTCTTTGCCACAGCACATTACACTGTAAAAGCCACAGCTTCAGATGTATTGGAACATCACCGTTCAAATATGATATATTTCCCTAAATCACTCGCTGCTAAAGAATGTATAAGGGAATGAGTAATTCTGTATTTCCCCTGCCTTTTATGTTCCTTACCTAAGCATCTGTTGTTGGCCATAGAATAGGGTTGAATAGCCTGTTAGTTTGGCCCACTTTGGTTATTACCTTGTTCCATTCTCATTATTATGGGCTATGAATCCCCATAGGGAGAGGCATAATTCTGAGTAGGTTACGTATGGCACTAAATAAAAGGATTTTGGGAAGAATGGCTCAGATTTGAGTCCATAGAACACAAAATTGCCCCAAAGTGCAGAGGCGTTCTCCAGTCACTAACGAAAACTAGAAACTTAATACCATCAAGCTTGCTAAATAGTTATTTTGAAAATATTTGACAAAACCCTAAACTCCTCATACAAGCAGAATCTTCCTTTGGTGATAATGTTGGGGTTTTTTTGATAGTTCCTTCAGAGAATTCATGAACCAAGAGCATTAAGTAGATGCTCTTAAATAAAGCTTTTCTTCTTCTTTTTAGATGATCTGTTGCTGGAAGGCTTCAACAATTACACCTTTCTATCTAGTGGCTACGTGCCTATTCCTTCTCAACAAGATGATGAAATGTTCCAGGAGACCTTGGAAGCCATGAAAATTATGGGCTTTACTGATGAGGAACAGATATGTGAGAATTGTTATCAATACTGTATTCAAGATATACATCTGCAAGTGACACTACATAGAGATGCAAATGCAGAGGTTAATTCTGTCCGGAATAATCACTTTGCAAAGCTAATTTGTGTTTATGAAAGGGAATATTTCTCATTGGAACCCCCTACATATCCAAAAAGAGATTACTGAGTCTAAGCCAGCTCTATCAACAGTAATGACCATTTAAAGCCATTTTGCAGAACTTCCCAACAACTAGCATGAAAAAGTTGCAAAATAATCTGATTTATTTTTGAAGGAAACGGAACAGGCTCAAATAGCTCATATGTACTCATTGATTCAAAGAAAAGAGAAATAAAAACAAGGAGCATGAAACAACAACTAAACTGTCTTGAAAATGTGGGCCTGCCAGAGACATCCACCTGCGCAGCTTTTACCTCTCAGTGTTGCTGGGAGTGTGCAGGGCCCTCGGATGCAAACTGACATGTCCCAAGTGACACCTGGTGGCAAAAGCAGTGTTCTCCCACTGCCTGAGCCTTGAAGCAGCTGCAGCAGCAGCAGAGCACAGCCCTCAGCTGTATCAGTAATGCTGAGCAAAAGCCCAGCCTTGGTCAGTCGGGATGATGGTAGTGGTGCACACTGGTCTGCTCTCCTGACAGTACTGGCACGGACAGCAGCATTCTCACTGCAGCAACAGGAGGCATTATTTTACTGTCTGAACCCCTCTGATTTCATGCTCAAAAATAGAAGCCCATTAGGACAGTGTTCTTCTCCTGTGTAAATTAGATAAATTTACAGATAAACAGATAGAACTCCCCAAATTGATACAACCTCGTCTGTAACATAGCAGTAGATTTTACCACCCAAGATTAGGTGGCATCACCTTTATGTATACTTCAGTAATCAAACATTAATAAATACCTTTTCTGTATTTTGACTTTAATCCTTTTAAAGATATGTATACATTTGATTTTTGTTGGACAACTAAGTATCCACGTGTCCCTGAATAACTGGACATTCAGAAGTGCCACACATTTTTGAAGCTGCTGGCATTTCAGATGTATTTTTTATTTTAAAGAAGAAATACTCTTGAGTGACTGAGCAGGGAAGATGCTACAGGCGTCCCATGTGAGTGGGAGAAAAATTCCTGAGATGTGGGGATCTGCCAGAGGGCCAGCATAACTTAGCTTGAGGTGCTGGTGTTCCCAAACTGGCCCATTGGCTCCACTGCACAGATTGTGGGGATTTTTGCTCAACCAGCTCTCAAACTCCTGCAGTTTATGGCACAGTCCTTTAAAACAAGCCTTACTCTTCCTAGAGAGGTTCAGACTATCACAGGCTCTAGAATGTTATTGCAGAGAACAGAGTTTTCAATGTGTGGCCATTCTGTTCCTCATTTATAATATGTTTCTCTTGCAGCTATACTGAGGGTCGTTTCATCTGTCCTACAACTGGGCAATATTGTCTTCAAGAAGGAGAGAAACACTGATCAAGCTTCTATGCCAGATGATACTGGTATGATTTTCCACTTCAAAATTTAGTTAACATTAAGAAATTAATAAAACAGCAACAGGATAAGCACTCTTTATCAATATTTTTTATTTAATTGCTATTATCTATGTAGCTCTCAGGCTTTAAAATGTAAATCATGCTTAAAATCAGCTCAATTATCAATACCTTTTCTAGTAATCTTGAATCCATAAATTGATGAATGGTGAATTTGTTGCTTGGATCACAAATGTTACTTTTATGGCAAGTGTCATCTCTTTATGTACAACAGAGAAGATTTAAAGGAAGATAAATAATTCTGCATACTTGCTGAGCTAATCATATTCACACTTACTGACCAGTTAAGAGGCAATTCAGTCTGAAATAAAATCTCACTTTTTTATTCTAGCTGCACAAAAAGTGTGCCACCTGATGGGGATTAATGTGACAGATTTCACAAGATCTATTCTGACCCCAAGGATCAAGGTCGGACGAGATGTTGTCCAGAAAGCTCAGACCAAAGAGCAGGTACCACATGCACTCAGCTCTCCTGAAGCTATTCTCCCTTTCCCTATTTCTATTTCCCCTTACATCTTGTCCAAAGGGAAATGTCTGTTTTCTGTCCCATTTCTACAGAAATTAACAGTTAAGTGGGTTTCTTCTTTCACTTACAATCCCCCCTTACCCTTTCCAGGCAGACTTTGCCATAGAAGCTTTGGCCAAGGCTAAATTTGAGCGTCTTTTCCGTTGGATCCTGGCTCGCGTGAACAAAGCTCTTGATAAAACAAAAAGACAAGGAGCTTCTTTCTTGGGGATCCTTGACATTGCTGGATTTGAGATTTTTGAGGTATGTACAGTGGGACACAAGCTGATTAAACTCATATAGATCCTTAAATTTTACTTATTTTAGTATGCAAAAAGAAATACAAAATAGCAGATACCATCTTGTCATTTAAGTTCACTCTTGAAGGTCTCTTTCTAACATTACATTCACTTCTTTCCTCTTCACAGATCAACTCCTTTGAGCAGCTGTGCATCAACTACACTAATGAGAAACTTCAGCAGCTTTTCAACCACACAATGTTTATATTGGAGCAAGAGGAATATCAGCGAGAGGGCATTGAATGGAATTTCATTGACTTTGGCCTTGACCTGCAACCTTGCATTGAGCTGATCGAAAGACCAGTAAGATTCTCTCTCTGTAGGTGGGATACTACAGAGTATCAGTTATGTGTCAGTACAAGAGATCCTTTCTTTCCTGGAAGGATCTGTAACAAACGGGGTGAAGAAGGTGGTGCTGTGCCTTTGCCTGTGCTTGTGACGATTCTGATCTGATACCGCTCCCATTGCAGACCAACCCTCCCGGTGTCCTGGCTCTGCTGGATGAAGAGTGCTGGTTCCCCAAGGCTACTGACACGTCCTTTGTGGAGAAACTAATTCAAGAACAAGGCAACCATCCCAAATTCCAGAAGCCCAAGCAACTCAAGGACAAAACAGAATTCTGTATCATGCACTATGCAGGAAAGGTACTGCACAGATTGAGCTATTTTTACTTAGGGAATTTGGATTCTTTGATACCCAAAGGATCAAAGAGAAACATTCTGGTACCTGCATTGATGAGACATGGCTTTAATTAGGAAATGTGCTTATTAAATGCTTTAATTACACAACACATGAAATAAGGTTTATTCATGCTTGTGCTAAGCTCAGAAGAAAACAAAAATTACCATCACTGAGGTTATTGAAAATCCAAGTAATTTGGATTCTTTTCTAGCAAGCAGACTTTTTAAAGACATTAGTACATGTGAGAATAAACTCTCAACCCTAGAAGCCTTTGCCCATTATTTGTCTGATTTTGTGTTAATACAGTGCCCTGTGTTCTTGGACACTCCAGATTTCTTACCAAGAACAAATTTTTGATATAGCACTCACTGTTCCCTGCAGGTCACCTACAATGCAACTGCCTGGCTGACAAAGAACATGGATCCACTAAATGACAATGTGACTTCTCTGCTGAACCAGTCTTCAGACAAGTTTGTAGCAGACCTTTGGAAGGATGGTATGAATCACAACTCTAAATCAGTGAAGGGGTTTAAAGGGAGAAACTCCTACCAGAACTTTTTGACAGCAATCCTTTGCTGGGAGTACACAAGTGTGAACGTGACAAGCATAGAAGAGACTGAACTATGACATAAGAATAATGTGTTCTAGAGACATCATTAATGAAAAACTTCATTAGAGAGTTTTAAGCACTATCAAAAAATTTCCTTAATATTATTCAGCAACAGAATAAAAATTATTCATTACACTGTTAAAATGTTGCTGAATATGTAAAATTGTACCTCATTTAATACAGGTTATTTTTAGGTTTTATGAAGCCTCTTATGTAAGTTCTGTGGAGTTCTATTTAATTCATGGACATAATAAAATATATTCTGGGTATTCAGTTGCTCCATTCTGTCACTACTTAACAAAATCCACATTTTCATCCTTGACAGAAGTAGACTGTTTACCCAGAAGGACTTGTAGTACATTTGTCAGAATGCTTCTATTGCATAAAAAATATACCTGTCCTCTTTGGCAAGCTGCAGTGTAACAATGCCAGTGATGAGTGTGATGTGAGGCAAGGAGCATTTGTATGAACTGTTCCATTCTTTCTTTTCTGTTTCAGTGGACCGTATAGTTGGGCTGGACCAAATGGCCAAGATGAGTGAAAGCTCACTCCCCAGTGCTTCAAAAACCAAGAAAGGCATGTTCCGTACCGTTGGACAACTCTATAAGGAGCAGCTGACCAAACTGATGACCACCCTAAGGAACACCAATCCCAACTTTGTCCGCTGCATCATTCCAAATCATGAAAAAAGGGTAAATTTCAGATGCTCAGTTTTCAGACACCTGGCACATTGCTCCCGTTGAGCCGCTCGCTGCACATGGCAGAGCTGAACGGCGTCTTCAAACACAGACATGTGGATGGTAACATTTTTGTAAATTTGTGCTAAAAATACCTTCTGCTCCCTTTCCAGTCTGGCAAACTTGACGCCCATTTAGTGCTGGAGCAGCTGCGCTGCAATGGTGTCTTGGAAGGGATCCGTATCTGCCGGCAGGGATTCCCCAACAGGATCGTCTTCCAGGAGTTCCGCCAGCGGTACGCGCCCCGCAGCCAGCGCTGGCTTCAGCAGCGCTCTAACACCTGTCTGTCTGTACACAACCACCCAGGGTGTGTCAGCCTCCCTAACATGAGCATCTTTTGGCAGATACGAAATTCTCGCTGCAAATGCCATTCCTAAAGGATTCATGGATGGGAAGCAGGCCTGCATACTCATGGTGAGGAAAGCATTTTTGATCCTATTGATAATCAGGCCTATGCTTCTTATATAAAAGCTTGAGACTGAACAGAAATGAGAAGTGATTTTTAGTACCCTAAACCTCAGCACTGGAGTTAACAAATATCCCTGTTTTCCTCCAGATCAAAGCACTAGAGCTTGATCCCAACTTGTACAGAATTGGACAGAGTAAAATCTTCTTCAGAACTGGTGTTCTGGCTCACCTGGAAGAGGAGAGAGACCTGAAGATCACAGACGTTATCATCACCTTCCAAGCTATGTCCCGAGGCTACCTAGCAAGAAAGTAAGAATATGTGCTAACAAATAGAAGGTTATCTGCAGCAGAGTATCTGCAGGGGCCTTTAGTGTTCCATATAAGAAACTGAAGACACTGAGACATTTCATTATTATTTATATTGCATTAGAACTCGTGTCCAATGAAGGTTTCACTTCCAGACCAGAAAAAGCTGATCAGTGTAATTACAGGGAAGCAGTTACACTGTGAGGCTGCTCACACCCCTCTGTACAATAAGCTGAGACAATGACCCATCATTTAAACATTTATGTGTTTGTACCAGCAGGAAAAGGAGCATTCTAAGCCATGACTGGAGTCTTATGCACTACAAGTAGCAGCACCCCTGGCATCTATAAAACATAAAATAATTTCTTCCACAGCTTCAGTATGGAGCACTGATCATCTAGCACGATCTCAGTTAATGTTCACCACAAAACTATCAAAAATGCCTTTTTTTTCCTGCTTACTCTCAAGGCTTTCAAAATGCCAGACAAAGACATATATTTCAAGAACAATAATCAGTGCAAGATCTGAGTGCCAGTGTACTCTGGAAAGGTGTTCACACCCAGAACTAGATCTATACATCTGTGCCTAGCCATGGAATGCAAACAGCCAAAAAACCAAAATAAAATACCAGACAGCTAACCAGAGTTATCACCCTTCCTCAGGAAAGCACAGGCACTGTTAAAGCAACAAAAGAATTTGTGCCAGAGTCCCCAAACCATGTGGCTCATCAGCAGACTCTCATGCCAGAGTTTCTTTGCTTAATGTGTGTACCTTACAAACACCTTCTATTCTCAGACTGAACCAATTTGCTTTACATTTTTAATCACAGAGCCTTTGCCAAGAGACAGCAACAGTTGACTGCAATGAAGGTTATCCAAAGAAACTGTGCTGCCTACCTGAAGCTGAGGAACTGGCAGTGGTGGAGGCTGTTTACTAAAGTGAGTGACTGCTATCAGTAAATCTCTCCTCAGTTTTCAAAAAGAAATGAAATGCACATGACACCAAGGTACATCTTGTCAGGCACACTCCTTGTTCCAAAGCCCATTGCACCTGGTGGCAAGAACCTCATTAGTTTCACAAAATTTGGGGTTAGAGGTGCTCTGGATAGTTCTATAATGCAATTAACATTAAAGGTAGTTCTAGCTTGAGAAGAAAACAATCTAGTTAAGCAGAAATTCATAAAAGATTTTGCATGTTCAGAGACTTTTTAAATTGCCACAAAATGAAATAATTTCACAGGGGTGGATAACAAGAACACTGAGTAAAACTGAATTTTCCGAACATCCAGAGTGATGTATCTATGGGGAACCAAGCAGCTTGGGAATTCCTAACTGGGACACTAAACATCTTCCTGCTGGGCACTCAGGCAAATTAAGTCTATTTTCCTATTAATGAGGCTCAGGTGTTTCACGAGTGGCCTTCAGTTTGGATTCGGAAAACTTTTCCTACTTGGATTGATAGCAATCTCCGCTGCAACCAGAAACAGGCAGTAACACACATCTGTGTGTGCACACTGCCTTTCTATGCAGATGTAACTTTTGTACATTATCAGAGGATCAAAACAGGCCTGGAGACATTTCAAAAGTGACACTATCAGAGGTACAGGTGCTCCCAAGGCCCCAGGAATTAACACAGAGACAGCCAAGAGCAACACTGCTGAGGCTCAGGGCTTTAAAGATGCCCCCATCAAGCTTGCCTGGACATCACTGCCAGCACTACCATTAGTGCCAGTCAGTCCTTTAAGCACCATGCTCAGCAGCACAGATACTGACAGGAAACATTCTTTATAAAACCTTTCCATTTGCAGGTGAAACCACTGCTGCAAGTCACCCGCCAAGAGGAAGAAATGCAGGCCAAGGATGAAGAACTACAAAAAACTAAGGAAAGACAACAGAAAGCAGAGAGTGAATTGAAGGAGCTGGAACTGAAACACTCACAGGTGATTAACAGTCTGAGCCTCTGGGAAACACTAGCTGTTCTTTTACCGTGTCTAGAAGCTGTTATAGTAAAGGTGTCTCTCTCCTTTGCACTCATGATTGTCCTCATAGCAATGGTCCAGAGCAGAAGGTCAGTGCAGACAAGCTCCAAGTCACTTCAGTAAAGGCCCAACATCCACACAAGAATGTGTGGTGGAGCTGCCTGCCTGTACCCCAGGAATATCCAGTAAAACAACCAATTTGCACGCCAAGCCTTAACTTCCTCTCCATTTTATCTGTGCAGCTTGTTGAAGAGAAGAACCTGCTGGCAGAGCAGCTTCAGGCAGAAACTGAGCTGTATGCTGAGGCTGAGGAGATGAGAGTCCGTTTAGCTGCGAAGAAACAAGAGCTGGAAGAGGTCCTGCATGAGATGGAAGCCAGAATTGAGGAGGAGGAGGAGCGCAGCCAGCAGCTGCAGGCAGAGAAGAAAAAGATGCAACAACAAATGCTGGTAAGGAGGGATAAGCGACAAATACAGACAATAACCTGGATCTCACTGAGACACAACAGAGACTGGAAAACCTCCGATTCTAGGACAGTGCCTGCTGCACAACCCTCTGTAGGATATATGTCTGTGCTACTGAAGGAAGGACAATCAAGTAATGCTCTTTCCTCCAGAGTTCTCTTCTTCCTCATCTCAATCCTAATCTTTTCTCTAAAACATTATTTTAACAAATCTTTTCTTCTATGTTGTCAAGTATTACAGATTGTCTAGTTCTTAATAAAAAAACCAAAGTTTACAACATACAGTAATAAGAATTAAACATTTCTTGAGACTTATATAGGTAGTATTTTATTTCTAGAATTCATGTTTTGTGGGTTTCTTTCCCCCCCTGCAAAGGACCTCGAGGAACAGCTGGAAGAAGAAGAAGCTGCAAGGCAGAAACTGCAACTTGAAAAAGTAGCAGCAGATAGCAAGATAAAGAAAATGGAAGATGATATTCTGATAATGGAAGATCAGAATAACAAGCTAAGCAAGGTGAGTGTTCTGGGTCCACTTTCTTACTCTGAAAATAGTGAAAGTTGAGAGAAAACCTTCTCTTCCACTAGAACAACAGGAATATTCTTGATTATCTAATCTCATGGATGTACAGTTACACCAGACCATCAGTCCAGGCTGTATCAAATGCATTTCTGATAATTTTTCTGTGCTCATTTAAACAAATCAAAATTCTGTAAAGCTACTGTGTTTGAGATCTGCTATAGCAACAATATTTTCAAGCAAAATATTTACAGCAGTCAAGCACAATCAGTGGAAGATATGTCTTCCTGTCCACAAGCAGACTAAATAATTCTCTTGGTTTTCAACTAATTTCAACCAAACCTCATGATCAAAACTGGAAGTAAGAATGTCTTCCAGTACTTTTTAAAAGGCAATGCTCCTGTGAACTGGGCCCTGTACACAGCAGCCATCAGAGAGAGCTCAAGATTCTAAGAGCAGCAGCTTAGAGAACATGGAAGTCACAGACACCACTCCAAACCTCCTCTGTAACTGAAAAATAGAAATGTATCACTACAATCTCAAGAAATACAGTATAAAAGGACAGTCTCTTGGACATTTTTGGTTGGCAAAGGGTTAATTTATGGTCACCAATGACAGACACATCTGCTAACAGAAGTATTTTATTTTCTTAAGGAAAGAAAACAGCTTGAAGAAAGAATAAGTGATCTAACAACAAATCTTGCAGAAGAAGAAGAAAAAGCCAAAAATCTTACAAAGCTCAAGAACAAACATGAATCTATGATTTCCGAGCTTGAAGGTAACATGAACTGTAGTTTATTGGGGGTTTTGTAGAATTTCTTCTTTTCCCTTGGCACAGAACAAAAAAACCTAAACACAATCTGGAGAGAACTTTTTAAAAATCTGTGGGGTATTTCCAAATTTTTTATGCTAAAGCCATTTTGGTGATAATCACCAAATCCCCATGGTGCCAAACAACAGAAACCTTTTCTTTGTTATATATAAAAGAGTAGAAAGAAAAATGAGGGGAAAGAATGCTTATGTTGGAGAAAGATAAAGAAATTATTCTTAAGGATGGCCAGAAATAAGGCATTGCATGTTACTCCAAAAACACAGTGACTTGTAGTTAAATGCATGGCCACACTGGAGACCAGAACCATTTTCTGCCTAAATTTGAGATCAGATTAAGGACTCCTGGCACTACCACAGTCTGGTGACCAAAATCCCTCCTTTTTCAGTGCGGCTGAAGAAGGAAGAGAAGAGCAGACAAGAACTGGACAAAGTTAAGAGGAAGCTGGAAGGGGAGGCAAATGATCTACACGAGCAGATTGCAGAGCTCCAGGCACAAATTGCTGACCTGAAGGCACAGCTGGCCAAGAAGGAGGAAGAGCTGCAGGCTGCTCTGGCCAGGTACTCACTCTTGGGTCTGCACATGGTGGAAAGCCCAGGCTGGAACATATCTTGCCCCTTCCCAGACACTGAGAAGCTCCAGCCATGAGTCTCATCTCTCAGTTCATCCGCTCCCTGTGCTTCCCCATTTTCCAAATGTCCTTTTGTGAAAAATAATTACACTATTGCTTGTCCATAGACAAATAATCTATTTTATTATCTCCAGATATCAATGAAAACTCCTCTTCCCATAGGCAAGGGCAGTGCTGTCAAGTACAATGAAATGTAACAATCTACTTCATAGGCAATAGGCAAAAATTAATTAAAGAGTCTGACTTTGATCCACTCCAGAATCTCAGTGGATTTTCTGTATAAATTTAAGAGGGAAAACACTCAACCAAAACTTACTGCACCAACTGATTAGCATCTCCAGACATTGCATCCAGCTAAAGTACAGCTGTCTGATCTTTTTTGCATCAGTCTCCTTTTCTTTGGCACTTTCTTGCACAGAACTTATAAATCTTTAGTGTATACTGACTTCCTCAAGGGGAAATTGTTATTACTTTTTTTTAACTTCTAAAATGAAATGCTCTTTTTTCAAAAAGGCTTGAAGATGAAACTACTCAGAAGAACAACGCCCTCAAGAAGATCCGTGAATTGGAATCTGTTATTTCTGATCTCCAGGAAGACTTGGAGTCTGAAAAAGCTGCAAGAAACAAAGCAGAAAAGCAAAAGAGAGACCTCGGTGAAGAGCTGGAGGCTCTTAAGACAGAGCTTGAGGATACTTTGGATACCACAGCCACCCAGCAGGAGCTCAGGTATGGATATGTAGCACAAGGGGCAAATGGAATGTCACCAAGCCCAGTACAGTACTGCCCACTGGCATTGCAGTAGGGCTGGAATGCTCTTTGCTGCTGCTGCCCCACTGATGTGTGTCACCTTCCAGAGCAAAGCGGGAGCAGGAGGTCACAGTGCTGAAGAGAGCCCTGGAGGAGGAGACTCGAACTCATGAAGCCCAGGTCCAGGAGATGAGGCAAAAGCACACTCAGGCTGTGGAAGAGCTCTCAGAGCAGCTGGAACAATTTAAACGGGTAAACAGAAATCCATCTCATTGAAAACTATCTCCTAGATAACACAATTTCCTCTTAAAAATCATCTTTATTCACTTCTTCACATGCTTGTAGGCTAAAGCAAACTTGGATAAGACCAAACAGTCACTGGAGAAAGACAATGCTGATCTGGCTAATGAAGTCAGGAGCCTGAATCAGGCCAAACAAGACGTGGAGCACAAGAAGAAGAAGCTGGAAGTACAGCTGCAGGATTTACAGTCCAAATACACTGAGGGAGAGCGTGTTCGGACAGAACTCAATGAAAAAGTCCATAAATTACAGGTAGGAAGGAGTTTGAAGCTTTGCTGTGACACTGTGGGACTGAGAAGCCCAGTTTATACTGTTCTGTGAGGGTGTATCTAGAGGAATCATGGCCCTGCAGCCGAAATGTTCATTTTTTGTCACCTTAAACTCCTACCTCAATTATCACACAATTAATCAACTACAACCACTCCATCTCATGGAACTGGGAGCTTTTTGTCCCACCACTCCTCTGTACATGTTGCAGTCTGTAATGCCATCACTGATTCAGTGACCATGATGCAGATCTGACAGTTTCTTCCTGTTCGTTCATTTTTGGGTGGTGGGGAAGATTGACAGGTATGTGGCTTTTGGAAATGTATTAGACAGCTATTAAACACACGTGCTCATAAAAGATTACAATGAAAGAATGCTCACTTATCTGCAGTTTCAGAAATAACTAAAGATCATTTTAAATGGTTCTCTGGTAGATGTTCAATGTCCAGATATACTAATCAAGCTTATTGTTACATCTTGTTCATAGCTGCAGTAAGCTTTGCTTTATTATTTTAAGCTGGTGGATAAATAGTAAAATATAATTAAATGCATCAACTTCTGTCAAACTTGGGAAGAGGAAGGAAAATCCATCAAAAGTCCCCATTCTCCTTTGCAGCTCATTGCAAGGAACATACTATTACTGCTTTATGAATATGACTAGATATAGAGTAATAAATACTATGGTAAACTAGACAAAAATGGCATTAGATAAGATTTCTGATAAATCCAAGGGAACTACAGTTTAAGGAAGATTTCAAAGCTTTGCAAAATAACTGAGTTTATTCTCTGTGGCATCTCACAGGTGGAGGTTGAAAATGTCACTGGTTTGCTCAATGAAGCAGAAAGCAAAAATATCAAATTGACCAAAGATGTTGCAACCTTAGGATCTCAGCTACAAGATACACAGGTAAACTTGCATCCAAGATCAGCTCACCTACAATATTCATAAAATGCACCAAAAAAGACCTAAACTAATGACTGTCTTGCCAATTGATGTGGTGACTGTAGGAGCTGCTTCAGGAAGAAACGCGGCAGAAGCTAAATGTGTCCACCAAGCTCCGCCAGTTGGAGGATGACAAGAACAGCTTGCAGGAGCAGTTGGATGAAGAAATAGAAGCAAAACAAAATCTGGAGAGACATATTTCAACACTGACAATACAGGTATTAGTGCCACAGTTAAATCATTAGCTCCATCACTGAGAGTTGTGTCGGCAGTTCCAGAGGATCTGTAGAATTATCCTGGCACAGCACACAGACCTTCAGGGAATTTGTGCTGTTAGCCCAGATGGCACCAGTGGTGCTCCACAGTGGAGGCAGCAGTCTCCCTGTCCTTTAAAGTGTCAGCCCTAGGACATGTGCGAATGCAAGGTAGCTCCACACATAGCCTTGCACACAAGGCCTGTGTGAGCATCCTGGTCTGTGCTCTGCCACATTTTATGAAGGCTGGGTGGTGGGTAATTGTCACCAGCTTCACACAGGTCAAACTAGGAAAGCTCCAGGTCTTAGCTGTCTCCTGGCCAAGTTTTTGTCTCTCTGCCAAGTTTTATTGTCACAGCTACAGAGATTTGTCCTCTGAATTCAAATTTCAGCTCTCTGACTCTAAGAAGAAGATACAGGAATTTACCACCACAGTAGAATTCATGGAGGAAGGCAAAAAGAAACTTCAGAAAGAAATTGAAAGTCTCACACAACAGTTTGAGGAAAAGGCTGCTTCTTATGATAAACTGGAAAAAACCAAGAACAGACTCCAGCAGGAGCTGGATGACCTGCTGGTGGACTTAGACAACCAGCGTCAGCTGGTGTCTAACCTGGAGAAGAAACAGAAGAAGTTTGATCAGGTATGGACTTTAGATTCTCCCTTGCTGTGTTTACCACCTGTCTGGAATTCACAGTGTGTCCACTGGCACACAGGGACAAAAAAATTAACTAAAATTGAATTATACAAGAAGTGGTTAGTTTTGTATTTACATGCCTTTATCAAAAGCAGAGATTCTTCTCTGTCATTAACAGCTGGCAAGATGGCTGCAAAAGAAAAGCCCTGTTACTAATGACCTCCTGTATTGACACTACCTTTTTACAGATGCTAGCTGAAGAGAAGAACATCTCCTCAAAATATGCAGATGAAAGGGACAGAGCAGAAGCTGAAGCTAGAGAAAAGGAAACAAAGGCTCTGTCATTGGCTCGAGCACTTGAAGAGGCTTTGGAAGCCAAAGAAGAACTGGAGAGAACAAACAAAATGTTGAAAGCTGAAATGGAAGATCTTGTTAGCTCCAAAGATGATGTTGGCAAGAATGTAAGTTTTGGCCTTAGAACAATCTCCACAACAATATCTTAAAATAGCAGCTAAAAAAAGATTGTTTTCAGTGTGGGAAATTCTCTGCAGCACACAAATCCATTCAGCAAGATCAGATATTTAATACAAAATTCAAAGGTTATTCCATTTGTGTCCAAACTTTCAAGGGACTTGGCTAAGTAACTAGGCTATGTTTATTTTTAATATAACTTCAAGCATGAAGAAGATTCTAATTGATTTCTAAATAATGTATTAGTTTATTACACTTCTTTGAAATTGTAAACTCTGTCAATTTTATTTTATTAGGTGTATTTGACTTTGCCACCTGCCTTATATTTACTTACATAACTGCAGCAAATTTCCACTTCTGCATTGCCAATCACTTCTTTTATTACAGGCATATGCTTATATCACTTCTAATACTAAATAAATTAAATTATTATATTTGACTAGATTAAAAATGAAAGATTGGGATAAAGAGAATCTCGTTATTTTAAGACAGTTTTGCAAGTGTACAAAATAAAGCTAATTTAGCATTTTCAGTGTAAATTAGTTTATTCATTGTCCACACATGATAGTTTCAAATGTGGCCTATACTGCAGGTATACTGTGTATAACTAGAATTATTCTTATTTCTCATAACAAGTCTATTAAATTCTCATTGCTTGAAAGGTCCATGAATTGGAGAAATCTAAACGGACCCTTGAACAGCAAGTAGAAGAGATGAAGACACAATTAGAAGAGCTAGAGGATGAGCTACAGGCTGCAGAAGATGCCAAACTCAGGTTGGAAGTTAATATGCAGGCTCTGAAAGGCCAGTTTGAAAGAGATTTACAAGCCAGAGATGAACAGAATGAGGAGAAGAAAAGACAACTCCTCAGACAGGTACCATTCCCTACTACTGCCTTTGTAAATATCTAACCAAGCTAGTTGAAAGGCCCCAACCTAATGCCATCATTAAAGCACCTCACTAGCTACAATGAAAAAAAAGCATTACATTGCCTTGAACTTGGTGATATTAAACAAAAAAGGAGAAGAAAAAAAAGGGTTATTTTACTAAAGAAGGCAGGAGGGATTCCCTGTTTCAGTAGCAGATACACAGTTACTACAAATGTAGCTATTTAACTCTATAAACAGTAGAGTATAAAACATATTAATTGTTATTTCTCACATAGTCAGAACCACCTTCCCTGTATTCTCAGTGCAAGTGAAAAAAGGCAACTTCTAATATATCTGTCTTCCCAAAGTACACTGAATGCATACAAAAGCACTGGAGATGAAAACAGGAAAAACTTACCTGTACAGAAGTGTTGTGACAGCAAGGACAACTGCTGTAGTCATCATCTCGTAACACACATATTTCCATGAGCACAGAACCCAAAGTGCTGAGTCCTTTCCAAAACCTTTAGTTTTGGGACAAAATGGAAATATGTTCAACTGCCAGGGAAATCATGGTTAACAGAGATATGGAGTCTGTACACACTACTCAGACACACACGGAGTGTTCAGGAGTGCCCAAGGACGTGCCTAAACTGAACTTGTTGTCCTTAATGATCAGCTCCACGAATACGAAACGGAACTGGAAGATGAGCGGAAGCAACGTGCCCTGGCAGCTGCTGCCAAAAAGAAGCTGGAGATGGATGTTAAAGACCTGGAGAGCCAGGCTGACTCTGCTAACAAGGGTCGGGAAGAAGCCATCAAACAACTTCGCAAATTACAGGTATGGAACCCCAAAAATACAGTTTTTCCCACTGCTGTGTCTTATACAGCCACAATACAAAAGTCAGGTGACATTTGTGAACTTGATGCCCATTACAGATGATTGGTCAGAGGGGGAATTTTAACTAGACTGCCATGTTCAAATATCAGTATTTGAATTCTCAGTTTGAATGACAGTGGAAAAACTCACAGGGCAAATGATTAAAATCTTAAATTTCATCATGGCAGGGAGCTTCCAGAATTCTCTAGCCAACACTCATCTGCCACTGACTTACCCATATGGAGGAAAACAAAGATTCACGTGAAGAGAAAGGACTATAAGATAAAATCTATTCCAGGGCTTCAATCTGGGTTCTAACACTTGACCCAACAGCATAAAAGACTGTTCAGAAATCAGGTTGTCTCTGAATTATCATGTTCCTGGTTATACTTTAAACTTCCATATCAACTATTCTGTCACATGCTAACAACTAAACAACAAAAATTTTCTTAATCAGAAACATTAAGACCGTACATGTACTGAAATATTCAGAGGACATATGGACAACAGGCATTACAAAAGATGCAGTGTTCAAGTGGAAGCATTGCCCTCCTTAGAATAGCATTTCAGATCTTTCCAACATGTGCTACTAGATCTCTGCAGAAAATATAACTTCAGCAGCATACACAATGTAAATGTGTATGTGTTCTGTTCCATCCACATTTCTTTCGACTGAAATTGTAACAAATTTGTTATTCTTTTCAACAAGGCTCAGATGAAAGACTACCAGCGAGAGCTGGATGATGCACGGGCTGCCAGAGAAGAAATATTTGCTACAGCCAGAGAAAACGAGAAGAAAGCAAAGAGTCTGGAAGCAGAACTCATGCAGCTTCAGGAGGTAAAGTGGGAAACCTACAGCAGAATGAAGGAGATTGCACATGGCCTTCAGTAGCAAAACAGAACTGCAGTGAAGTAAAATAACAGCTCTTAGGGACTGAACTTGTAACAAGTTCCATGTGCTCCACGCACTCCACTAAAGCTGTTGGATCTAATTCTGAGCACAGTCAGATTGAGCTGAAAAAAATCACCTTGGAAAAAGGTACAGATCACCAGCCTTTAAGGGAAATGAACTGTACGATCCAACACAAATTGTTTTCAAGAGCAATAAATTCTTGAGGGCTTAGTGCTATTATTCCTACCTGTATTAAATGGCCATCTTGTGACTAAAACAAATAAAATAGAAACCTGCTGACAGGTAGGATAAAGTGTATTTCATTGTACTTCCCTAGAATTTATGACATGACAATAATTTATTCTGGTAACAAGACAACCCATCGTGTACCAGCTTTAGAAAATTTACAGTCCTCTGAATCATGCTGTAACTATTTGAACATTTACTAATGTCTTTACTATGCTGTTTTTTCCATTTCTCTAGGACCTGGCTGCTGCAGAAAGAGCTCGCAAACAAGCAGACCAGGAGAAAGAAGAGATGGCAGAGGAACTTGCAAGTGCTGCCTCTGGAAGGTAGGAATACACCAAATTACACACAAGGCTCTAAACGTGCTACTAGTGCTGCCAAGGGAAGTTTTGTTCTGTTCCCAACAGCCATCTGGTCTTGACAAGACAACATGCACACATATGACTACTTTCATTGAAATATCTAGTTCTCTTTCTGAATTATTGGCAGTTCATAATACAATCAAAACATATAATCAGAGCCATAACTACTCACTTTTTAAATTTAAACTTCCAGGACAAGCCTTCAGGATGAGAAACGGCGCCTGGAGGCAAGAATTGCCCAACTGGAGGAAGAGCTGGAAGAGGAGCAAAGCAACATAGAGGCCATGGGTGACCGCATGAGGAAAGCAGTGCAGCAGGTACAGCTCATTCCAGCACACGACACTTTCTGTTCATACTCCAGCAAAAGCTACTTGTGGTTCTGAGTATCTGGAGGATTGCCATCCCAAATTGCCACCTGTCATTTGTCTGAAAGCATGCAACACTTCTGAGAGCATGCAACACTTGTGACAGCATCCCTTCCCACCCTGCAGGCAGAGCAGCTGAACAATGAGCTGGCAACAGAGCGCTCAACTGCACAGAAGAACGAAAACGCTCGGCAGCAACTGGAGAGGCAGAACAAAGAGCTAAAGAGCAAGCTGCAGGAGATGGAGGGAGCTGTGAAGAACAAATTCAAAGCCACAATTGCTGCTCTGGAGGCCAAAATTGCTTCTCTCGAAGAGCAATTGGAACAGGAAGCCAGGTACTGGTGTCCCCGAGGGCACCACTGTCCATGTATTGTTCCAGTTCATGAGACAGAAAATAGACAAAGGCAAGCAGGATTTGTGTCATCAGGCTCTCAGTGCCACTAAACTTGGTAAAGTCTCTTTCTCACTTAACATTTCTGAGCTATATGGTGAGTAACTGGAGTTGCTACAGTTTCTGATTAAGATCCATTTAATTGCTGAAAAGTTCTACTGGTACCATAGGCAAGGATCTGCTCCCCTACATTTTAGAGTAACTGCCCTATGACTCTGCCAGGTTAATTGCCATAACACATTGTGCCACTTGTTGGATTATTCGTTGAGGAAGTCACCTTTTGTTTCAGAACAAATCTCCTGGAGCACCCCTAGCATACAGCAGAGACTTATATTTGGTTTTGTTTTGATCAGAAGAACATGCCTTAAAGTTTTCCTTAGAAAACTTTGTTAAATTCAGTTAGACTTTTAACACAGGGGTCCTTGGTGCCAGTTTCACGAGCCACAAGCCCAAGGCAGGTGGAGAGTACAGAGCTTCCACATCACCAAACGCTGCCCTGTCATTGCAGAGAGAAGCAGGCAGCGGCCAAGACGCTGCGCCAGAAGGACAAGAAGCTGAAGGATGCCCTGCTGCAGGTGGAGGATGAGAGGAAGCAAGCAGAGCAGTACAAAGATCAGGTACAGACTATGTCACAAGAGTCTTAGTCAAGGGCACAGGAGGTTTAAGGTTTTGCCCTAAGAAAGGAAGATTCCATGTTGTGCCTCAAGCAAATGCCCTTCTAGAAAGCAGACTGTATGCTTGAATAGCCATTAGTAAAAGATGGGACAATGTAATTCTTCCATGCTACATCAAGTGCCAAAGCACAAGCCCTTGTTAATCAGCCAGATGCAACAGTCTGACTGCACAGCAATATACAGGACTGTGCACAACACCCTTGGTGCAACATGAATAGAGATGCTGAACATATTTTACATTAAAATTTTAGCTTTATCTAATGCAAATCCATCTGCAAGCCCAAAAAGCAGACATAGGACCATGCAGCAAAAGAAACAATGAGGTTGTGTCAGAATACAGTAGCTATCAGCAAAATGAACTCCCACAAAGCAAAGTTATTTTCAGGCTATAAGCTTCCGTCTTTGATTTGGGTCATGTTTCAGTACAACTCTCAATAGAAGCATGAAATTAAAATGAGGAATGTAAAGCTCTTAGATCCATTCTAAATTAAAGCATTACTCTGATTTCCCTTTAGGCCGAGAAGGGCAACACACGGCTCAAGCAGCTGAAAAGGCAGCTGGAGGAGGCTGAGGAAGAGTCCCAGCGCATCAACGCAAACCGCAGGAAGCTGCAGAGGGAGCTGGATGAAGCTACGGAGAGCAATGAAGCCCTGGGCCGTGAGGTTGCAGCACTAAAGAGCAAGCTCAGGTAGAGTACCCTTGTTTGGGACAGCCCTTCTCACTAACTGACAGCCTTGAAATTCAGAGCTGAACTACAAAAGTGGAAAAAAATCTGTCAGGTGAGGAACAGACACGGATAATGCTGCGAAGTTACTCACTCCTTGAGTTAGCTTGGCACTCACAACAAAAGGCTGAAGTCAGGAGTGAAGTGCATTTCACAGACTGCAGCAGCTTCAGGATTTCAGCTGAGATGAACTGTGATAACACGGCACAGGCCTTACTCTTCTCTAATCAAAATCCTTCTGGCTTCAACTGGAACAGAATTAGGCTTGGTTGCTTTTGAAAACACCCCTATATAATGGCTGTATCTATTTGTACAGAAGCAGTCACAGAAGTGTAGAAATGCTTGTGCTTTTCACACTTTCACACATGCACAACTCACACGTAATGACTGTGAACAGTCTTGGACATCACAGGCACTAAAAAGCAAAGCACATTCAATTATTCTTATTCAAAAGTCTCTTTGGACTTCATCACTATGGGATTCGGTGTCATCAGACCAAGGAAAAGATTAAGATGTCCCTTTGCATTTTCTTGTTAAAACTGCATGGGAAAAAGATGAGCTGTGATCAGTTAGCTACATCCCTGAGTTCTGCACTCACTGGGTTTGAAAACATGAGCTCACTGAAATAAAGAGGCTGACTTGAGTTACAAAGAAATTGCTCTATCTGCATCACTATACCATAGATTTTGGCATTCTACCTAAGACCAACAGTACGTCAGATGAAAAAAAAGCACCCATCTACTTGTGTTCTCAAAGTAGTTTGCCAGACTATTTACCAGTAACATGCTTCAGTGTTACTGGATGTGGATTCCCTTCAAAGTGAAGTTATGGATGTAGCAGCCTTTTCCATTAGCACCACCTTGGGTAGTTACATGCTCCTGGCTGCTTTATGAAGCAGTGGCTGTGTCCAGCCCTTTTACATAGAATACCATATGGCTCATTTTTGTTTTATCTAAATGTAATGTAATTGGCTGTAATGTACTTTGTTTAATTATTTAAAAGTAATTACCTACCTCTGATCATGACCATGTGCCTAGTATAACTGCCCAGGACTCTTTATCTCTGTTTCAGAGGGACACAGGAACCTTCGCATGACTAAGCAGGTACCATGCCTTCAACTTTGCAGCTAGCTTGTATTGCACATATTTCCATTTTCTTTGTCCCTGGTTAAAATTATGTGAGGTTTCTGCAAACTGTGAAGGCTTGGATATCTTGGCATTAATCTGTTTTATAAAAAAAGACAAATATTACAATAATCTAGCTACCATCAGCTGTTCATCAGTGATACATCTTTCTTACAAGTAGGTTATGTACTGGCATAGACTTACCAACGTTGCATTCTCACAAACTCTACCACCAGAGTACCTAAGCAAGTACTCTGATTTTTTTTGCATGGATTATTTTTGCATATCATCTTTGTGCACTGCCACAAAGAGTAAATTTTTTTTCAAATAAAATACACCATTGATTAGTAAAATTGATTAAAAGGACTAATGAATATGGAGTGTCACAGCATGTTATTAGAATTTCACAATGTTTCTTGTGCTTACTGGAATGCTGACCTAAGGTAAGAGCCCATCTAATTCACCTGAGATTTGGGAAGACCTTACTTGCATGTGATTTATCACACACCACACAATCACAAACAAAAGAGAAAGTCTTGCCTTTCATTACATAGCACTCTGTGCCTGTATTGCTTACAAAGAGTTATTACTGAAGTTTTTAGAGCTATTTTACAGACATTACATTGCTTGTTTACTGTATTAAAACATAGAGCACGGACACAGACATTAAAGCTGACACTGTAACCTAGCACAGTATTATGTTATACTTGCTAGCACATTCTCTGGAGATAGGAATAATACCTGCACTGCAAAAATTAAAGAGCTATTGCCTTGTAATATTTGTATATTTTCTATTTTACATATGCTGGATTTTGCTGTGAATACACAAATATTTAAAGATGATGTCTTGTCCTTGCATGTGCCTTTCAGTCAGCCTAATATTTCCAGTCAGACTGTTACTCAAGCACCACTCCAGCAGCACTTGTTCAGAGGCAGATTAAATACAGAGGTGCCAAACAAACACTGGTGCTGAAGGCTTGTCCCAGATACACACAGTGTTCTAAAGGTACTAATACCAATGACCACGTGAATGTTGTCAAACACATAAACTTCTTTAAGAAGAACAGATATAAATCAAAGGGTTTTATCCACAGGGCCAATACCAGTTTAAAGAACTGGTAAGTTTATGCATACTGCAACAGTTTTAAAAGCAGTTAGTGTATGATAGGGAGTTCACTTTGTAGCCAAAACTGTAGTGCACTATTTAGTGAGACTTGCTATTATTCCCTCCAGTCCCATGTTCTCTTACAGCACTTCAGTGAATTACTGCAGCACAAATGACTCGTGAGTAACCAAGTCCAGACAGCACAAGTCCAAGCGGGTCGAGAGCTCTTCCTTTATTAACAAGAATTAACATATTTATTAACCTAATTAGAACTTATTTGCTAAATAATAACAAATCTCTGCTGCCGTAAAATAAGAGACCCTGCTAAGCACACACCAGGACAGAAATGACACAGTCCTGTGTTCAATACATGCCATCAGCATCAGAACAACCATGGTTAATTACCAGCAGATCTTACAGGAAGCTTTATTAGCTAGCTAATTGCCTGCTCACACTGAAGTTTAAGGGCAGAATTATGGAAAACAGACTACATGTCACAATTCTATTCATGCCTCTGAACTAAGTTAGTCCAGCCAATGTTCCTACCCTCTTCCCTCATATGGAAGACTGAACTTTGGACTTAAATAGGTTCAGAAAGGGCACTGGCTTAGTCTTTTGCAAGGACAAGACGAGCCTTTAAATATTTATGCATGATTGCTGTACCCAAAAGTGCAGTCTTAGATCTATTTAACACCAAATTAGTATTTTTGGCACAATATCCAGTGATCATGAATTTATTTTATTGCTTATATCTGCGGTCTCAAGCCTTTACAAAGGTTTGCTTAATGAGGGGCAAGTGAGAGGCCATGTCACAAAACAGAAATGCTTTGTAGCACATTAGCAATGGAGGCCATGGGACAAACCCATCGTCTGACTCACTTGCTCACACCTCCCCAAAAATTAACCTTCAGGACCAAAACGTCCCTGCCTTGGAAATATATGGGGATGGGAGGGAGATGGGAGAGGAAAAGGGGATAAAGTGGGAAAAGCATTTCCTGCTTCCAGCACTTGCACTGCTAAGCATCAGTCCCTGGGTTACAACAGTTCCAAAGCAATGACTGTTTCCTCTCTCTGTTGGGAAAGAGATTGGAGTTATTTGAACCTGGGTGTCACATCTGTCACAGCACCTGTGCTGCTCTGACCAGTGCAGCCTGTGCAGAGAGGAACTGCAGGCTCAGAAATGTCTTCTGACATCCACAGCACTGCCCAGGGCCCACGGCCCCTCAGGAACTGGTGGGCAGAAATTCTGTACAAATTGCTCTCTCTGCTTGCTCCTCCAGAGGGACAGGAGGGACATTCCTCTGCTGTGGTGTATGAGCAGTCCCTTTTCCCACTCCTTTCAAGTATATTCAGTTGCAGTTCCCAAAGAGGAAAACAATGAAATGAGGGGAAGGGTGGGGGTGATTTGGGGCTGATGAGACTGTCTAGAAGAGGACAAGGACATAAGCACAAGAATAGGAAACCCATCTCATTTCCAAGCAATTGGGAGTCTCAGCCTGTTCACAAATTACTGTAACAAGTTACAGAACAGAAAGTGGAATCAGAGGCCCACAGCTCTTGGCTTTTCTGCATTTAGAACCATCAGCCCCACAGGTCCTGTTACAAAACTCTACTTATTTGTGAGGATTCCAAATGACCTAACACCTGATTTTTTTTGTTTTTTTCCCCTCTTACTGCAGGAGGGGAAATGAGCCAGCATCTTTTGCCCCACCCCGTAGATCTGGAGGCAGAAGAGTAATTGAGAATGCAACAGATGGAGGTGATGATGAAATGGATGCAAGAGATGGAGATTACAATGGAACAAAAGCCAGTGAATAAACACGCTTCAAAAATTGCACTGCAGCAAGGGAAGGGAGGGAGGACGATATTTAGCACTGTATAAGTCTACTCTTAGTGTCAAGGTCACATACACCCACTCCTCTGACAGATAAAAGCACAACTGCCTTGTCTCCAGTCTATAGATTGACGCTAAAAGTACTCCAAAACTTTTTGTACCGTGAAGCGTATTCAAAAAGGTGGGGATTTTTAACAGAGTAATTCACTTTGAGAATCTTGCAGAAAGTGAGTTCTAGTAGCTCAAATGATTTAAATCCCAGTAAACTTTAGTCTACAGAGGATTTGTGAGATTGTTGCAGGGGAAAAAAAAGGCATTGGTCAGTTAATCTTTTCTTAAACTTCCATTTCATTTTGAGTATTCAATTAATATAGGGTTTTCTCCTGGTTACTACACCCCTGATGCACAATTCACAAGGTGGAAGTGCCTTTTTAATCACTTACTGAAAAATATCATTTGTTCAAATTAAGTCAACTGTTAAAGTTTTATATGCACCATGGATGTGCTTACACACTAATAAAAGGCTATAAAAATGACTCCACTATTCTTGTGTACAGGTGTCACTTGAAGGGAAGGGGGGATGCACCACACCTTCTCTAAAACTGAAACAGTTCTTACAAAAGTTCATCTGTAATCATTAGAACAAACTCTGATTTTCTTCCAAGTAATGCTTTTGACGAAATACAGAAAACTCTGCACACTGAGCTGGAAGTAAAATGGCATAACCACATGGAACAGGTTTGATTCCCTCAGGGGTGCTGAGGTGCCCCGGGATGCATCCAGGGGCTGACAGACACAGGACCTGCAGAGACGTGCAGCACTCTGGTGCAGGAGCTGGAAAGCAGTGGGGGCCCCACCTGTCTGTGGGCAAGGAACCCACCCTTCAATGTCTGTTATGTGGAAGTATTTCCCACCAACGCCTGTAGAGCAGGCTGAAACCAGCAGAGACAGCAGCCCACACTGAATGCAGGGATTCAAGCCAAGCTATTCTGCACTAAGGGATCAGCATGCAGTTACTTTTTATTTTTGGAGCACTCCAGTAAGACCACAACCTACTCCTGGGAGCTACCAGGACCTACCACAAACCCATGCAGCTCAAGCACTTTCAGACAGCAGCAGCTCTGGTCACACTGGGGAGTAGGGAGCCACGTACAGCAAAGCAGGATGTAAAACCACTCTAAATCCAGTGCAAAGAGCTTACTTGATGCCTTTGATTGAACAGCAAGTGACCCTTAAGCAATGTGACTACAGGGAGAGCAAATCATGCACAAACATCCACCTTGACAGCTAAAGCAATCATCTTCTAAACCTAAGCATTGTTTCACAAGTGCAGAGATCACAAACTGGGGATTCAGACTTGGCACCATTCAGCCAGCAGAACCAGAGCACAGAGAATTCTCTCTGCTCATGAAAGAGTAAAGGAAGAATCCATTTAGAGCAATTAAGATGACAAGCTGAGCAGAGAGGGGTTAGGACTTGATCACTGGATAAGACTTGATCATTGCTTTATCAGGCACAGAGCCCAGCTCTGTAAAGATGCTCAAGAGCTGGTTGTCAACACAGTTTGTGAGCCTGCATGTGTGGGAACAAGAAGACAAGCAAGTCAGACTTCATATTAAATGGTCTTAAGCACCAATGCTTGGAGCAGAACCAGCAAACTGAACATGTATAAACCACAGTAATAACTTGCCAAAAAACTCAAAATGCATCAACAATTCGCATTCAAAATAAGCTTTATTCTGCTCCCCAGTTAAACCAACTTCATAGGTGGACTGAGAAATGGAAATAATTTGTGGTTTACATATTCTAGAGAAATAGATGCCTCAGTGGCTGTTTTCACAGCACTTCCTTAAAAAAAAAAACCCAAAAAACATCAAACCCATTTATGTATTCTTTTTTCAAGTAAGCTCTCCCCATTTCCTGCCACAAAAAAGAAAAAACATAAAAATTGTTTAGTCATGGTTAGTTTTTTAAGTAGAGGCTTCCATAAAATACATTAACACTGGGAATGAATCTACTCCGTTTAAAAAACAAATGCAGTAATATTCTACAGGCAGAAAAATATTTTTAAAATATTCTCTACTCATATACACTTCTCTAGCATGAAGGGCTTTTCAGGTTAAAAAAGCATTTCTAAATTAGTAACAGCTGATACATCCATAGAGAAAAATAAAACAATAAAAAAATCACTAACACCCAAGGCACCTTAGTGAAGGGAGATTTGCAAAGCAGTAAAACCCACCTATCAAGATGTTAGAAATAGAAACTTGATCAGGTTTGGCCTCTTACAACCACCAGGCTTTACAAGCCACTGGGGTTAAAAAAAAAATATATGTCTACATGCTATTAGGTCTGGGATCTCCTGAGCACTCTCAGCACTAGATATGTCCCACCTTTAACCATGATCTGTTCTGAATGAGAAATCATTGCTTACAGAAACATCTTGCCACTACAGAGGCAGGTTTTTGTGCAGCAACATTCTGGTCAGCAGACATCCCACAAGGAGCTGAGCAGCTTCCCTGCAGAAATACACCTTTCTCCACATAAAACCACTCCTTTAATTTGGGTGACTGCAGCACCCAACACCCATGGTAGAAAGCAGAATTCCAGCCAGAACTGGTGGTGTATTAACACCACAAGCCAAAGCCTGAGGAGCTGAACAGTGAATATTGCTGGGTTGTAGGAAGAAGGACAATGGCTTTGGCAGTGTCAAAAGACACATCCTTCAAGGAGCTATTTACAGTAGCTGATGCAGGAAGCAATTCCCAGTCCTGCACTGCCACAGTCAGCATTGCTTTGTCACACCTTGTCACCCACAGAACTTGCCCAGAGGCCACACTGGAAGCCACTGCCAATTGTGACTGCTTGTTCAGTTCTCACCCACCCTGACACTGCTGTCTGCTTGCTCATTGATACTCTCTTTAAAACTAAAGTTTGAAATACACATCTCTTCTCCTTTCCCAAAGCCAGCCAGGCTTTTCATAGCAGCATCTTGACAACACTTTGTGAGGGGTGGCTCACGGGTCCTGGAACGTGTGAAGGCCCTGTTCCGAACTCCAGGCGTTTCACCAACCTGCAAGTGCAAAACTGGAGTCAGGGCATTTCTCACTCAGTGTAACCATGCTCTGAATTACTGCTCACTTCCAGAACAAACCACTCAGCTGAGAGGAGAGAACAGCACTCTGAGCACTGCATGAACCCATTCCTTAACTGGGCTGACTTTTCACTGTAACACAGGGCTCCATCTCCCTCTGAGTAATGAACACTGTCTTTTACAGAGTTGGAATTTCAGTCTAGCATTGCAGCAGTAGATAGATAATCAGCTGCATGAATATATAAATGTATGGCCCCTGAGGCTCTCTTGCAGGAGCTTTCATGAGGTTTCTCCCCAGGCTAGGAGAGCAAGTACAATGTGGAACATTCCTTCTAAACAACACCACTGGGCACTGGGTACCAGGACAAACCAGCACAAGGGTCTGGCTAAGTAATTAAGTCTGAAATGAAGTGTATTATAGGCACTTAACTTACACAGAAGCTAAAGAATATGTAGTACAGGATTGGCAGAGTTTAAGCAGACACTGAATGACAATTTGTAATAACCTTGCTGATTTTTCTTCATTTGATTAAAAAAGACAACCAGCTCAAACATTCAGAGAAATTCATACATTGAATAAGGTATCTTCCTGTCAGCTGCTACTTAAAAATACATCTTAGCAGCTGTAAAGCCTTCTCAATGGACCCACTATTCACCTTTTTTCTGGTTCTCCCATAAGTGAGAATCTTAACTATGATAAGGGAAGTCTCCCTACATGCCTCAACATTCCTGAGACATCACTTGTACAAGAACGTAAAGCACAAAACAAATCGAACCAATAAGCAAGAGCTGTTGAACTTTGTCCCATTTAAACACTGATTTATAACAAAACACATCTTGCACTTGCTTCAGATTTGAGGTATTCAAAACATGATTGCAGCTAGTCTTTGAATTTCAGCAGCTAGTGACTCCAAATTTTAAACTGACCTGAAACATTCAAATCATAATCCTGAATAACCGAACTTCACATACTTTGAAAACAAATCTGTCTCTACCAAAACAAAGACATATACTAAATACCAGTCCCTAAGTTCCAACACCAACAGCTGTCACTAAGACACCAGCAGAGCCCTGCACTCACCCTGTATCACACAGAGGCTGATGAGGACTCAGGCGTGTTTCAAGGACATCTCTGTTCATGTACATGGACACTGAAGGTCTGTTTGGAGACTGCTCATACACAAAGTTTCGGCAAGATGCAAGCTTGGACTCCAAAGCCTGAAGTAAACAGATGAGGCAAGTATCAGATTGACTATTCTCTTTCAGAAGATGGCACCATGGCATACCAAAATGGCAGTGAAGTGTGTGGGTTTGGGGTATGTTTCTTTCTTTAAGAGTGTCAAAAGAAGCAACCTTCAAGGAGCTATTTACAGTAGCTGATGCAGGAAGCAATTCCCAGTCCTGCACTGCCACAGTCAGCATTGCTTTGTCACACCTTGTCCAGTAGAGGAGTAGAGAGTTGTCCAGTAGAGGAACCTGCCAGACCCCAGTGCCACATGAGTTCTAAATTTGTGAAGACATGAAGACAGTCATCTCTCTAAAGATGAATCTGTTTCTCTAGGGAGCTGATGCTCTTCACCAACAGGAACACAAAATCTTTGCTTTCCTCAGAGAGTTTTACATCTTTCTTACAGGCATAAATTTTTAGATTACTGAACATTCATATGAGCTATCAGCTTCCCTAGACATGTATTAGGTGGTACACCAGAGGGAACGAGCCACAGATATCTGATTCTCCATCACATGCTCCCATTCTAGATCACTCCACCCTTCCTGAGTTGCTTTCTGGCTGTATCAGTTCTGCAGCTCAGCCCATCAGTCTCACACAAATGCTTGTAACAACACAGCACCGAGGCATAAGGAATGAAACACAAGTAATGGGATAACTTTCCCAGCATCAGCACTACCTTAAATATCAAACTACAGCTTAGCAGGACATTAGGCCTTGCTCAAAAGAGCACTGGACTCTTAAGGCAAACTTCACCAGAAGCCTTTTGGACAGCAGGTACCAGCCTGCTAACTTCTCTGCCTTTCATGGGAACAGATCCCTTCTCAATTTACTCATGCTGATTTATTTTTTTTGCACATGCACTTGCAGTAATTTGTAGAGGGAGATCTTATCCCCATCTGGATTACAACTTAGAAAAATAAGCATGGTCCATTTTTATTTGGGGGTTGGTCAGAAATGTTTGAAGTCCAGACCAATCCCAAGGCCACACTTAGCTAACCTGGGGGCAAGAGACTCTTCTCAGTCTCCTCTGAACAGCAGCACAAATAGTGCTGGCTGCAGTTTCCAAGAGATCCAGCTTTCCAAAAGCATTGCCTGGCAGGGAATCACTCACCCCCACTTTCCGCAGCAAGTCTCCCACAATATTAAGTGCAGATATTCTTGCAGCTGGTGTGAGAGGGCTTGCACCATAACGGTCCACAAGACCTGCAGGGCAGGTTAAAGAAGGATATGTTACTCATGGAAAGAAAAAATAAATAAATAAAATTGACCCTACTGTCTTAGAGAAGACGATTCAAGGAACACAATTAAAGATCACATATGTTTTTAAAGCCTTTCCCCTAAATTAGACCAACATCTCTGGGACAGTTGTGAACTAATAGAAAGTCCCAACAGCTCATCTTATCCCTCATTATTACCAGACAGTTCAAGTCAATTGGAAATGAACAGACTATGAATAAACTCAAAAAAATCCCAGTCTATGAATACAGAGGCCATGGTGATTTGATTTAGGTGACACTACACTACACACTCGGTTCTGTGGCTAAAGGAGGAATGAAAAGAAGGGAACAAACTATAGCAAAAACAAGAGCATCAAATGGTATTTGTGAGCTGGTTCCCTGCCAGTCACCTCTCCTAAATGTCCCAGGGGTGGGTGTGCTGATGGGTGTCCGGCACATTGCAGGTGTTGAGGGCACAGATAAGGAGGCCTGAACTGCAGTGTCTGTTCTTTCTGCTTCCAGGGGAGCTCTCATTGGTGTTTTGGGTTTCTCCTGTTTCTGCTGCACTGCAAGCTCTTGTCGTAGATCTATGAAGGAAGCAACACAAAGCAAGTGCTGGAGTATGCAGCCATCAAGATAAAAACAGGAGGTAATCTTTTGTCAAAAGATTTTTCTCCTCATGGAAATGAGGTAAAGTCACTTATCCTTGTAAAAGATTACTCCAGGCATATCTTCAAAATCCAGATAACTAAAGGTCTTTCTAGGACTGTGGCTCAAGATGTTTTAGTAGTGTTAGTTCAGTTGCTATTACCTGGCTTTCCTTTTCAAACCCTTTCACAAAGCTCCCCTTCAGACAGGGAATTAACTCCTTTCCAAATCACAGCCTGGTAAGCAAAGGCACATCAAGTCCAAGGCCTGGCAACTTGGCTACATTCTGGCTCCCTGCAAGGTTGAGATCCTACCTGTTGTACCCTTTTCTATCCTGGTTTCCACATGAAGGAAACTTGAGCTGAGGCCAGGTGGAAGCCACATCATTATCTAGCCAAGAGATAGAGCACTTCTGCCCCACAGCCTGGCTGTAGCTTATGGATACCACTCAAGGGCACAGAATCCAAGCTCTGAAAACAGATGTTTATCCAGTTCCAGGGTCTCTCTCTTCTCACCCAGCCTTGTTGACAGCAAAAGGCCAGGGCATTCCAAGGCAACCACAAGTTAGCCACAGCCCTCCTGCTTTACTTCCCCATTAGTGCTTCACTGACTCCACTCTCCACAGGCCAGAAAACAATGAGGTTAATGTGTATTAGAGCTGACCTTCACGGGAAGCCACACCAGCACGTGCCCCAGCTGGATTGGCTCAACTCCCTGAAGCCCTGATTAGGAGATGGCTGGAACACACTTTTGTTTCTGTGTGTGCTCTGGAACAATGTCAGGAGTTCAAGGAGTGGGGGCAGAACATTCTTTAGCTTCCTTACTTGTTTCTACATTTCAGATGGCAGGTTTTAAAGAAGCAAAGTTAAAAGTTCAGCTCTAAGGCATATGGAGAGGACTGAACAGCTACAAGGCAGCAGGAGAGAAAAGAAAAGATACAAATAACTTGTCTAACCTCTAGCTTCATCTTTCAGGCGCTGCACAGACTCCAGCAGGTTTTCTTTCTCATCCAGCTCACTCTCTAGAAAAGCATTTCTTTCAATAGCCTGGTTTAAACGCTGTTCAAAATCCTCCAGGGACATTATAGTGGCTCTGAAAAAGAGTGCATTGGATGTCACTTCCAGATCCTTCAAGCACAGGGAGGACTCCCTCTCTCACAAGAGGATGGATACTTGCAGTTTGGTTTGGTTTGCTTTGTTTTACTACTATTGTTTTATTTTAGCTTGTAAGATATGAAAGAGTGCAGTCAGGGGAAGTGGCAGAGGTAAAAAAAAATTGTCGCATTGCCCATCTGCAATGAATCTCTTCAACACCATCATCAGACAAGGGGTAGTTCAGAATGGCAATGTTAACAAGTAGTGGCTCAAACAGCTCAGTGCCACCATGCTTGCAGGACAGAACAAAGGTGGGGAAAAAAACCACAAAAAGCAGATCACCTTTTTGCTCTTTCCAAATCATCATTTTCTTGCTCGAGTTCTCGAATGTATTTCTGAAGCTGCTCTTTAATAGCTCTTGTCTGTGTCAAGTCATCTTCCAGTGCAGAGATTTGCCTGTATCCTTCCGAATGCTGCATTTCAATCTTTTCCTATTCAAAGGCAAATCAAACAGCACGTCAGGTACTTAGCAATACATGTTCTCTTTCTGCAGCATTGTCTGAGCCCCTTGAAAGGCAGAGACAGATGCTCTGAAGATTTCTGAGAAACGCCAACAAATTCAATTGCTCACATACTTCTGGGCTGCCAGCACACAAGAGCTCTTCCTGTCACTCCTTATCAAACAAAAGTGCTGGGGAACAGTTCCCAACACTCACAGCACAAGGCCATTCCTTGCCTCTCCCAGACAGCCTGACTCAGCACAGTATCTTAGCAATACACAAAGCAGGACACAAGAGAAGGCACTTATTTTCAACCCTAATATGAAGTCAGGCAGCATTTAGGAGACAAAGTAACAAGTACAAAAAAAAAAATTCCAAATGTGACCCCGTTACATGCTGCTATGGAATCAGAAAAATTCTGCACTGCCCATGTGGTTTTATTAGCCCAAAGCAGGTTCAGAATTTTAGATGACAGAACATTTCAGGTACGGGTACACTTTGGATGGGAACCTAAACCACTCTGTCTCCCTCTACACCACGTATACAAGGGCACATTTAAGACAGGCATAGGCAGGGAGGTAGATTTAGCTTCCACATCAAGATCTCTCTCTCCTGCACTGCCACTACATGTGGAGTTAGTTCCACAGTAAGTGACATGGGAAAGCTTTGCCATGTGACAGGGAAAGCTCCATAGCACACTATTACAATGCCTTATACTCAACCAGCTTGCTACCAGACCACTTTAACATGTCAGAGGTTTTTTGGAAACTCCATGATTGCTGTGTAAGCAACATTCCTGAAGTGCTCTCCAGACAGAATTGAAGTACAAAACACTTAAGTCACTGGAAACAAATCCATGCACTGGAATTTGAAAATCATGGCAAGTAGTCTAGTGTGAATGATAATGTGAAGACAGCTATTTTAGAACATGAAATGCATAGACAAGGAGGAGGGAGAGATCCATCCAGAACTAAGAAATCCTTATTTGACTGCAGTGTGGTGACACTGCTGTAATTCCAAATCTCTGAAACACAGCTGAGCCTCCAAGCTCCAAGAGGCAGATTACTTTCAATTAGTTTCTCAGGACTCTCTAAACTAAACCTCCAAAGCAGTATTCCCATCAGTTCTTAGGCAAGTGTGAGTTCTGATTTCTCTGGGGGAGCAAGCACACACACTGGGCTGGTCAGCTCAGAGCCACAAGCTGTGTGGGCCTGGCAAAGTTCACTGGTGTTGACCTAGATGCAGATCCCAACCCTTGATGGGCTCAGTTAACACTGCTGCTCAATAGCTTCGTGAGATTAATGCTTTGCTCTTGAATTGATTCAGATAAAAGACCAGAACTGCAAGGTCTGAGTCTTTGTTTTTAGCCAATTGTGATAAACTATCAGCTGATCTGGCCCTCAATGGTGGCTCTGTTCCTTCACTGCAGGCTGTTACTGCAGTTTTCAGGCTGCATGAATAGCCAATTGTTGAATGGTTTATTTCAAGCAGAATATATTTAAAGAAAGTTATCTACTGCGAAGAATAATTTCAGATTTTCTAAAATACAGCTACCCTCCACTTTTTGAGGCTCTGCATTGCTTCCTACTATTTTCATTCTTCACTGTTTTGCCTTGTTCACTGGCTCTTCCTCTCATCCCAGCTACTCTAGAGAGAGAAAATAGTCTACACACTCCTCAACTAAATGAACTATGGGTTTTATTTTTAAAATTTTTGTCTTCTCCCCAAACCCATCAGCTTGCATGGGTTTATGTGGCTACCTGGAACAGCAGACCAATATTCCATACAACATGCACAACATCTAATATTTCTAAGGTGCTATAACAGGAACAAGGATTAAAGCAACATAAATACAATGAAACAAGTCTTGAGGTCTTGCCATCAAAAAGCAGGGAGCGGAGAAAATGGCTAAGCTAGTGCTAGACATCTACCTGGAATAGAAGAGTACTTCCTTAAGACAGTAATTTGGACAACAGTTTAAACAAAAGGCATTGCAAATCTGGATTCATCCAGTGACTACTCACTTATACAAATACCTTCACTCCCATTAGCTCATTACTGCATCCAATTGAATAGGAGAACTGTAATTACATTAATCTCTGCTTCCACAGAGATTGAGCTACCCTACAAAACACAGTGTAGTATTTCTTGGGTGACTGTAACTCGTATGCAAACAAAAGGCCTAAATTAAAACTTTAGAAAGTCACACCGATTTCAGTGACAATTTTTTTCCAAACTTAAGAGAACTTACCAGTGTTTCCTGAACCTGTCAATCAGCACAGCACCATCCCTGAGAGACTGAAATGAGGCACTCATTGTTCTTCATACCCTAGACAGCTTCAATGTTTCTTAAGCCACTGTGTTAAGAAGCCGTATCTCAATAAGTTAATATCCTTTAAGTTTTATAGTTCTGGAAGTTAATGCCTTTCTGCTGGTTCTTAGTTTCACAGAATGCTAACCAAATGCAAAGAGGATAACTCATTTTTCCCTAAGGACAGACAGATTCAGCTACAAAACCAGGACTGAAACTGTTTTATGACTCTCAATTCTATGTGTTACCCACCAGCTGCTGCTTCCCAGCTTATCTGAAATGTCAGATAATAAATACACAACTGTGTAAAAAGGGTTTAAAACTGAATTTCCTTACGTAATGCAAAAACACAGCTGCAGTGTTTGTACTTTGATTGTTCTCCAATATTATCTGTGACTGCATGATGCAGACAGCAAGAAAGCTATGAACAAAAGCACTAAATAGATGGAAGAAGGAATAGAACAGCAGCTCTCTTGTGTTCACACTCAGTCTCCACTCCACTGTGGACAATTTTCTCCCATCTGAAATCTATCCTGACACACAGCCACAACCCGTGAACAGGGCTCCGGGAACACTACCAAGGGAAACAGAATCCTCAGTGCAAACAACAGGTTGGCATTTCTTTACTTTTCAAGACTTTCCTTTCTGCAGTCTTCTGGACAATTGTTCTGTAATGCTGAGGTGACACCACAGGGCAGAGTCTGCAAACACCTGCCCCGTTCACCTCTGCACTGAGGACGTGCACAGAGCGTGCAGCAGCAGCTCTCACCTTCACCGCCTCCAGCTCCGTGCGCAGACGGTTGTTTTCTGACACAAGGTCCCTGTTCCTGGACTCTGTTTGCTGCAGCTGAGTCTCCAGCTCGGCTTCATACTCTCGGCTCCCCTCCTGGAATTCACGCAATTCCTCCTGTGTATTCTCAGCACTAGAGAGAAATTCCAGCAACAGAGCTCATCGTAATGAACAACCAAAAAAACATCTCCTGTACACTCAAGGTAAAAACAACTCTGCTCTTGAACATGAAAGGCTATATGCCCTTCTCCAACACATGTATTCAGTAGGAAGAGAGAAACATATGCAAATGTCTCCCTGCCATCCATGCGAAGTCACCCCATAGCAAATTGGTAAACAAATAGAAAAAGTCCAAATAAACACCCCAGAGTCTGTCTTCACACTGTAGATATTGAGGATATGTGGCATCTCTTTACTTTGTCAATTGTCCACTGCCTTCACACATTTATTCCATTATTCAGTTCTGTTATTTATTTGGAAATACAAACAAAGCTGTTATTAATAACAAAAAGTGAGGAACAGAGAGAAAGATGGAAGGAAATGTTTTATATTCTTGAACAATTCTATTGAAACAATCTTCCAACAAGCTAAACAAGCAGCAATGAAAGATCTGTGTCTTTGCACGAAGTGTTATGCACCTTATCCAACTACTCGGAGGAATGAAGCCACTGCCTTACCACTGCTTGTATTTCATAGCCACCTCCTTCCAGTATCTGGCTTCCTCTTCCACTGAGCTGAAGTGATGTCCTTCTGAGTCTTCCATAACGAGTCCTCAAAGTCTAAAGCTCCTGTTTCATTTTCCCCCCTGAAAAATTAAAGGGTCAAGTGTAAGAACTAAGGCAGTGAGCAGCCTCATCCTCCCTGCTGCAGAGCAGAACACCTCTCCTCCCACAGTCACTGCTCACCTGGAGACCAAACTAAAGCCAGCCTTGGTAGGACTGTCTGACAGACCATAAATGTGAGAGAATTCCTGCTAAGTCACTTTCCCCAGTTCTCCCAAAGCTGCTGCAGGCTTACACCACATTCCCAGCAGCAAGCACCTTTGGCACCTCTGAGTACTCAAAACCCCAAACCTGAGCTGCAGCTGTGCCCTGCACAGAGAACACAAGGGAAAGAAGACAGCTCAGGCACAACTTCAGCTCCAAACACACAGCAATTCAACAACCCTAAAGACACCTATCATAAAATTAAAGGGAAACTTCAAAGGGACAGAGATTAGGTACTCAAGATACTGATTTCCTGAGTTAACATTTAAAGGAATACATAAGCTTTTTATGGGCATAACTGCTCGACAGGTGAAAAATTTCTTCCTAGGCCAACACAGACAAAGCTACCCAACTTTAAACCTGAAATATCAAAATCCATGTATAGCTACAGGATATCTGGATACCCTCAGAGAGCCACAGGAGAAGGGAGGGTAAAAGCTCCCCAGAGGTTTTAGCAGGATACCACTGGCTGGGTTAGGTATGCAGTTAAGATTGCAGCAATCCAGACAATCCAGCTGTCCCTGTGCCAGCACAAACCCGGTCACAGGACACAGTCCCAAATGGGAGTGACACACGAAAGAGCCACAGGGGAATCAAGAACCTTAAGCTGGTCCCTCCCACGTGAGGACTTAAGTATCTAAACACCACAATTAAATAAAATAAATGCCCTGTGATGTGCATGACACACTCTGTTAAACGGGTCAGCAGCAAATATCATTTCATACTTGTTAGTCCTGACAATGGAGAAACATCAAACCAAGTGTTCTGCATAACCTGCCCATGTCCAGCCCTGGCTGAGGCGAAGATTCCACTCAGACATTATCAATTTAAGCAAACTGATACCAAATAAGAAACCAAATAAGGTCAAGAACAGCAAATAGAAGTGGAATTGAACAATTCACGACAGTGGCAGTTGTCAGAAAACCACATCACAGAAATCTAATGACTGAAGAAACACAGTTCTACCAAATTTCAACTCCAGTTCTGCTGAACAAAACACTTCCTAGAGGTAATTCTGATGGAACAAAGAAGAAGGGATGGCCGAAGCCTTCAAAGATCACTTAGGTGTCAGCCCTGTCTTCTACTCTTATTTATGATACTCATAAAATGCTTTAGTAGACTCCCTGAGCAGCATGTCTTAGCTAAAGAAAATGTACATACACTGCACATCTATTGAAATCTATGGAGTTTAACCTGTGTCAAGAATTTCCTCTCCAAAAAATCATCTGGTATAAAGAGGATTGAGTAACAGCCACCTATCTAGTAACTCTACTGAGACAAACCCAGGTAGTTCTCACCTCTACTACAGACAAAAGTACTCAAAGCAGTCTGGCAATCTAAAGCCCAATTCTTACATACCCAAACAATGCCACGAAGCCCAATTCCTCTTCACAGCCCAAGTAATTACCAGATTAGTGAGCAAGGAGTAAGCAGCGTCACAGCGGAGTGGGGCTGTGCCTGCATGCCTCAGTGCACAGTATCAGCAACACACTCAGCTCAGAGAAATTACAGTGTTATTTAAAAGGGGAGTTGGCAGGTGAGGAGAAAAGTTACTAAGCCTTAGTTTTTATAATTGAGTTTGACACAAAATGTTCATTAGCCAAAGCTATGTGTGTTCCTTCAAACAAATAAAAGCCCTGTACAATGTATTGACACATTTCCAGCATAAGGTATCAAGGTTGAAGATGCACTGGGCAAAAAAAAGAGGAAAAGGAGTGTGAGTAAGGAGTGATTTTCCAAATAGTACTCTTGCCCATTAAAAAGAAAATCATGAGCAAGCATAATTAACATTCTTGACCTAGGATAGTTTATGTCACATCTCCTCTGTTATTTTTAAGTGAACTGAAAGTGCCTTTGATGTTAATAAGCATGTCCTTCTGCTCAAGGCACTGTGTACACACATACCGATCCTTGCAGCACTCTTGTGAAGAAAAAAATCCAAAAAAGGATTCTTCCTGACACAAGCATTATAATAAATCCAGTATCTGTTTCTGGACAGTCAACAAAACTAATTCAGGAAAGATAAAGATGAACTGCAAGACATCTTGCTCTGAAAAGCTTTCAAACAACCCTTTGGAACCAAAAAGACAGCTTCCATCAGCTTTAAAATCTTGAATATGCTCAGATCTGGCTCCTGTGTTTTCACATTGCACTTCGGAAGAAATAAAAGACTGTAGTAATTGGCATTTTTTGAGATTGTAGGGCTGCACAGAGAAGAACTTTCCTTAACTGATCCACACCATCCATAAGGCTTTCAGAGAACCCTGTGAATGTTCGGAGCAGCACAAAGGTGCCAGGTGTGTCTTTGTGAACATGAGATTATGGGCCCACTGAGGACGTCAACCATTAAGAGCTAGCTCTGCTTCATGGTCACCATTACTAAATAGTACTTATAATTTAGAATTAATTGTTCAACTGCAAATACATAGAAGGACAGTGGACCTGTACTTATTCCAGAGATGTGGCTACTGTCCAGTGCCACAGGCACGTTTTTTGCTGCAACATTCAAGGAAGACCTGTTACTTTCCTTCTCTGCACCACATCTTAGCTCAAACTAAGCTGGGATTTTCAAACTAACCAGAGATGAAAAACACAAACTTACACTGAAAAGAAAAATTCCAAGTTTGATACAAAGTATTAAAGCTTTTTTAAACTTTTTTTCTGAAATTTGTCTAAGAAGAGTGCAAATAAAAACCATGTAAGTCTTGTTAGACTGCCTGTAGAAAGGGTAGGGCTATGACTGGTTTTCCCCTGCTGCCTTCTCCCCTTGATTTTTAACAACCTGGACACAACATGCAAAATGCCGAAGAGAAAATAATCAGGAACTCCTCATTGTCTGGGCTCACTACAAAAGCAGGGAGAGCAAAGGGGGGTACAGCAGGTTTTAGAAATACTTTTTTAAGTACTGGACAAGGTGGAAAAAAAGAGGAGAGAAAGAGTCTGTAACAGGCACACACTGGCTGCACCTTGCTTGTTTTCACACACACGAAGCCAGAAGAGACATCTGGCCAGGCTTCCTGCGTGCAGGCAGCACAAACGCCGGTCACAGGCATTACAAACCCCCACATCATGCAGGAAGTGGAAGTGATCATGGGTGGGGACTGGAATTTTGCAATGAGAAAAACACGGCAGCATAAATGTTGCAGAAAACAATTTCATACCAGTGAGAGCAGAATTGCAAAATTCCTAAGGAAAAAGCAAGTATCAAGAAAAACAACACACAAAATTATTGAAGGAACTTCCGTTTGAGAATCAGTTTGAATTCACCCAAACTCATGAGGGCCCCAACCTAGATTGTTTCAGTCCTAGAACAAAGGACTCAAAACAACCCTGATACCGAACTTTTTTCTTCACAAAAGAACATTTAGCTCAGTGAACAATGTTGGCCTACCTTGGTAGCAATGCCTAATGGTCCAAGTCAAAGAAATTCATATTGCAATAAAAAAGTGCCACAGTACCACAAATACTACTGAATTATCCATGACAGAGATAATGAAGCTCCTATTACGCATTATTTTCCTAAATGTAAACTAAAACAAACCACCTCTTTACTCCCGAAAAGTAGCTTTCCCATCCTATGAAATTCAGATTTGCTTAAAATATTCCCCTTGAAAGGGTCTTCCTGTAACACATGGGCCTGTTTTCTTTTGTTTAAGCCATACAAAAGAAAATCATCACAAAAGAGACAGAAAAGGGAGAGGTCACGGGAGCACCAGGATTACTACAGAATCCCACAGCCAGCACTGAAAAGAGTTATCAGCTTCTCCGGGGCTTCTCTACCGAAAGGCTGAATTCAGCAAAACCTTCCTCAGTAACCAGTCCAGCTCCACTTTCAACTTTCCAGTGACTCCTAAGGAAACGCCACATCGTTCTCCGCTGAAACGCCTGCCCTTGACGGTTCCAGCTGCAAGCCAAGAGGTCAGCGAGGCAGCGCTCCCGGATCCCCTTCGCATGCGGAGCACGGAGCCGGGCGGGGGCTGAACCAGCGGGCACGGCTCCCACGCTCCGCTGCCCGCCCCACCAGCGCCCGCACCAGCAAGCAGGACGACGTTCAGGTTCGCGCGGGGCCGCAGCCGGGCAGGGTTCCGTGCCCCCAGTCCCTTGGCCCGTGTCCCCGGTCCCCCCGGGCCGGTGCCGGTGCCGCTGCCCCGGGCCGTGAGGGCTCTCACCTCGCTCCCGCCGCGCCCGCACCGCCGCTCCCTGCCCGGCCGGCGCCGCCGCCCCATTGGCCGCCGGTCACGTGCCGCGGGGCGCTCGGCCAATCAGCGCTGCCGGAACGCGCTTCAGAAACTTTGGTGACTTTCAAAAGGCGCCGGGGGGCGGCGGCCGCGGCCGGTCTCGGTCCCGTTCTGAATCCCATTCCCGGTCCTGTTCCCATTCCTGGTCCCGGCCCTCGTCAGCCTTGCCAAACGCCCCCCGTCCATGTTCAATGACCTACAGTCACACGCACAAGCCTCTGCATCTTCTGAGGTGTTAAGCGTGTAAACCAGCACGTGCCGTAATTTTAAAGGCGTGATTGACCTTAAAATTATCTAAAAGAGGAAAAGCTTTACATAAATTATTTTTTCTCTCAATTGAAAAGACCTCTGCTGCAAAAGCAAGCCGCGAGACAGCGCCCGTATCTATTTTTAACGCCAGCCCAACATCTTTAGACCGAAGTGCCCTTTTCCCGACCAAGGGCAGGTTTCTGTGTCGCAGTCTATGAAATATTAGACACTTCCGCTCATCTCCATCCCAGCATGATGTCATCATTCCAGAAAACAAGCGGCTGGCATCCGCAGGGCTCCCGCAGGCAATGGGGCAGGGCTCGCTGCAGCCCCTGAATTCCCGGCCGTGCCCTCGCAGGCAGGATCGATAGGAAGGGACCCGAGCTATGCAGAGGCTTTCTCAAGCGCTCCAGGTGTGTTCCAGTGGTGCCTGGCATTTGTTTGCCAAAACAAAAACACAAATTATCACACGTGTATCACTGCGGCCCGCACAGGCAGGGCCATGTGTCACCGAGTGTCCCCGAGCGTCACCTCACAGCCGGCAGCGCCTCCCAGACTGCTGCTGCTGGGCACCCACGTGCAGGAGCCCGGTCCCAGTTTCATCTACCTCTGATGTAACACCAGGCCTGGAGCACCGTCTGGCTCTGAAAAGACTTGTCTGAACTGGAAATAGCCTCTGCCAAAGGCTTTGTAAGGCTGGGACTGTAACTAAGAGGATGGATGCTTTTCTATAAATATTGCACTAGAAGGAATCTATCCATAACTCAGATAAATTTAACTGAAAAGGGTGAGAAAAACTATTCTATTTTCTTGTCAGGCATTCAGCAAAATAACTATATTTTCAGGTCAGATGTTCAGCAGAAGTAAATGAAGACAAACTATCATACAACTATGAAGAGAAAACGAAATAAGGTATTCAGAAAATTGGGTTAATAGCATTTGCAGTTCTGTCATTACTCAAGAATGTTTTTATTATCAGACAAGTTGCAGAAAATAAACCACATACTATTGTAGTATGTTGCCAGCAATTAAAACAAATTATACATCCTTCACAAGTTTGGGACAAAGGACATTTTACTTCAACACTTCAAGCAAATTTTTGAGGATAGTATGACTACACAGATTATGTCAACAGTACTCCTGAGTATTTTTAATATTTCTCATTTTGAAATACTTGTAAAACACAGCAAAATTTCTGAGATTTCAGAGGAAGCTGAGAGCCTCTCATCCAATTCTGAAACAGTGAAATAGCACCCTAACAAATGCCAGATCCTCAGAGGCACTACCAGAGGCACTAATGTACACAAGCAATAAATATTCTTAAAAAAAGGCTACTGTAATCACTGACTGCCTTGTTTGCAAGAAGAATGAGAGCACTTGTCTATTTCAAAATTAGCAGAGGAGGAGAAATAATTTTATGCATTTATTTTTAGTTTGCTGATTAATAATTAATAACTGGCAGATCTTTGTGGTGCTAGGATTCATGTGCTGGTTATTTTAATGAGAAGGCCATCCTGATTCTTCCACTAAAACTAAGTGGACAAAAATTTATCCACTGATAGTTCTGGTAAGGCTGTAACACTATCTTTTGGCAATAAGCTTCTGTTGGGAAAAAATATTTGCTTTGGTTAGAGAATTCAAGAACTCATCACACTACCCACTCTATGGATGGAACAGGAACTGCTCACCAATTGTCATTACAAACTACTGAACTGCTTTTTAATTTTTTTCAAATGGATTACTGACACCCATAAATTGTGACAAACGTTTGAGAATATGATATGGAAATATTGCTATCACTGAAGAGCAAGTATTTAACATCAATAAAACCTTTCTTCTGTCTCTTTAAAGATGTTATATAATTCTCTGCAGTCTATATATGCAGAATAAGATTTGCACACGCTTAAGCAAGAAACAGATTCTCACTACTTTAAAAACCTTCTGATATCTTGAACTGACACATTTTTGATGAAACTGCCAAATGCTCATTAACAGCACTGGTTTATCAAGCAGAGCAGAACACAGCAGCTCTCTCAGCCTTGGCACACAGCAGTGACACCCCCAGTGACCCTGGCTGTGGCTCTGAGCTTTGCCACCAGCTTGTTCCTTGCTGCTGGCTGCAGTCTCTTAGGAAAAGGTGCAAGTAAATTCCAGCTTAGCCTAATACCACAATTATGATCAATAAATCCTGAGGCACCAAAAAGCAGATCCCCACCCTGTGCTGTCACTAACCTCCCTCCTTGAGGGGCTCAGCCACCAGCTGAGGAGCAAGCCCAGCCTGGGTGACATGGACTGGTTGCATGACTTTGGCCCAGCCTTCCAAGGGAGCTGCTAAACTGTGAGACAGAGCCATGCCTGTAGAAAGACAAGAACAGGAAAGTTAGAAATAGAGGTAGGGTTGTTGAGACAAAGACTATTAGCAGCATAAGGATTCAAGAGGAAAAATACCACTGTGGAAAGTTATACAATCCTAAAGTGAGCAAACCCCAGTTACCTCCAGTGAGTTGCCAGTGTCACCACATCAACAGACCCATGAGTGGATACCCTCAGCTTTCTTGATGCTTCTTTGGCCAGCAGTCTTCAGGTGTTTTGTCAAGGGGTGGGGACACACTAATGCCTAATCCAGTGGGTTCTTAGAAGGTTGTTCTTTTTTTGATAGCCAGTTATTGCTTTGTATTTTCAAGCTGTGTACATCTGACTTAGGGAATAGCTAATGATGCCCAAGGCACCCAGAGAAAGTACAGAGAGGTCAGATATGTCTGTTAAAATAAGCAAACAGCAGATTTCTGAGCTGTATTGACACTTAACTGCTGTCCTTGGGCTTGGGACTATAAACTGCCTTCAAGGAAACAGGCTTCTAAAAATACTTAGAAGTGCATGTCCCTGACAACCTACCCAGTTTTGGGGTTTTTTTTGTGTGTGTGAATTAAGTTCTATGTGAAACCTTAAAATCCCTGCAAGGTGTTCAGAATTGCTACTTACAAGAGCCCAATTCAGCACCCTGGTAATTCCCTTATTGCCTGCCACATGTCTGAGCCATGACCACACCTGCTCAAGTACCTGCTGGGAGGCCAAGCAACTCCACAGGATTTCCTGGAGACCCTGTTTGTTATCCCACTATTCTTTCATCCAGTGTGCAAGAGCCAAGCAACACTGAGGCAAGATACTTGGTTTTGTTACCATTCTGCAGAAGAGGGTGTCAGGCACTGAACACAGGTGCTTTGAGGAAACCAGCAAACTCTTTTATAGAAAATGGCAACAATGAAAGAATGATACAGAAACAGGGCACTGGTCACTGTCCTGGTTTCACCTGGGAGAGGGTTAATTTTCTCTCAGTAGCTGGTACAATGTTGTGTTTTGGATTTGGAATGTGAACAGTGCTGATAACACACTGATGTTTGGGTTTTTGCTAAGTCATTTTTGTCTTAAGTCAAGGACCTTTTTTAGCATTGTAATACCTTAATTTGAGGTTGTATTTCATTCTATCAGCCAAAGTTGTTATTTAACGTTATACTCTATTCGTTTCTGCTTGAATGTATTTGAACAATTAGATGTCAAGGAAATAAGGATTTGTACTATTCTGTTCCTGGGGACTCTGCATTCCTCCATTGCTCCAGCACCCCACTGTCACCGAACCACGGCACGGGTCAGCTCGGACGGGACCACAGGAGCTCACCGGGTCCTACCTCCCTGGCTCTGGGATATCTGCAGCGAGGGAGACCGCACAGCCTCTCCGGACAGTCTGTCCNACAGCCTCTCTGGACAGTCTGTCCCAGTGCTCGGGCACTCACAGAGAAGAAGTTCTTCCTCGTGTTCAGGTGGAACTTCCTGGGCATCCGTTCCTGCCCGTTCCTCCTGTCCCTGCTGGGCTCCAGGGAGCAGAGCCCGGGCCCTGCTCTGAGCCCTCCCTGCAGACACTTTGACACATTCATGTCATGCCTTCAACGCTGTGTTACGGTGGAGTTTGTGTGTGTTTAACCCGAGTTTGCGTGTGCTTTACCCCCCTCACACCGCTCCGGGCCCGCCTCAAGGCCGCCGCTTTAAAGGAGGCGGGAGCGGGGCGTTACGACGGCCGGCTTTGCGGCAGCGCGCTGCTTTGCGG
>VZSE01001695.1:0-15102 GCA_013398275.1 Promerops cafer | reverse complement strand
TGTGTGTGGGTGGGTGTGTGTGAAGCAGTGGGAGCAGGGATGGGCCCCGGCTCCAGCCCTGACGAGGGGTGGGGGCAAGGGCTGGATATCTGTGTTCCCTTGTCTGCCTCTGCTTGCTGAGCCAGCTCTTGGTTTCAGAGGAAGAGCTGATTGCACCAAAGCCCAAGACACCTGATCTCAGAGAGCAGGAAGGCAAAAGGGAGATACTGGAGTTCGTGACCACGACGACACTGGAGCAAACGTAAGAGACGCTGTGTGGTGGGGAGGGAGCAGGTACAGGGCACAGGACCAGCCTTGTGCTGGGCAAGGGGCACACAAGGCTCCGGGCAAGGAACAGATCGCTGGGCCCCCACCAAGCAGTGAGGCAGGCAAAGCTGGTCCGTGCTGTTCCTGCACCAGGACATGGCACTGCTGCTTGCTTTGCCTCTGTGCAGCGGCCCCAGGACGCTGTGGGGATGGGCAGGGGCTGAGGCACCCTTCCACTTCTGTGGCTGGCACTACCCTCTCCTGCCAGGGTGGAGTCTCCAGCTGTCCTGCAGGTCCCCTGCATCCCACCTGAAACTGTGGTGACCAGAGCTGAGGAGACTGAGCAGGTAGGACCTGTGGAGACAGAAGCTGAGCAAGTCAGCCTGCTGCATGCACCCTCGGTGTCCCCACAGGAGGTGAGCATGAGATACAGCCTGCCGTGGCCTCCCCCAGGCATTCCCTGCTGGGGCAGCTCCCCCATCACCACAGAGCTCGAGTGTGTGATGGGCAGTGGGCATTGACCCGGTGGCACAGGACTGTCCAGTGAGGATTGTGTAGGGGTGGGCAGGCTCCACACCCCCAGGTAGGACCCTCTGCCCACAGGGTCTCTTCCCTGATTTACACAGCCCTCCAAAGAGTTCGACGAGGACTCCCTGATCCCCAGCAGCCCTGCCACTGAGACCTCAGATAACATCAGCCCAGTGGCCAGCCCCGTGCACACAGGGTGAGTGCCCAGCCCGTGCAGCACACGCGTGCTCTGTTCACGAGCTGGCCGCAAGGTGCCCGCATGCCCATGCCTCTGCCTCTGCAGGTTCCTGGTGAGCTTCATGGTGGATGCTCGTGGTGGCTCCATGCGGGGCAGCCGGCACCACGGTCTGCGCGTGGTCATCCCGCCCCGGGCCTGCGCTGCGCCCACCCGCATCACTTGCCGCCTGGTGAAGCCCCAAAAGCTGCCTGCACCCCCACCACTGGCTGAGGAGGAGGGTCTGGGCAGTCGGATCATTGCTCTGGGGCCTGCTGGTGCCCAATTCCTCAGGTGAGCGCAGCTGGGAGAAGAGCAGATTGGGCTGCCCACACCAGGGTCATCCCTCAGGACTGGGAACAGATCTGGGCTCATCTGGAGGGCTTTACCATCCAGGGCAAGACCTCTGCCTGTATCTGCTTCTTGAGGTTGGCAGAGGAGAGATCCCACCTCTTGTGGGGTGCATGTTTCTGGCATGGGTCATTCAGGAGTAACAGAACAGAGGCAGAAAAGCCCTGAGCAGCCCTGTCCCACCAGGTGCAGAGCCCAGTTTCCCAGAGAGAGGGAGGCCAGCAGTCCTCCCTCCCAGGGCCAGGGCCAGCTTGCTGCCGGCGTGTCCTCGTGGCAGCTTGTGAGTGCCAGTGGCCTTCCTCTGCTATGTGCAGCCCTGTCATTGTGGAGATTCCCCACTTTGCCTCGTGCGGGCGTGGAGACCGCGAGCTGGTAGTGCTGCGCAGCGAGAACGGCTCCGTGTGGAAGGAGCACCGCAACCGCTACGAGGAGAGCTACATGGACCAGCTGCTCAACGGCATGGACGAGGGTGAGCCGGGAGGGCAGGGGCTCCACGCCTGCCAGCTCCCGGCAGGCAGGGCGGCGAGCTGGAGGGGGGCTGAGGCGTGGTCGGTGCAGCTCGGAGGGTGCTGCATGGGCGCTGACGGCTGTGCTGCCCTTGCAGAGCTGGAGAGCCAGGAGGAGCTGGACAAGAAGAGGGTCTGCCGCATCATCACCACCGACTTCCCTCTCTACTTTGTGGTCATGTCCCGGATTTGCCAGGACTGCGATATGATTGGCCCTGAGGGAGGGTGTTTGAAAAGCACACTGGTGCCCATGGTACAGGCCACCTTCCCAGACACTGCTGTCACCAAAAGAGTGAGGCTGGCCCTGCAGGTGAGCCTCAGAGAGCATGGCCCGGGGCCCAGACATGCTTCTGCAATCAGGGGTGGGCAGCAAGCCCAGGCTGTGCCCCAGCCTGGGGGAAAACCATCCCTGATGCCCATCCTTGTGCTACCCACAGGCACAGCCTGTGCCTGATGAGTTGGTGACGAAGCTGCTGGGGAACCAAGCCACCTTCAGCCCCATTGTCACAGTGGAGCCACGGCGGAGGAAGTTCCACCGCCCCATTGGCCTCCGTATCCCACTGCCACCCTCCTGGAAGGACAATCCCCGAGACAGTGGCGAGGGTGACACCACCAGCCTACGTCTGCTCTGCAGTGTGATCGGTGAGGCTGCAAGTGTGCTCTCCACGGGGTGGGCTGGGCTGCCTCAGGGGGATGCACCCCAGGGAGCTCAGTAAAGGGCACAGCTGTGGAGAAAGCAAATGCCTAGGGGATGCAGACCCCGGGCTTATGCAAAGTCAGTATGCTCACCCTTGCTTTCTGCTGCAGGAGGGACAGCCCAAGCCCAGTGGGAAGACATAACAGGCACCACAAAGCTGGTCTATGAAAATGAGTGTGCTAACTTTACCACCAATGTGTCTGCCAGGTGAGTCCTGGGCAAAAGCGTGCCCATCTGAGGACATCTGGTGCTCCTTGGGCCTTGCTACAGCCTTTGCCAGGAGAAGCCCCTTACCCTGGTGCTGTTCTGCCCTATTCCTACATGCAGGGTGGTTTCCTCTAGCCTTGAGACCCCTGTGCTGCCTGAGCACACTCCAGGAAACACTCATGACAGCCGGGTGTGCAGAAGGAAGGGGGCCATTATTTGTACTTGGGTGGGTCCCCATCACAGATGGGGCTACACCTGTGTCCAGAACTCCTGGGGCTTCCTCTGCAGTCCAGCTGTTGAGGGGGGTGGGGGCAGCTCCCTGGTGCCACCGCCCAGCAGCACCCCGACCCAGATCTCCTGCAGGTTCTGGCTGGCCGACTGCCCACGCACAGCTGAGGCTGTGCACTTTGCCACCATGCTGTACAAGGAGCTGACAGCCGTGCCCTACATGGCCAAATTCGTGGTGTTTGCCAAGATGAATGACGCACGAGAAGGCCGGCTGCGCTGCTACTGCATGACTGATGACAAGGTTGACAAGACTTTAGAGCAGCACGAGAACTTCACTGAGGTGGCCCGCAGCAGGGACATTGAGGTTTGTCCCCAGCAGCATGTGGGGGGGGCAGCAGGGAGGGGGATAACAAAGTGAGGGGAGACTGAGACCAGCAGAAGGGCCTGGCCCTGGCCTGGCTAGGAGAGTCAGGGTTACCTGCCCTGTCCAGGGGCAGAGTAGGCAGCTCTGCACAGGGTCTGAGCATGTTTTCTGCTCCCGCTCAGGTGGTAGAGGGAATGCCTCTGCACGTCGAACTCTCAGGGAACCTGGTGCCTGTCAAGAAGGCAGCTCAGCCCCGCAGCTTCCTCTTCCAGTCCTTCCGGGAGAATCGTCTTGTCATCCCCATCAAGGTAACGTCAGGGTACAGGGCTGAGCGAGCAGTTATGGCCCTTGGCTTGTGCCAAGCCCCCTAACTGGGCCCTGGCTCCCAGGTCCGGGACAGCAGCCGGGAAGCCAGTGGCTCCCTGTCTTTCTTGCGCAAGGCCATGAAATATGAGGACCTCCAGCACGTGCTCTGCCACCTGAACATCAGCATACCGCCCTGCACCAAGGTCAGTGTGGGCTCTTTGGCACTCTGGGAGGGGGCAGTGAGGGCCCATCCCTTCCCCAGGTGCAGGGGACAGCCCTGGCTGTCAGCTTTCTTCACCTGCTCCATGTGGCCGTGTCATGCCGCTCTGGAGCTGGAGGAGAAGCAGGGCAGAGCTGACACTGCTGCCCTCTTTTCAAGCTGCTGACCCCTTGGTTTGTCACCACCTTCACAGGGAAGTGGCAGCGATGAGCGGAGGAGGACACTGACGCCACTGTCTCTGCGGGAGCGATACAGCATTCTGAGTGAGACCAGTTTTGGTATGCAGCCTGCTGGGACCATTCCAGCCCACTTGGGGTGCCCAAGCCAGTGGAAAGGCTGGGATGATCCTGTCATAGTTGCACACACAGCAACTTCCCTTTCCCTGGAGGTTTCCTCGGTCCTGCCTGCAGGGCAGTGCTGTGCCGGCTCTGTGTGACCCCCATGGCCAGCACCCCATTCCCCTCACCACTCTGGTGCAGGGCCCCGTGCAGCTGAGCTGTGACTCCCTCTTCTCCTCCAGGCTCTCTGAGCAGCACGGACAAGGCAGACCAGAAGATGGTTGACATAGCAGAACAGCTGGGCCTCAGCTGGGCCGGTGAGTCCACACCTACGGCTCTGAGGATGCACAGCGCTCCTCGGAAAGCTGACACTTGGGGAGGCTCAAGTGTGCTGCCAGGTGTAGTGACTGCTTTGCAGCACACCCCTGCTCTGGGCATTCCCAGGCACTGAGGTGAACCTCCCCTGTGTGGCTGTGCACATATTCACACGCGTGGGTACCAGGCCAGGGCTTTGTTGTGAGGTGCACACATCGCTGCAGTTCCTCGCAGCCACACATCCCGCGGCAGAGCCCACACTTCTCAGCATGAGACCCCACTGTGCCAGCCACAGCCAGCCTGAGCAGGGGGGCTTCAAGCCCTGCCCCACCCCTGCTCCTGCTCCTGCATGTTCTGCTGTGTTCAGCTGTATGTAACAGAGGGTCTCTGCACTGGTCCTGGCGGAGCCCTTCACAACGTCCCTCGCCTTGTGGTGGGCACCAGAGGGTGTGATACTGACGTGGTGTTTTCCCCAGAGCTGGCACGGGAGCTGCAGTTTGGGGTGGATGACATCAACAGGATACGTGTGGAGAACCCCAACTCCCTTCTGGAGCAGAGCATAGCCTTACTCAACCTGTGGGCCAGCCGCGAGGGCAAGGATGTCAAGAGTGAGTAGCTGTGTGCCCTGTCACAGGCACGGGGTGGCAGGGCTAGCCACGCAGGGCAGTGCGTGCATCTTCAAGGACCACTGGCTGGCGTTACAGTGGTGGTTCATGCATATCTGCCTTCCCTGCCCACCTGGAGGGTGTCTGGGGCATGGCTGTGGCTCCCCAGGTGACTAGTTTGCTGACACCATCTTGCCCCTGCAGTTGAGAACCTGTACATGGCACTGAGGAACATCGACCGCAGCGAGATCGTCAACATGCTGGAGGGCTCTGGGCGGCAGAGCCGCAGCCTGAAGGGGGGCTGGCGCTACACGGACAGAGACTACTCCCTCTCGCCGTCCCAGATGAATGGTGAGCCCCAGCTTCTGGCAGGGCATGCAGGAGGGCCCTGGGGCACAGTCTGTGCAGGGGTTGGGGTGGTGTCTTGCCTGACCAGGCTGCACCCGCTGAGAACTGAGTGGGCACAAGGCATTGCTGACAGATGTGGCCTCTTCACTGGGGCTTGTGCTGCAGAAAGCTTGGCTCTGCCGTACTGCTTTCTCAGAAACTCTCTAGGTGGGATTGACATGTGCTCCTTATCCCAGCGTGAGAGGCGAGATGTGTCCCTGGCTGTGCAAGCTGATCAGTGGCCAGGGAGCTCACTGAGTCCTGGCTGTACAGCTGTGGTGGTCTGCCTGGGCTGGGTCCAAGGCAGAGTGGGTCTGGATGCGGGGACACAGCCAGAGTCAGCTGTGGCATGTGCTGCTGGGGAGCCAGCACACCAGACAGGGGCAGGGCTTTGTGCTGCTACAGCCCTGCACTGTGGCTCTGCCCCTGCAGCGCTGGCTCATCGCTCTCTCCCTCTCTGTCTCTCCCCTTGTTCTGTTTTCTCAAACATGCCACCTAGTGCTGCCAGGTGCGGGCACTCCTGTGGGTCACTTCTTTTCATCTTTCTCCTCTGAGCTCATCCTGGCCTCTCCTTCTCTCATCTTCCACTGCCTGTCTCCACTGTCTCCACCTCAGCTAAGCCCTCTGGGAGCCGCATCCTGCTCCAGCGACTGCATGTCATCAGGGACTACCCCTCCTACAGCTGTCACGCTTGCAGGCAGCCATCCCAGGCCTTCTCCTCCTGCACAGTCCCTTCCCACTGCACTGCATGCCCCTGGCCGGGCACCTGGGTGCCCATGGGTGAGGTGCCCTTTCTGTGCCAAGGGTCCCAGCTGTACCCCGTGCCTTGGCTGTGGCTGGCATTCCCTGGCTGCCAGGGGAGCAGAACAGGTTCTCTGCTGATCTCCAGGGGTGAAAAAATGGCTCAAAGCTGAAAAATGCTGAGCAAAGCCACCTGCATGGGTAGGAGTGCCTGGCTTGGTTCATATGGATGTGCCTGAGCTGTGCACATGGCCCTGGGCAATGAGACATAACAATGGCTGGTAGCCCTGGAGACACCAACAGGGTTGTGAGGCCCTGGCTGCCTTCTGCAGGGCCTTGGGGTTGCATGGCATGTTCCGGGGCCATCCTTCTCTGCTCATGCTACTTCCAGCCTGCTCCTCTGTGCTGTGCAGAGTGTTTGGCTTTGAGAGTTGGTGCCTGCCAGCCCTGGCTACTTGAACTCCAAGCTAAGTGCCAGCCAGCTGATGCTGGATGGGGGCTGTGGGCAGGGACCAGGGGTCTGATGGAGCAGGGTAGCAAAGAGGGCCCTGTGTCCTGCAGTGTGGGTGGAGAATCGTGTGAACACCAGGCCAGTCCTCCTCGCGGGGAGGAGGCAGCCCCAGGACCTGCCCAAACCAGCCCCAGGACTTGAAGGGAGGCATGGCAGCATTTGCAGGGACCATGTGAAAGCAGCTGCTGCTGTGAGCACAGCCCTGCTCAGCCTGGCCACAGGGGCCTGTGGCATGAGCACTGCTGTCCTTGGGGCTGTCGTCCTCCCAGGAGCCGTTTCCCTTTTCCCTTCTGTGCTTGTGCGTGCGTGAGATGGCTGCTGGACATGATCTCTGTCTGCCCATATAGGTTACGCTTCACTGCAGGACGAGCTGCTGTCCCCTGCCTCCCTGCATTACACACTGCCATCCCCGCTGCGTGCCGACCAGTACTGGAATGAGGTGGCCATCATGGATGCTATCCCCATGGCTGCCACTGAGCAGGATGCCCTGATGGAGATGTCCGACATGCAGGTGTGGTCCTCGGGGCTCACCCCCTCGCTGGTGACTGCTGAGGACTCCTCTCTGGAGTGCAGCAAGGCCGAGGACTCGGATGCCACAAGCGAAGGCCGGTTCCCAGGGCAACTTCTAGCAGATGCTCATGGCCCAGACCACATGGGCTCCATGGACCTGGTTGAGGATGACACAGTGGACTCAGATGCCATGAATGGCCTGATTGACCTTCTAGAGCAGGAGGAGGGGCAGAGGCCAGAGGGGAAGATGCCATCTGGTGATCATCAACCAGGGACTGGGGAGCAGGACCCGGAGAGTGAAGTCTCTTTTGTTTCAGTTCAGCAGAAGGTGCAAGCCAGGATCATGACATCACCTACCTTTAGCCATGCTGTGGAGAGGAGTGCAGACAGGTACTGCAGCCTGGGGCACCAGGGTGACCGTGGTAGGGGAGCACAACTGCTTTGCCAGCTACTGCCCTGAGCTGGGCCAGCTGCAGTAATCTCCCTGCTTTGCTTGCTTCCCTGCTGGTCTCCAGCTCTGGAGCCCAGGCATCTGCAGCACATAGAACAATGGCTGGGCCGAGTGCCTACGCCCTTCTGGCAATGCTCTGGAGGGCTCCTTGCAGAGCACCTGGAAGGGACCCCAGGCCCTGCATGCAGGTTGTACTTGAGAGAGCTAACCCTAGCCTGGGCTGCCTCCTGCCACATCCCCAGTGGCACCGGACCCGTGCAGTCCCTGGCAGCACCCAGAAATGCTCCACAGCGTTAGACCACATTAGAGCTAGACCTCACTAGACCATGAGAGCACCGCATGCTCTTGCCTCAGACCCTGGCAGCCAAGCCGTGAGGCTGTGGGGTGGGCAGGGGGCATGGCATAGAGGTGGCCTGTGCCTTTTGTGCATCTGTGTGTTTTGTGCTGCTTCTGCCGGGCGCCCAGCAGCGCCGTGAGCTGGGGAGAGGAGCCCGTGGGGCGCAGGCTGGTGCTCGGGGTGCAGCACTCCAGGCAAAGCTGACTGCCTCTCTCTCTCTGTCTCTCTCTCCCTATCCCTGTCCCTCTCTGGTGCCCAGGCTGAGGGACTGGAATGCAGAAGGCTCCTTTATCTCCTGCCTACAGGACCTGACAGCGGGCTCCTGGCAGGAGGGAGTCACCCGAAGGCTGCTCCCAACGCACACCACAGCCTCCGGGGCACAGGGCCAGGAGCAAGAGCAGGTCCTGATGCCAGCCATGGAGCTGATGCGGATCAGCTCTGCAGAGGACAGCGACTGGCAGCCTCAGCACCCCACAGGCGGCTGGCAGGAGGAGGCCGACAGCCGCTTCTTTGGGCAGGTGAGGGTAGGAGCAGGGGAGTCAGCCCTGCAGGAAGTGGTGACCCTGTGGACAGCCTTTTCTGGAGCCTGCTGCAAGGCCAGTCAGGCAGACCGGGTGCTAGCTCCTCAACTTTTCTGGCATACTTCCTGCCCCGTGGGGTGCCCCTCAGCCCAGAATAGCCTGCTGTGCTTGATACCTGAGCTCTTGCTCTCCATTTAGAATCCAGTCACCCTCCCAGCCTTGCTCCTTATTGAGTATCTGCCCTGGCTGCCAGCCCAACAGCCTGCTGGAGCCAGAAATAGAGTTGGTCCAGGGGCCAGGCTGGGTGGTGGGCTTGATGCCACGGTCACACAGAGCCAGCAGGTACAAGGTGAGGGCAAGCACCTTTCCCCAGCCAGGGCATGCACAGCCACCCCGGCAGCACGGTGGCTGTTCAGCTCTGTCGTGTGATTCCAATGACACCCAAAGCCCTGGCTTTTGCCCAGGGCTTCACTTGCCCTGTGACGGAGGACTGCACGCTGCCCGCGCAGCGCAGTCAGGAGGACAGGCTGCTGGGCGAGCTGACAGAACAGGGACAGAGCTGTCCAGCTCCCTGCCCGCCGGGCCGGTCCTGGCCACATGACTTTGAGCGAAGCTGGGACTGCAAAGGACGCCCCAGCTGCCCGCTCCCTTCTCGCCGCCCACAGCCAGCCGAGCCCGGCAGCTCAGGTTACCGCAGCTCCCGCAGAGCGGGCACGGCGTGGGCACTGCGGAGCCGCGGGCCCGGCCGGCCGGCAGCGGGGCTGGGTTCTGGCAGCGGGGCTGGGTTCTGGCAGCGGGGCTCGGTTCTGGCAGCGGGGCTCGGTTCTGGCAGCGGGGCTCGGTTCTGGCAGCGGGCTCGGTTCTGGCAGCACGGCTCGGTTCTGGCAGCGGGCTCGGTTCTGGCAGCGGGCTCGGCCGCGCACACGTGCAGCCCTGCGTGCGGGGCAGGATGTGGGCTTTCCTGGCGCAGCTGCTGATCGCTCTGGTGCTCCTGGCCTTCCTGCTGGTCAGCTGCCAGAACGTCATGCACATCGTCAGGGGCTCTGTCCGCTTCCTGCTCAATCACGCCCATCGTGAGCTGGACAAGGAGCTCGGGGAGAGCCCGGGGCTGGCGGATGACGAGGAGGCTCTCTCGGCCAGAGTCGTCCGCCGGCGCGTCCTCCTGAAGGTAACGAGCGGGCGAGCTGAGACCAGCCCCAGAGGAAAGCAGTGCCGGCTCAGGGCAGGGGGGGAGGCTGCGGGGTGCGTGTCAGGTGTATTGTTCTACCTGGTAAACAACGTGCCTCGATCTCCCTCCTGTTCCTGCAGGGGAATGAAGCCCTTCATCTCCCTGGAGAGCAGGTGACTGAGGAGCAGTTCACAGATGATCAAGGCAATATCATCACCAAGAAGGTGAGTGATCAGCGGCAGGATATGGGCGAGGGCATGCCGCAGCTCTCTTCTCCCCTCCAGCCCTGTAGCCCCGGGCCCATGTAGGGCATTCGAGTCCCGCTGTCTTCGGTTACAGTCACGGCACTTCTCCAGCTCTGCTCAGAGGCTGCACACCACGTGCAGTTAGGACTGGGTGAGGAGGGAGTCATGGTGCCCTGGGGCTAGCCGTGACACCCAGCTGTGTGGGTCTCCACAGATCATCCGGAAGGTGGTGCGTCAGCTGGGCCCTGGTGACATGGGTGACAGGCAGGAACAGGAGGAGCTGATCCTGGAGGGCTCCCTACAGCAGCCCCAGGACCTGGAGGCTGAGGATGATCACTTCATGAAATACTCCATCTTGCACCGGGATGGTCTGGGCGCCAAGGTACAGTGTGGCTCATAGCCCTGCCTTGCAGGCAGCCTGCCTGGGCCAGCACCCAGGACTCTCAGCACTTCGGCAGGATTCTCGGGCTTTGGAGCGATGTCACCCTCTGTCCTTTCTTCTGCCCTGCGCTCCTCTCCTGTTCCCCCTCTAAGACTTCTAAGGCAAATCTTGCCCACTGCACCAGTCTTCTTGCTTGGTGTTTTCTGCCTGCCAACTGACTCGACCTTTCCCTTTCCTGTCCTCTTCTCTGTCTGTCTGTTCACCTGGGTGATGTCTGCTTCCTGCCCCTGCGGCTTCCTCAGGAGGAGCTGCGAGTGCGCGTCCCGAAACCAGAGGTCTCTGGGGGCAGGATGGGGGCTCAGATAGTGAAACGAGCCAGCCTGAAAAGGGGGAAGCAGTGACCCCTCAAATGGCCTCTTTTGAGGTAACCCTACCTTTGCTCTTCTTCTGTCCTGGCTCTCCACGCTGCTGCCTGCACTGAGCTGCTGCTCATGCACATTCTCCTGGGGACAGTGTGGCAGGGCTGTGCCAGCTCTTGGCCTGCAGAGAGGGTTTGCTGTGCTGCAGCAGAAGCCTGAGGGTGGGAGCAGGGTGCCCCTGTTGACAGGCTGCTCCGGGGTGCTGCGGGCACAGGGTGCCCTGGTGTGCAGCGCTGCTGCAGCCAGCTGTGTGCACGGCACCCCACTGCAGCCGCAGTGCCAGGGGCTGCCGCTGCAGTGGCAGCACCCTGGGGGCTCGGGGTGATGGTCCCCAGTGACAGGGTCACAGGGTTGTTACTCCTGGTTATGCTGGGCTGCAGACAGAGGGGTGGTCTTTGTCCAAAGCAGGGACTAGACTGCATTTGCAAGGGGTCTGAGCAGAACTACGCCCTTCATGCATGAGCACTAACTGTGCAGCCTTGTGGCAGATGAGACCAGCCCTTGGAGCTGGTGCCCTGGTGTCCCCCTTCCCAAGGGGTGCAGCTGGGCACTGGCAGAGCTGGGGGTCAGGTGAAGGGTGTCCCGGTTCTGTGGGGCCGTGGCCTACTGCCTCTGCTCACAGCACTGTTCTGGGAGGTGCAGCTGCTGCCTCTGCCAGCCGTGCAGAGGAAAGCACTGAGGTCTGCTGGAGCCAGGATGGGGGCAGGCCTTGGCAGGGTGCTGCTGGGGAGTGTCGGGGCAGTAGGGACCCAGGAGTGTGCAGGAATGAGACACTTACAGGGGCTGGCAGCGGGGCACCCGCCTTTGACCTAGGACACTTCCAGTGATCCCCACTGAGCTCAGAATGACCCCTTAAGTCTTGTGCATTCCCTGATCCCCCTGCCTTCCCTGGAGAGTGGGACTAGACCAGGTTGAAGGCAGGGTGCTTGGCACAGCACACTTGAGCCTAGCTGCATCGTTTTTCTCTGCACACTCACTGCTGGGCTGACAGTGCAGCCCTGGGGGAAGGTGTTGCCTGTGTGCTCCCCAGCTGGCCGGCGCTGCCTCCTGGCAGGAGGCTGCCGAGCAGGAGCGGTTGGTCCTCTGGCCTCTGCTGTACTTGCATGACTCGCTCTGTCCTCCCTCTCCCTTTTCTCCCCGCTCTGTTAGCGAGCTCTCTGTGGGTGTATGAAAGGCAAGAGGCTTATGCTTGTGGGCACATGTTCATGCAGACTCTGTCCCCCTCTGCCTGCCCCACTCCCCAGACAGTCCCTGGCTCTGCCTCTCCCGTTGCTTCGCTTTTGCAGTTTTCCATTGTGTGAAAGTGGCCCCGGGTGTGCACTGGGGAACGTCTTCCTCACTGCTGGGAGAGTGGGCTGAGTCAGTCACCCTAGCTGAGGTGGGGGGCTCAAGGCTGGCCTCCTCCATCCCAGACCTAGAGCAGCCCTCCCAGCTCCTCCCCAGTGCCACGCTGCAGTGGGTGCAGCTCAGCTGCTGCTTGCTGCTCCGTGCAGGTGGGGCAGCACCATCAGTACCAGCGATGTCATTGCTCCTAGTTCCAGGCCTGCCACTTAGTGGTGCTCTGTCACTGTCTGACACCCCCCAAAACTTGTCTTATGGTTGCTTGGCAGCATGGGTGCATGTGGGACAAGCACAGCGGACAGAAGGGACTTCCCAGCCATGTACCTGGCTGCCCCCCCCATTTATCCTGGATGTGCCACCATGAATGCCTGGTGACCCCATTTCTGTGTCTCTCTGTGTCTCTCCAGGATCACACCTCAACACCAAACCACTGAACTTCACACACGTTCTGACACATACCTGAGAAGAGAGGAGAGGAGAGCAGAGAGTGGAGGGGAGCAGGGCTGGCTGTACATGTTTCTATAGGCTAATGGCATGATTTCTGTATGAGACATACTTACCGTCCTATCCGCATGACTGACTGACTGCAAGACGCATGAGCTACAGTTCTTAAAACAGATGAGGGGCCTCCATCCCTGCCCCGCTGCTGCCAGGAGCCCAGAGACAGCACCACACAGCAGGGGCATGCTCTCAGCTCCTTTGGGAGGCAAGAGCTGGAGTAGAAGAAAACGAGAGGGAAAGAGATCCCACCTCGGTGTGATCGCGTGTGTAGATGCATCCGCCCGTCTGTGCTCCAGCTGCAGGAGGAGAGCTGGGACAGCATGGTGCTGCTCACCACGGAAGGAGAGGTGCTTGGCCCCCCGCAAATGCCTGTGCTGCCTCTGCTGGACTTGCTTCTCATCCCTCCCTGTGAGTGTTGGGTCTTGGGGAGGGCAGCAGTGGCCAGAGGGTGCAAGGGGAGGCTGCAGGGAGCACAGCTGCACTGGGCAGAGGGACTGGTGCGGGGCTGCCCTTCCTCTCCCCAGCACGTGCAAAGTCTCCCATCAGGGCAGAGCTCTGGGCTGAGCACTGAGCTCCGTTGAAAGTGTAAACTGTACAGCAATCAGCCTTGTGTATATGAACCAATAAATACTATGCAAACCCCTAGGGACACTCTAGCAGTATGTACAAAGCACCAACAGCTCTGCTCTCAAATACCTCTTCAGGCTGCAGGATGGGCAGAGCCTTTGGAATATGTGAGCAGCTCTGGTGAATGGAGCAGGAAGGCTGTGGGAGTGAGAGGGCAGCAGCCCGCCCCGTCCTGTGCCCCTCTGCCTGAGCCTGGCCTTTTCCTGGCCTGAAGAGGGGGGGCTAGAGGTGCAGTCCCATGGTCCAGCCCCAGTTTGGGTTGGCTCCAGCTGGCTTGAGGCCTGCATTGAGGTGCTTGGGGCCCAGGGAGGATGTGCAGTGAGAGAGAGCAGGGGGCGCTTGTGCCACACACGGGGTTGTGCCTAGCTCTACTCAGCACAATATCTGCTCAGGAGATGAGCCAGGAGGTAGCAATAGCCAACAGCCGTGCAATACGCACCCCAGGCAAGGGCTTTGCAGGGACCCTGGCCTCCCTGCCAGGGGGGTCAATAGCCCTGACCCTCCCGGGACCAACCCCAGCCACGGGGGAGCTGCTGCCATTTTCTCCAGGTGGAATCTGCCATGGCAACAGCCTGAGCTCTGGGGGCAGCCTCGGACAGCTGCTCTAGCAGGAGAGCCATGCTGGGCAGAGCTGCCCAGGCCGCTCGGAGTCGGGCAGTGGGTTGAGCCTGCTGTAATACCTGACCCCAGGAGCGCAGGGAGAAGGTAGTGGCACTTGGTCCCAGGTCCCTGACCCTGTCCTTTCCCTGATGGGTGTGGGGACCTGGCCTTTGTAGCACAGTGATGTGGGGACCCCCTGCTCTTTCTCCTGGAAGTGGCCGTGGACCTGCTTTGCAGAGTCTGAGTTAGTTCTCTGCGGCCGGGTGCAGAACAAGCGCACCTCCATCTTCAGGCCATGGTGGCCTTGGCAGGGCAGCCCTGCCTTTCGGCGGGTGCACATCTGCTGGGAGAGCCCCTGGCTGCCCTGCAGCCGAGAAGAAGCCTCGCTGCCGCGAAGCGACCGACCCAGCTTAGCCTTGGAGAGCAAAGCAGTCCCCTCCCCACCCCAAAGTTGAGCCATACAGGCACAGACTCTCCATCCATCACCCTCGCTGCGTACAATAACCTCCCTAGACCCACTGCGACAGCTGACTCCGTAGCATCACCCTAGAGTTGTGTGTGGGTCCAGTGCTTTGGCCTTGTGTATGCCGTAGGGAATGTGCTGTGCTGCAACCGTGCCAGGCACCTGCAGTGACATTGCTTCGCGCTCAGATTGCTTGTAGGGCTGGTAGGGGGAGGCTGCACCCAACATTGAGCCTAGAGAATGCTGCAGTCTGCACACTAGAAGCTTTTTAGAAGTTTTAAAAATTACTTTTATTTTCTTTTTTTAATTGTTATGGAAACAAAGCCTTTTGGATCTCCCTGTCTTAGGCCCTGATGTATAGATCATTTCCCTGTACACCAGCTATCAGACTATGAATTAATAAATAAATCAACACAAACAGTGTCTCGCCTCTGCTTTTCCGAAGGTGGGGGAGATGGAGACCCCGGCGGCGGGTGCCCTCTTGCCGGGAGGGCGGGGGCGGCCGTGGGCGCGGCGGTTTCTCGTGCTCTGCCATTGCTGGGGGAGTTGGAGGGAGCGGGAACTCTGTGCGCACCCCCGAGGGGCCGCGGCGGCGTCTTCCGGGGTGGGCGAGGGGGGAAGCGTCCGTGCAGCCGGTGCCACTGCTACCCCCACCATTGCGGGGCTGTCCCGGGGGCAGCGGCGCTACCGAGTCCCCGCCCGGGAGGCGCAGCCGAGAGCACCGGCCCGAGCGGCGCTGTCCAGCGCCCGCGCCGCCCCGCTCCGGCCCTGTATCCCGGCCCTGTATCCCGTCCCGTCCCATCCCCGTGTCCCGTCCCGTCCCCTCACATCCC
>VZSE01001686.1:0-22696 GCA_013398275.1 Promerops cafer | reverse complement strand
GGGCAGGGACAGGACAGGGACAGGCACGGGACAGGACAGGGACAGGCTCTGGGCAGGGACAGGCATGGGACAGGACTGGGACAGGCTCGGAGCAGGGGCAGGACAGGGACATCTGGGCTCACGTGGGAGTGCTGTGGCATCCCGGGGCTCTTGGCTGTGGCACTCAGCCCTTTGTTGGGAAAGCTTGGAGGAGACCCCAAGCCTTTTCATCACACCCTAAAATTAGAGGCAAGCCAAGGCCCCAGTGCTGGGAGAGGCGGATTCCTTGGCAGAGGCTGCTGTGCTGATGGAAGAGGCAGGATGTGGCTTTTCCCAGTGCCCTGGCTGTGGGAGCCGGGGGAAGGTCCCAGTTCTCCATTCTGGTGGCTCTGGGGGGCATCTCTCACCAGCCTTTGTCCCTCTCAGCCTTCATCACCCTCAACCCTGCTGTTCCCAGGGCTGTTCTGGGGCAGTTCCATGGGAGGCTCCCAAAAGGAACCTTCTCTTCTGGCCTCTGCTGTCACCTGAGGTCACCCCGTCCCTTTCCGTGCAGGTTGCCTAATCCCTTGTGGCTCAGCCTGTTGGAAATTAGGGGAGTTGAGGATCTGGACAGGAAAGGTGCTTGCCTTCAACCCTTTATCTGGCCTCTTCTAATGCCCTGTGTGCCACCAGATAAAAACTCGTGTGCTTTTTTCATTTTTATTTTTACACGAGAAAGCAACACTGAAATTTCCTCCTGACATTTAACTCAGTCAGTCAGTGACAAACCAAATAAACATTCCTGTTTCGCTGGGACAAAGGCTCCAAGATCCTGCTGGGACTAAAATGTTTCATCATTTCCGAAGTAAAATGTTTCAGTTAAAAAAAAATAAAAATAAGAACAACAACTAAAAATGACACGTTTCAATGTTTTTCTAATTATTTTCTCCACTTTGGCTGGAGCTATTTGTCAAATCTGGCCTGGCTTCTCAAGTAGCTTTGGAACCTTCCAAAACTGCTATTTTGGGCACTTTTCCTGTTATTGATGAATAAGTTTGATCCCTGCCTTGCATTCCTGTTCATTCCAGGTGTTTTCTGGGGTGTCTTACAGGTGGATGGTGCCACGGGCAGGGCCACCTCCCTCCAGCCCAGGCTGCTCCAGCCTGGCCTTGGACACTTCCAGGGATCCAGGGCAGCCACAGCTGCTCTGGGAATTCCATCCCAGCCCCTCCCTGCCCTCCCAGCCAGGAATTCCATCCCAGTATCCCACCCATCCCTGCCCGCTGGCAGTGGGAGCCATTCCCTGGGTCCTGTCCCTCCAGCCCTTGTCCCGAGTTTCTCTCCGTGTTTCTCGTGGCTCCTTCAGGCACTGGAAAGCCACAATTAGGTGACCCTGGAGCTTTTCCAGGCTGGACAATCCTGATTTTCTCAGCCTTTCCTCCCAGCAGAGTTGCTCCATCCCTCTGCTCATCCTGGTGCCTCCTCTGGGCTCTCTCCAGCAGCTCCTGCCTGTGCTGGGCCCGGGGCTGGGGCACCTCTGCAGGTGGGGTCTCACCTGAGCAGGATCACAAGAAATAAACCTCCCCACATTTTCATTTAGCTCTGGAAGAAAATAAATAAAACCTCGGTGCTATTTTTGCCCAGAGCTCTCCCGAACACCGGATTTTTGCAGACTAAGGGTAGATGGCTTTTTTCTTCCTCCTCCTGACTCAGAGGTGGAGAGGACTGGTGCAATGTCATCTAAACTTGGGGCAGCCCGTGCTGCAGCAGCTGAGGAGGCTCTGCAAGATGAGAACCATCCCCAGTTTTTCCCTGGGTGAGGCTGGGCCAGTTTTCCATCCTGTCTTTGTGCTGGAAGACTCACCCTTGCCCTAAAAATGGATCTTGAGGATTTGCCCTTCCCTGCCTTGAGTGAGAGCTGCTCCTGGGGCTGTGACCTTGCTGGTGGGGGGTGCCCCCTTTTCCTTCGGGGTTCGTGTGCAAGGGATTTAATTTGTGTCCCGTGGAGCTGTGCCTCTCCAGGCTGCTCCTGGAGCCTCGGGGGACTGTGCTGTGCAGTGACCTGCATTCAGCAGCACTGCAGAGCATCGGCCTGGCCAGGATCTGGCACTTCAAGCCTAACTCAGCCCTCTCGTGACAAAAAGGCAGCTGTCCCTCTCCTGTGGACATGGCTCCGTGCAAATCAGTGGGGAGAGAGGCGAGGAGACAGGTGGTGTTGTCCCTGGAAAATCGTGTTGCTGTGGAGATGGAAGATGTCACTTGGCACCAGGGAGGGAGTGACCCAGCTCAGGTTTATCAGCCCTGATAAAGATCCCGTGGGATCTCTAGGGTGTTAATGCAGGACAAACTGTCCTCTGGCCCTGCTGTGCTCACACAGCTCTGGCAGCTCTGCTGGGGCTCTCGGAGGGTGGAGCAGCAGCTCTGGCCAAGCAGACCTCGGCCGTGCCGGGGATGTGGGAAGTGCAGGGGAAGCAGTGAGGCTTTGGCTGGGCCTGGGAGCCTGGATGTGAGCGGCTGCAGCAGGACTCTGTGTGCTGGAGGGGAGTGAGGGGGCTGCAGTGGGTCCTGTCACTGCCCTTCCTGAGCTGGAGAAGTCCCTCCCCAGTGGTTTCACCCCCTCTGCCCCCAGATCCCTTCTCAGCAGGGGCTAGGCTGGCTTAATTCTGCCGTGAGATTACATCTCTGTGTGTGGGTACACGAGCTCCCTCCCCCTGCTGAATCCCAGCTCATTCCAGCAGCGTTTGACTGAGAGGAAACGTCTCAAACCCGCTGAATTCCCCCACAACTCGTGGGGGTGCTGGTGTGGCTGAGGAGCAGATGTGTGTCCCCCCTGAGGGGGCTCGTGGGCAGGAGCTGTCACTGGGAGGATGTGGGAGCTGCAGCTCATCATCCCGTAGGGGTTTTCCATATCCCAAATTGTCCTGCCACTCCAGGCCCTTGTCCAAAGTCTGTTTCCGTGGCTTTTGTTGTTCCCTTCAGGTGCTTGAAGGCCACAATGAGGTCACCCCAGAGCTTCTCCAGGCTGAGCAGTCCCAACTCTCCCAGCCTTTCCTTACAGGAGATGTGCTTCATCCTGCTAATCCTCCTCTGGACTTGCTCCAACAGGTCGGTGTCCCCAAAAAACACCCTAAACTGGGTCAGGGAAGGGCAGCCAGAGCTGTCTGTGCTCGTTTTCATCTGCAAGGATGGCAACACAGCCCTGCCAGAGCTCCAGGAGCCTTTGGACAACGCTCCCAGGCACAGGGGGGATTGCTGGGGTCTGTGCAGAGCCAGGAGCTGGACTCTGATCCCCGTGGATCCTTTCCCTCTCGGGATATTCCGTGATGGATCCATGCAGGGCTGTAAAACTGCTGCTCTGCAGAACCACTGAGTCCTAAAAACAGGTGACAGCTTTCCCAAAGCTTTCATTTAAGGACTGGGATGTCCTTTCCTGGTTAAACGCAGGATCCTGGTCTCCTAAGCATGAGTGGACAGCTTGACCTGTCTTCCCCCACAAAATCTCCCTGGTCCCTCTCCTTTCCCTGCCCCAGAGGTTTCTGCACTAGGCAGCATTTGCTGAGCTCGGAGAGCCTCTCCCCGCAGCTGCTTTTGCCGCTGCATCTCTGCGGATCATCAATATTCATGTGCTCCATCAGCAGAGCCTCTGGAAGGAGCTCCGGGAATCCAGAGCGGGACACAGCTCTGGAAATCCTTTCCTGTGGGGTCAGGGAGCCGAGAGTTTGCCACGAGAGGGGGGTATGAGCCCGCGGAGGGCGGGCTCGGGGTGCTGGGGCGGCTCAGGGTGCTGCCCTGCCGCAGCTCCAGCCCGGCTTCCCCGGGATGGCAGCGGTTCCGCTGGGCAGGGACCGGGGATCGGCTCCGGGAGAGCTAAAGCAGAAGGGATTGTCCTGGCTGCAGTCCGGGCAAGGAACGCCGGGCACACCCCCGCTCCTCTCTGGGCTGCTTAAAAGCATCGCTTTCCTGGGATGGATCCGTGTTCTCTGCATGGATCTGTGTTCTCTGTGGGGATCCGTGTTCCCTGCGGGGATCCGTGTTCCCTGCAGGGATCCGTGTTCCCTGCGGGGATCCGTGTTCCCTCCAGGGATCCGTGTTCCCTGCAGGGATCCGTGTTCCCTCCATGGATCCATGTTCCCTCCAGGGATCCGTGTTCTCTGCGGGGATCCGTGTTCCCTGCGGGGATCCGTGTTTCCCCCTGAGCTGCCCCCACTGCCCCGTGTCACTCTCCCCTTTGCACTGATGCAACTGTTTGGGATTGTGCTTGCAGAAAACCGGTTTGAGGAGCTGATCTGGCTCATCCTAATTGTTTTTTCCCCCCTTTCCCAGGTCAGGAACATTTCTTTCCCAGGTGTTGCTCGAGCATGTTGTGTCCTGGGGTCTGAGCAAGCCTGTCTGTAAATTATCCCAGCTGTTCTCTTGTACTTTGCTGTGACATCAAAAGCCCAGATTTCTCCTGCTGGGTGATCTCCAGGTCATCAAGGCAGATCCATGTACAGAAAACTTGGAGAAATTATTTGATTTCAACTTGGACTGGGAATGGAGAGATCTGGAGTTTTTTCTGGTTTATTCTGTTTTCTCTGTTGATTTCTTCCATTATTTTGCAGCTCCCGTGCAAAGACTAAAATACTCAAGGAAGGGCTTGGATGTTCAAATATCCTCCTGTGTGGAATATTCCCTCCCACATCAGAGAAGGAGGGAAGGAAATACAGAGAAACAAAACTTCATCTTATTGTTTTTTTGAGGGGGAAAATCCTTAACGTTCACTGGACTTTAAATTTTGAACTCGGTTTTGTGACTGAGGCCTGTTATGTACCTTTATAAACCCAATTATTTTTATCCAACAAACCACCTTATGGCAAGGCTGACTCCAGGGAGGGACTATCCGTGGGATCCAAATCCAGCTCTCCTCATTTTGTGGCTTTTTCCTCGGGATTTGAAACCTTGGGACCAGGTTCTGGGTCTGTGGGGTCAGGCCACGCACGTGCTGTGCAGTTGCAGCATTTGCAGCTGGATTCTTGTGTGAAATATCCTTTCTGCTCTGGCTGCTGCGGGGAGATTAGGAATAATCCCCAGCCCCCATCCATCAAACTTAATTAGGGCCATTTCCTAACGAGCCTTTGGACAGCTCAAGGAAGACCGAGCACCTTGTCATCACTTCCAGGAGGGAGAAGAACCAACAGCCAGGGCTGGGGCTGGCTCCAGGGTGGGCTGGAAAATCCCAACGAACATCAGGAGTCCAAAAAACCTGCTCAAAAAGCAGAAAATCCCCAGATTTAGGGGAAACAAGGTACTCACTGACACTGTGCTCAGTGCTCTGCTCCTGACCTGTTTTCCTGCCTCTGCCTCCCAGAAACTGGGAGATGCTGGGCAGTTCTTCCTGGGTTTTTTCTCTGAAGTGGCCGTGGTTTATTTTTCCTGAGAAAGGCTTTGTTTTGTAGAAGATGTCAATTGAAATAGAATGTGAATCTGTTCCAGGGAGGGTGTTGGTTGGATGAGTGTCTCGATTTATTTATTTTATTAGTATTTGGTAGTTTTTACATTGTTTATGCATCCCTTAGGTCCCATCCCAAGGAAAGCACGGAGGGGAGGGGTTAAACTAAAGCAACTGTCTTTTGAAATGTCCATTAAATCTCCATTTCTACAAGGGAAATTTTTTCCAGAGGTCACAATCAAAACGTGTCCCAGTTATCCTGGTCAGTTGTTCATCACTCTCTGATTTAGCACCTCGACAAAATGTCCTGGATTTGACTTTTTCCTGTAATTTGGTGTTTCCTGGGTTGGTTTGGGGTTTTATTTGAGAGGTCTGGGGAAGCCAGTGGTGACCTGGGCTGAGCCCCAGCGTGGGCACCAGGGAAAGGGGGGATTCTGCCCCCTCAGGTGAGACCCCACCTGCAGAGCTGCCCCAGCTCTGGTCCAGCAGCAGCAGGACTGGAGCTGCTGGAGAGAGTCCAGAGGAGACCCCGGAGCTGCTCCAGGGCTGGAGCCCCTCTGGAGCTCTGGGAGAGCTGGGGGGCCTCACCTGGAGAGGAGAAGCTCCAGGGAGAGCTCAGAGACCCTTGCAGGGCCTGAAGGGGCTCCAGGAGAGCTGGAGAGGGACTGGGGACAAGGGCTGGAGGGACAGGAGCCAGGGAATGGCTCCCAGTGCCAGAGGGCAGGCTAGCCACTGGTCACACTGGTTTAGGCTGTACTTGCATTGACTTGAGCACTTTGTCCCAGCTCTGTCCCCAAACAGCCCCTCAATGCCACACCTGGCAAATGATCCAAAATGTCCTGCTCCTCCAGCTATTGCCTTTTTTCTCAGGATACTTTTTAGTGAGCCTGCCTGCCCTCCTTGGCTTTGCTGTGCTGGGACTCTGGCTGGCAGAGCCCTAATTACCAAGGGCTGGGATTTGTAATTCCTGGCACAGAAACAGCATTAATGGATTTGTTCAGTTCTTTTTTATCAGCCTTTCCAGCCTGCCTCTTATCTCCCTACTTTGGGGAGGGCTGAGATGGGATTAAGAGAAGTGCAGGCCTGATAAAGGGAGACAGAAACCCTGGAGCTGGGCTGGGTCGATACAGATCCATCACGGGGGATGCAGGGCTGAGTGACTGGATGGACCCCGGCCTGGGGGGAAGGAGCTGCCCTGGAATGGGAGCTCAGGGACACAGGAATGTGTCATGGAACCTGTTGGGCTGGGTGAAAGTGAGGCACATGTGGAGGCATCTGCCACTTGGCTTCCTGCACATGCAGCCCTGCTCCTGACTCAGCTCTGCCGTGGTGCCGATGAATATCTTGGCTGGATGAAACTTTCCCAGGCTGCTCTCCCGGTGCTCTCCCTCTCCCTGAGGGGAGCTGGGGTGTGTGGGACATGTTGGTCACTGTCTGAGGGCTCAGGATGGAGCCGGGCTGGTGTTTGGCTTGGGAATCAGGATGCACAGTCTGGAAACTTCTCCTCGCCGTGTAACGCCGAGGTTCCCAAGGTGGATCTGGTGGGAGCAGGTTTTTCTGCACCTGCAGCAGTCCCAGTGACCTTTTCCCTGAATGCTGCCAAGCTCCTGGTGCATCCTCCTTGCTTCTGATCCTTGTAGGCAGAAGGGGAGGATGTGCTCAGGGCAGGGTTTGGAGGCGATCTCGCCTTCCTGGGGGCAAGGAGCAAGTGTCCCTGCTGGGCACAGAGCCACCCACTGACACTTGGCGTGGCTGTGGGAATTCTCTTGCAGCAGCCTGGGCATGGCACAGGCACTGACACGAAAATGGGTTCAACCTCTGGAGCAGGAGAGGCCTGGAGGGTCCTTCCCTTGCAGGGCCGCTCCCTGTCTGGCTCTGCCAGGATTCCTGAGGCTGCCAGCCATGGGAAGGGAGTTTCTCTCCTTCCTCCCAGCCTGCTGGGATCAGCCTGGTGAGGACTCTGCTGCATGTGGACACTGAGTGGCTTCATGTGGCATGGCTGCTCTCCGGCCAGGAGTGAAGATGCAGCTTCTCAAGTTGGCTCCTTGGACCCAGTTTTCCTTTAATCCAGGTCTTCCCCTTCTGCCTGCAAGCTCTGGAGAGCACCCAGGACTCTCCTGGGGACCCCTCTTTTCTGACACCACCTCTGCATCCTTCACTCATTTCTCCACACACTTTCTCAGGCTTCCCCTTCCCAGTGAAAACCTGGGAAGAACTTTCTCTCCAGTGAAAACCTGGGAAGAACTTTCTCTCCAGTAAAAACCTGGGAAGAACTTTCTCTCCAGTGAAAACCTGGGAAGAACTCTCTCTCCACCTGGCACTGGGCACAGATCTCTGCGCATTCTCTCTCTCCTCACTTCTCTTTCCCTTCCCCTGAGTCCCTCCTTTAATTTGCCTTTGCTTATTTTGAATACAAAGCTCCTCCATCGCAGTGTTTATAGTTCAGAAAGCCTTGGGCCCTTTGCTTATTCTCCTTCTTATATCCCTGCTTAACTGCCTTGGCTCCCTGTGCCCTTTCCCTGCTTGCAGAGCGCCCAGCGTGGATCACAGTCCCTGTCCCCAGCTGTCTGCCTGCACAGTTCCCATATCCCAGGGATCCTGTTCCCAGACCCTGCAGCGCCTCAGTCACAAACCCTTCTCTTTCTCATCCCTCCAAAACTCCTCTCCCTGGGGTCAGCCTCTCGCGGGGCTCCCAGGCTCGGCGCAGCCTTGGGGAGGGTCCCAGGACGCTGCTGCCGTGGGCACCCCTCTGCTCAGAGCGTTCCCACCTGCTCTGGGGGCTGTGGGGGTGCTGGCTGGCACCTCCTGGGCTTATCTCCCTGGCACTGAGTGAATGCCCTCAGCTTGCTTGGGGCTCTCCGTATCAGCCGTGGTCACCGTTTCCCTTCGGCTCTTCCCAAAATAGGTCTGAAGCACAAATGCCCCGATTCCCATCTCGCCAGGGGTGTGGTGAGGAGCAAGTGCTGGCTGCACCCCAGCTCTGTTCCCCTCCAGGAGCTCCTGGACCAGGGTGGGGCTTTTTGGTAGAATTTTCTTTTGGTTGTTTTTGCTGAACTGAATTTTCAAGTCACGTTTTATGCCCCAGCAAGAGAAGTGACGCCGTGAGCCGGTGGGGACTGAAAAAGTTGGAGAGCAAGTGAACAGAAACAGAGCAGAAAACAAGAGGGATGAGGGTCTGGGATGAGGATGTGGGAAGCTTTGGCCTGAGGCAGAGCAAATCGTGTCCCCTGGTGTTGTGGGGACAGACACACAGCTCTGGATGAGAACAGCTCTGCCCCTGAGCCGGAGCGTGGGCAGGGTGAGCTCAGGCCCTCCGGAGAGGAGCACCCAGAGTTCCATTTTCCTGAGCTGAAATTCCCTCACTGCTGCACTTTTCCTGCCCGTGGCTCTGTCCTCGTCCTCCCCTTCCCCAGGCAAAGCATCTGCCCTGGGATAATTCTGCAGATGGAGCCCAGGACACTGCACCGTTTGAAGTCTCTCCCTCTGGTCGTTCCAGTGGGAACCTGGAGCTCCACGTGGCCTGTGGTGCTCACCAGCTCAGTGGCAACGTTCCCAGGGCCACCAGAGCTGCTGTCCCCACTGCCCTGCCCTCGAAGGGGACAGCTCTGTCCCTTCTCCTGTCCTCAGAGACACCAAGGGGAGCAGGGAAGTGTCCGGCAGGAGCAGCGAGCAGGGCCAGCTGAAAATAGCTTTGCTTGTCAGAGTTTTCCATGAGACCTTAGAGACTCCTTATCTCCCTGCTGCCGTTCTGGCACAGGACCAGTTGCAGATGGAAGCCTCCAGGAGCAGCTCCAAGGCTTCCTGGGGCCGTTGTCCTGCAGGGTGTCGGTCACTGTGGGGTTACAGCAGCCTCTGGAATATCTGGGGGCAGTGGAACCTGCCTGATATCATGGGGTGGGGGATACTGAGAGGCCCGGGTTTGGTGGCAGCAGGGTTAGCAGGGATTTGAAGCTGTTGGAAAGGTGCTGGGGTTTTTGGACCTCTGGAATACCTGCCCTGCTTCCAGCAGGAATGTCCCAAGCTATCAGTAAGGTCTGTGATTTTCTGGGGAAATAAACAGATTCCTGCTAGAAGCAAACAGCTCTGCTGGCCGGGAAGCTGCTCCTGCTCCCAGGCTCCTCCCGGCGAGCCCTCACCGCGGATTCAGGGATCCATTCCCTGCTCAGGTGTCACCAGGCTGTGGCCCCGGGGCAGGCTTGGCAGCGTGACCTCCTGGTGCTTTCCACAAGTGCTTTCCTGACCCTGGAAGAATTTTCTTGTGGCCTTAATGAGCCATCTGGGGGCAATTAGTTCAGGGTTTTATGACATCCTGGCTTTTCTCATGGAACATGGCACGGCCGGGCTGTGCCGGTTCTCCAGCCACGTCTGGGAAGGAGGGAGGGAAGCAGGAGGTGCCGAGCCAAGCTTTGCATCCACCCTTCTTCTTCCTGGTGCCTGCAGAGAATCCAGGTCCAGGTGTGACCCTGCTTGATCCACATCCCTGGCGGGTCCATCCTGCTGGAACCTGTTGCTCTCGAGCAATTCCCAAGGTTCAGGTCGAGCCAGCTTCCCAGCCGCCCTATCCTGAGGTTTCCTGGAGTGAGGGATTACAGAAAGGATTGGATACAAACCTCTGCTGCTGCAGTAAATCACATTTTTCACTGCTGCCAGCCAGGCAGGGAGCAGAGGCGGCGGAGCCGGCGTTTCCCGTGGCAGCGCTGCTGACCCCAATTATTTCGGGGTGATAAACCACCACCTGTCCCTGGTCTGCCATAAACTGCTCTGCTGCCTGGAAAAGCAACCAGCTCAAAGAGGAAATAACAAACAGCCTTTCCCACTGCGTTTTCTAAGCTCTTGGCGTTTTGGGGTGATGTTTTCAGGGTTTTTCTCTGGCCCCAAGAGGCGTGGGATCACTTTGGAGTGGGGGTTCTGAGATTGGCCCTAAAATTCGGGGGAGCAGCTGAAGAGAGCTTCCATCACCCAGGTGATGCTTGGGACAGAGTTGCCACGGTTTCTATCTTGCAGAGGAGGAAGCTGAGGCACAAAGTGAGTTCCTTTCTGCTGGAAGTGAGGATTTCTGGGATCCCAGAGGATCTCCCTGCACTGCCCCACTACCTGTGCTGGACAGGCTGCTGGCAGTTCCTCGTGCTGCTGATCCCCATCCCGGTGCTAGGAAGAACCAGAAGGAGAAGCTGCTGCTGGGAAGCTCCTTGAGGTGAGGTTGATTAAAATGAAGTTCTGATGGTCCATAATTGAACAGACCACGTGCAGCAAACGCTCCAAGAAATCCATTAAACATCCTGCATGGGAGAAAAGGCCACTGAGCTGTTCCACTGGGAATGGCAGGGCTTTGTTGTCTCTTATTTTCCCCTTCTAGTTCACTCCATCAGCTAATGGCTTTTGCTGACAGGTATTTATCAGCCTGAACATGCTTTCCCTAGCCTTGGAAAAACAGAAATCTTTACTCCTGGCTCCAATAAAAAAAGCAGCCCAGCATCCCTGAGCGAAGCAGATATCAATCCTTCTCCTGCCATCCCAGCTCTGGGAGTCGTTAAGAGGAGAATGGCAAAAGCAGAAAGCGAAGCCACCCAGGGTTAGGAACAAGCCCTGAATTATTATTTTTAATTTTATTTTTTTTTAGAAATGTCATGTGCTTAATGAGCTGAGGGTGCTCGCAGCTCTCCCCGCGGCTGGGAGCGAGGCTGTCCCAGCTGCCTGCATCGTGTGGGACAGCCCTGTCCTGGCGTGGGAGAGCATCTGTGGGCAGGGCAGGCTGGCCCTGACACCAGCGTGTCCCCACGAGGTGTTCCCAGCCCCTGGCCCCGCACCCCTCGGTCCCTGAAGCTGCAGGGGGAGGGAAAAGGGCTCCGCACCCCGCTGCAGCCTCGGCAGAGGGAAATCTCCTCTCCTTTACACCCTGGGCTGGTTTTCTCCTTTCCCACACCCCTTTAGGAGGCTGAAATCTGCCCCCAGCCCTGTCTGCAGCAAGTGAAAAGCTCTGTGTGGGTTAACCAAGTCTGGCCTTGCAAAACTCTCTGTTAAGCTCGGCTCAGGAAAAGCGAGCATCCCCGATAGGTCGGGTGGTGCTGACAGATTTATGGCCGAGGAAACAACCCCCAACTTGGGAGGTGCTGCTCCCCTCCAGAAATGCACTTAGGACGTTTTTTTCCAGCACTAATTGGGATGAGGTTTGATGTCCCTGCCCCTTCTCTCCGGAGGGGCTGGCAGACACCAGGGGCTTCCCTCTGGAGCTTCTTGAAGCTCTAAAAATTGCTGAAGTGAGATTATTTCCCCATGAATTCCTGCTGTCCTGGTGACTCTTGGACATCTAAGGAGTCTGGGCAGGTTTGTAGAAGCTCTCGGGCTCTCTGTGTATGAGAATATGTGTGACTACATCTGTATATTTACATTTTATGTATATGTGAACATGTGTGTAGAGACTAAAAGGAAATTAACTCCTATTCCATTGCTCAGGGCTGGGATCTGCACATTCTCTTTGGAGTATTTCATGCCAGATATGAGCTCTGACTTATATTTTGGATAAAAAAATTTAATTAAATTGGTGTTTGTGAGCTGCTGCAGGGTGGGGGTGGGGGTGCCTTTGGCCACTCTCTTGCTCAGGAAATAAAATGACATCACTTGTGAGAGCTGCAGGGTGACAGGCACCAGCTTCCAGCCCTGGTGGGAAGCTCCAGAGTTCCTGGATGCCACTTTCCAGCAGGGATCACATCAGGGATGCCCCAGGCGAGGCACTGAGCACCTCAGGGACACCTCCAGCACCCTGAGAGACTTTCACCCTGCTCTGGTGGTTCAGCTCACGGGGGAAAAACATTTTGTGCACAGCCCCAGCACAGCAGGAGGAATTTTTTTCATGGATAATACAATCCAAAAGGTAATTCAGAGGGTAACAAGGCCAACAGAGCTGGTTTTCAGCCAGCCCAGAGGTGTTTTCCTGGGTGCTGGCCTGAGTTTGACCATTGTGGGGTCTCTGAGCTCGCCTGCTCGGAGCTCTCTGCTTCCCTTTGTGCATTCCCGTTGCCTTTTTCCTGAAAATCCAGCACAATTCCCCCATTCCACTCCAGGCACAAGGTCTCAGGACGTGAGATTTGAGGAGAGGTTCATCCTGGCTGATGGGTAGAAGTGGGAAGATCATTGATGACCTGGGGGACAGGTAGGAATGGCTGGAATCAAGGAGGGTTTCCCTGGATGTTAGGAAAATTCCTTCAGGGAAAGGCTTTGGAGTCACCATCCCTGGAAGTGTTAAAAAATTTAAAAAAAGTGTGGATTTGGCACTTGGGGAATGAGTTCATGGTGGCCTTGGCAGTGCTGGGTTAGTGGTTGGACTTGATGATGTCACAGGGAATTTCCAGCCTGAACCATTCCGTGATTCCAACTGGGCTCCACCTGCTGAGGATCCCAGCGTTGTCCTGGGGAAGGAGGAAACTGGTGGAGCCCCTTCCAGCCCTGCTCTGCAGGGATTCCAGCCCGGCTCTAGATCAGAAACAGCCCCAGAGCTTCCCCAGTGCTTCCCTCTCATGGATCCCTCTGCCTTTTGCACTGCCTTGGGAATGTTCTGGACTGGGGAACCTTCAGGGATTCGTGATTCAAACCACGCTGGCTTTCACTGCAAACCTCCAATTGTGGTTCATGGGGCTGGGCTGGGATTATTGCATTTAAATTCAAGGCAGATCTCCACCACTCCTGGGGAATGGATCCTTGCCCTGCTGGGAAATCAGAATTCTGCAGGATCTGCAGGAAGGCCTGACTCCAGCTCAGCTGGCTGCTGCTTGCTGCAGAAACCTGCTCAGATGTGGAGCTGTTGGATTCCAGGGGCTTCTGGAGAGGGGAGAGGGGCAGAAGAACTGGTGAGGGAATGCAGAGCTAAGGAGAGGGACTTTGGACAAGAGGAGATGGCTTCACGCTGCCAGAGGGCAGGGATGGACGGGATATTGGGATGGAATTCCTCCCCGGGAGGGTGGGCAGGCCCTGGAATGGAATTCCCACAGCAGCTGCGGCTGCCCCATCCCTGGAGGTGTCCAAGGCCAGGTCTGATCCACCTGGGAAAGTGGAATCTGCCCCTGCCCATAACTGAGGAGAGCTTCAAGGTCCCTTCCAACCCAAACCAGCCTGGGATTCCATGAGCAGCCCCTGATTTCGGCTGGGAAACAGAGCCCGACCCTCAGTGGAGAGAACCTCCTCAAACTTTGCTCCCCGTCCCTGCCCCTGAGCAGCTCGAGGCTGTCGTGGACAAACCCCACGGTGCAGCCTGCCCCTGCCCCTGGGCTGTTGTTCCCCACGCTGCAGCCTCGCTGTTTGGTGGGGCTGAGCAAAGCTCAGCTCCCGCTGCAGCTCAGCAGGAACCTCGGTGCAGCAGCCATCGACGCCAGATGGTCTCAGCTGGGTCGAAGTCCAAGAGGAGGAGGAAAAGCTGCGTAAAATCCGTCCTGGAGACGTGGCCCGAGAGTCTCCTCAAGGCAGAAAGGGAACATCAGGGTTTGAACTGCTTCAGATCAGCCGGGGCCAGCGTTTAGGGCTGAGATCCCCGCAGGGGGCTGGGTTCAGCACTTTGCTCGCCGTGGTTTCAGCTCTGTTGGGACCACCCTGCCCAAACGAGAGCAGAGTGTGCAGAGCCCGGCCAGGAGCGGGCACAGAGAGCCCTCTGCGTGCTGGGCTGGCTCCAATCCCATTTCTGCAAGGCAGGAGCAGCGAAAAGCCCCGGGGCTGGAGGTGACAGAGACCCCGAGCCCTGGGAGCAGCAGGTCTGGGGTCCCGGCAGCGATTCCAGGGCCCTTGGCCTGCCAGTGCTGGTGCCTGCTTTGGTTCCTATTAACAAATCTCTGCTGTTTCCAGCTCCTGCTGCTCTGAGAGGGGCGGGAGATCCCCAGCCAAGATAAATAGGATAAATATTCCCGGGGTCTGGCCGGGGCTCCAGGAAAGCAGAGGGAGCAGCGAGTAATTTGGATAATGCCTTCAGACACCACCACGGCCCCACCAGCGCTTCCTGAGGAGGTTCAGCCAGGGAGAGCAGGTTGGACACGGGCTCTGCCACACGAGAGGCTTGGCCTGGCACTGGCACGGCCACGTGTGCCCAGCTGAGTCCCGAGCCAGCTGTGCTGGGGCTGGAGTGCCAAATCCCTGCCTTGTCCCTGCTCCCAGGGACGCTGGGAAGTCGCAGGGGTCTGGAGGAGGTTTTGGGTCCATTTCCCCAGCCAGGGCAGGCAGAGAAGCATCTGCTGCTCTAATCCCTGTCTGTGCTGAGCTGTGCCTTGTCCAAACACGGTTTTTGCAAAGGAAGGGAAGGAAAATCCAAGGAAAATCCGAGATAAATCCATCCCTAGTGGCGAATCCTTTGAGGAAGCCAAGCACTGCTCCGGGAGCTGCTGTGAGATTTGGGAGCATCTCCCAGCTCAGGAGGAGCTGTGGCATCTCCAGGCTGGACAAATCCTGACCTGTGGGTTACCCCCACCTGCCCGGGGCTTTGCTTTTGCCCCTCTCATCCCCACGGGCTCCGAGAGCACCTGAACTCCCTGACTGGACATCCTGGCACTTCCTGGCATCCCAGGTGGGCCGAAAGGGATGGTGGGCAGGAGTGAGAAGTAGCCAAGCCACCACCTGGGTGGATCTTGGACAGATTTTAGTTTTATTTTTTAATTTTTTTTTAAATCTCCACGGGGATTAAACCCGCTGCCAGATCAGCAGGAGAGCTCTGCCCATGGCAGGGCACGAGGATGACAGGAAGTTTTGCTGGTGCTGCCTGCCAGGAATAATTGGGATCTTCTCACTGCAGCTCCCCTCTGTTGGAGTCTCTCCAGGAAAACACAGAGCTGTTCCTGCCCTGGTGCCCCAGGGAGCACCAAACACGAGTCACGAGTCTCCTACACTGACTTCAGAGGGAAAAGCCAACCTGGGACAGCGAGTTCCAGCTCCCATGGAGAGGAGGAGTCCTTGGGAGCATCTCAGTGCTCACCTGGCCCTCACAGAGGGGCCGTGTCCTCCCCTGGAGCACTGGGATGCAGCTCCCACACCTCCAGTCCATCCCAGTGACCCTTTCCCAGCATCTCTACCCTGTGAGTGTGCTTTTCTCTGCCTTTCCCTGGCCAGGGCCGAGGGTTTCCCTTAGATTTTGCAGGTTTTCCAGCTGCAGAGGCAGCAAATCCCGAGGCTGTGTCCCAGCTGCACGGAGAGGGGTCAGGGAGCTGCTGCACGGTAGCTCCAGAGAAGGGATCTGTGGATTGAATTTCCAGGAACTGGTGGGGCCCGACTCAGTTTTGAGCCACCCGATTAAAAATAAACACAGAGCTGTAGATGGGCCGTGCTGGGCCCCGGCTGATTTTTATCAGGCCTGGCTGGGCCTTGGGGTGGAAAGAGTGCTTGGTTGGAGTCACTCTGGATTCCCAATCTCGGGAGGATTTGGGAAGCAGAGAGTTCGAGCCGGGGCCTCTGTGGAATTGTGGCCACTCGGAGATTTTCCCACATTTTCATCAGACCTACAGCCCACGAGAGCCTTTTTTGTTCCAGAGGTTTTAAGGGCTGAAAAGCTCCTTGTGTCTGCCTGGTGATTCCTGCTTTCTGCAGGAGCTGGACACCGTGTCCCTGCAGGGTCAAACACTGGGGGAAAGCTCTTTTTGCTGTGCCAGTTTAGAAGGTGCAGGAGCCAGCAGAAAGGCAGAGCTGGCAGGGTGGACACCTGCCCCAGGGCTCTTTGTAGCCAAGGTTTCCATCTGTGAGCTCGCAGGGAAAAGGGTCCCTGGCCCCCCCAGGCCCTTCCCAGGGGTGGGACAGCAGGGTTATCACAGGGGGCTGCCTCCTCTCTGAGATGGAAATTTCTCCTCTGGCCAGAGGCAGGGATCTTGGCTGGCATCCCTGCTCCCTGAGCCTCGCCACCTTCCAGGGCTGCTTTGTTCACAAAGAGCCTCAGATAAGCTCTTGGCAGGGCCCCTCCAGGCACGGGGGGTTTCGTTTTAACCTCTCGTGTCCCTCGGAGCTGCAGCTCAGACACAGAGCCCGGGGCTGGGGCAGCACTCGAGGCTCTGCACTGGTGGGGAGCTCCAGCACCACTGCCAGGGGGGCATCAAGGAGGGCACAGGATCACCCCGAGCTGGAAAGGACCCACAGGGATCTCGGCTCCAAGCCCTGCCCAGACACCCCAAGAACCCCACCCTGCCCCAGAGCGTTGCCCAGCGTTGTCCTGGAGCTCTGGTGGGGCTGGGGATGTGCCCATTCCCCGGGGAAGCTGCTCAGTGCCCCAGCAGCCTCTGGGGGAAGAACCTTTCCTGAGATCCAACCTGACCCTCCCAGACAGCTCCAGCCATTCCCTGGCTCCTGCCCCTGCTGCAGAGAGCAGAGATCGGAGCTGCCTCCCCACTTCCCATCGTCTGGATGAGCTGGACCAAGATCTTCCCCACCACTGAATTTCTCTGCCATCTGAAAAGCCTCTTTAACCCCAAACTCCTCCAAGAAGCGCTCGGTGACTTGAGGGAGCCACCTCATGAAGCACCTCGTGGGATGCTGCACTCCCTGACCCAGAGCACGGCCCTGGAGCGCCGCAGCGTTCCCAGACCCCCGGGGAGGGGCTGGCTGGCAGCCGTGCAGCCTCCCCTGCCACTCAGCCTCCTTCATCTTCCTCACTCGGGTGTTTACCCAGGCCAGAACTGGCCAGAGGCGCCCGGCCCCGCTGTGTGCCAGGGGAGGAAGCGGGCACAGCACAGGCTCTCGTGGCTGGCACCCCAGAGCCTGCACGCTCCCTCTGCAGCACAAAGGGCCAGGATGCAGCTCCGTGCCTCGGGCAGGGCCCGTCCCCGTGCCGGGGGTCCCGGCGAGGGGACCCCAGCCCCGGGTGCGCTCAGAGACTCCCAGGCACCTCCTCACCAACCCCTGCCACCCAAGCTCCCGCGCAGCTTCTGTGCCAAAGTGTTGTCCTTGGGTTTAGTCCCGGCTTAACCCTTGGCGGGGAGGGAGCTGCTGCTGAGCTGGGCTTGAGGAGAGATGTCCCACAGTCGGTGTCCCCTCGCTCGCTGCTGTCCCGCTTCTCTTATTCCCTCGGCTCCACCATCCCAGGGCACAAAGGGGCATCCCGCTGTGCCAGGGGCTGGGGGGGCCTGGGGCACCCCAGGATTTAGGTTTGTAGCCCCCTTGGCTGGGCTGGGTGTGCCCAAAGAGCCCACGGGGGCTCTTTGCCAGCCTGGGTGGGCTCCTGAGTTCCGGGTTGGCGATCCCAGTGCCAAGCTGCTGGCAGCACTAAGCAGAGAACAGACATTTCCAGAGGGTTTGATAGGATTTCTGTGTAAAAGCAATACTTGGTTTTGGTTTTGTTTTGTTTTCTGCTCCAGTAAACACCAGCTGCTATAAAACTGCCGTGGGGAAAACCACTCAGTGTTCCTGTCTGTGTCTCTGCTCCTGTCCTGCCACGCAGGGGGGAGGCTGTGTCCCACCACAAAGCAGGGCTGAGATGCTTTCGGGGTTTTTGGCTTCCATCTCCTTCCAAAGGTGTGGATTTGCCCGCTCGTGGACCCCCCCAGAGTCACACGGGGACACTGACTCCTCTCACACCTCCCCTCCAGGTGACGGGAAACAAAAGGACCCCAGATATTTAAAAGCAGGAAGGCAGATTCCGTAAACTGTCTCAAAATGTATCCTCCGGAGATGAGCTGGGGCTCTGGCTCCCAGCCCGAGGGAAGGGGAGAGGGAGGAAGGGACGGGGCAGTGGGAACATCCTGGCTGTGACCCCTGCCTGGGGCACCCCGGAGTGAGAGCCCCCGGCTCTCTCCACACCTCGGGGTGGAGCTGCTGCCTCTGAGCTGGGGTGAAATGATTTTAATTCATTAACCCAGCGTGGCTGTGGCTGATTGCCCCAGGGATTCCAGGAGTGCTGTGTGAGGGGATAAATTCCCTGGACTCGCTGCTGCTGCAGGTAGGGCCGAAATCCCAGCGGGTCTGGGGAGTCCAGGGCTTTTGGGGCAGCAGTCGTGGAATCCCAGGATCCCAGAATCCCGGAATTCCAGAATCCCAGAATCCCAGAATCCCAGAATCCCAGGATCCCATGATCCCAGGATCCCAGGATCCCAGGACCCCATGATCCCAGGATCCCAGGATCCCAGAATGGTCTGGGTTGGAAGGACCTCAAAGCCCATCTCATTCCAACCCCGTGCCATGGGCAGGGACACCTCCCACTGTCCCAGGTTGTTCCATCCCACCTGGACCCTTCCATCCCAACCTTGGACCCTCCCAGGGCAGCCACAGCTTCCATGGACAACCTGTGCAANCCAGAATCCCAGAATCCCAGAATCCCAGAATCCCAGGATCCCATGATCCCAGGATCCCAGGATCCCAGGATCCCATGATCCCAGGATCCCAGGATCCCAGAATGGTCTGGGTTGGAAGGACCTCAAAGCCCATCTCATTCCAACCCCGTGCCATGGGCAGGGACACCTCCCACTGTCCCAGGTTGTTCCATCCCACCTGGACCCTTCCATCCCAACCTTGGACCCTCCCAGGGCAGCCACAGCTTCCATGGACAACCTGTGCAAACAGAAGTCCTCACTTTTTCTCCTTGCCTTTCTCCAACCCCTTCCCAAGCTCTGATTGCCACCACTGGTGGCCTCCCGACTGGTTCTGCTGAATTTTGGAAAAGGTCAGATGACTTTTGTTCTGTTTTCCTCCCCACTAAAATTGCAGAGAAGCTGCTTTCCCAAATGAAAAACTTCTTTTCCTTTTCTTTTATTTTTTTTGTTTTTAACCAAACCTTGAAAACACAGAGGAAGAAAATGTAAATATTTTCATCCCACTTATTTTGCGGATGAAAAGTGGTTTTTTCCCCTTGCTGCCATCTTCAGCTGCCCTGCACTGCACTTACTCAAAAACCTGGGTCTTATTTAAAAGCTCAGAGGGGAATTGTTTCGAAAATCAACCTCATGCTTACAGCCTTTCCTTTGATTTCTGGGGAGTAAAGCCGAGCCAGGCTGCTGCAGGGAAGGGGGGAAACTCGCGGTGCTCTGGTGTCTCTGGGCTGGTTTTTAACCTGTCCTTAACCAACGCCCCCAGATGCTGCAACACCCTCGTAAAGGTGAATTTTGACCCTGCCCAAATCCCCATCCCGCACAAACACGTCGGGGACTGGAAGGCAGGAAGGAGAAATCACAACATCCCCACATGTGCAAACCCATCAATTGCTGGGACGGGGCCGCCTGGCTCTTAATTGCCAATTAAAAGGCGCGGAGTGCCCGTCCCGTCCCCTCGGCAGCATCCCCAAAGCCCCGTCCCGCGACTCATCCGCGGGGGATGCTGAGCGGGGCGGCTTTCCCCTCCCGTCTCCACCCCCCCGGCCGCGGTGCCAGGTTGTTTTTTTGCGCTCCCAGGGTTTTGCCTCGCTGCCCGAGGTTTGTCTTGGCTCGTGGCTCGCGGGCCAGGGGAGCCCAGAAGCCAAGCGCAGGGATTCTCTGTGTAAACCGGCGCTGGTTGTAATTACGCTGCTCTAATTGCTGCAAAGCAAATAAACGGTGAAGGGCAGCAGCATCCCCGGGGCACGCAGGGATTAGGCAACCTCTGCAGAACCCCCGGCAGCCCGGCCCGAGGGGCTCCAGGGGGATGGGACACGCTTGGAAAATGATGAATTTTAGGCTGTCCTGCCCTGGGACACGGGAGCAGCCCAGGGAGAAGGGAACTGGGGTCTCTGCACAGGCAGGATGGCTTTGCACCAAAAAAAACCCCTCTGTGCTCCCTTTTTGGGGTGTTTGGGTGCGAGTGGATCTGCTGGGAGGATCCCAGCGAGTCTCCTGGAATACCGTGGGGTCATGGAGGGGTTTGGGTTGGAAGGGATGTTCAGGAACATCCAGAGCCGTGGGCAGGGACAGCTCCCACTGTCCCAGGCTGCTCCACCTGGCCTTGGACTCCTGCAGGGAGCCTGAGCTGCTCATCCCATGGACCGGCCAAGCAAGGGTTCACCTCTTCCCTGCCAGGTTCCTGGGCAGGATCTGGCTGCTGGACAGGGCATGGGAGGGGGTCAGGCCAGGGCCTGGCCTCTCACCTGGGCCTGCAGTGGGGTCTGCAGGAGCAGCCCAGCCTGGAGGCCACCCAAGCCTCACTTAGGAGATCCACAGCTTCTACACGTATCCACTTAATTTTAAATTATCCTCCTCATCCCTAACATTATGTGTGCTTCACCCCTGATTTTATTGGTGTACTTTAAATTTGGGCAGCACCCAGCAAAGCCAGCTTTTGGGAGTGACTGGAACTCCCTCTTCCAGACACAGCCTCCTCCCTGAGGTTTCTCTGTGCAATCCACCAAATCCAGGAGGGATTTTTGGACCTGGCTGTGGGGATAGCAGACCTGGAGGGGCAGGGACAGGGCCTGGCTGTAGCTGTCCCCAGGCTGGGACTTGCAGGGAGGGACCCGTGGAGCCAGGGAGGGAATGGGAAGGGCTCCCTCCACCTCCTCACTCCTTGCCGGCTTCCAGGCTAAGAGCCCAGCCCGTTCTTCCTTTGATTCCCATTTTCTCCCCATCCATCCCAGTTTCCCCTTATTTTTCGTGAGCCCTGCAGCTCCCCGGAGCCTCCCCGAGGCTCAGTCCCAGCTCTCCCGATGCTCTTTTCTCCCCGAGCAGGCCCGTACCTGCCACACCAAGAATCCTTCCTGCACACCCGGGCCCGCCGGCACGCGGGGCACGGCGAGCTGCCAGCCCTGCCCGTGCCACGGCCCGAGCTGCCAACAGCTGCCAACAGCTGCCAACAGCTGCCAACGTCTCACCGTCACCAGGTGACAGCCCAGCGCTCCGAGCTCCCGCCGCCTCCCCTGCCAGCCTCAGGACATCCCCACCCAGCTGCTTGGTGGGAAATCAGGACGGTTTTCCCCGCTCCCGGACTGCAGCACATCCTAATGAAAAGCCGGTGAGCTCTGGGGAGAGGAATTCCTTGGGGGTTTTTTTTGCCCGCACCAGGCTCCTGCTCTGCTTTACTTCTCACGCCTCGGCTGCCGTAAAATCAGGTCTGGCGAAGCTTCTGCCGCTCCGCCGGTGCTGCGGGGGCAGGGGCTGCCTCTGTCACCCTCCCTGCCGCGCTCCCAGAGGTTTTCCCCGTGGAGGGGTTGGGTCCTGCAGCTCCGCAGCTCGAGGAACCCTCACGTTTGAAGCTCGGCGTAGCTCCGGAGCAGGAGGAGGTTTGATGCCAGGGCGGGGGAAAAGGGGAAAAACATCATCGGGGAGCAAACACCGCCCTCCATCCCCTCTCCCCACCGGCTCTCCCGCGCTGCCGAGGCTCCTGCTCCTCTCCGGGCTTCCCCCCCTGCGCTTCCCTGCTGCGGAGCTGTCTCCAAGTGACAGCGGTGAGCGGATTAATTAAGCCTCCTGTCAGCCCTTGGCAGGCGGCAGCTCTGCCACGCCAGCGCTAATTAAACCCAACAAAACCTACCTTTATCTCCAAACCCTGCCGCGGGCGGGGATGAGGCAGGAGGCCACCGCCAGCTGCGTTCATCGCGCCCAAGAGCCTGGCACCCACGCCTGAGCACGGAGAGGGTTTGGGAATGTGGATCCCGTGCCCTGAAAGGCAGGTCTGAGAGGGAAAGGGGTTGGGGGGTTCCGGCCCCACTGCTGACACCGGACCTTGGGGGGGCTGGCAGCTCTCAGGCAGATTTGGTGCTGAACATCCCCCAGTATGGAGGGACTGGGGGATGAAGGGGGGGCTCCCCCTTGCCCGTGTCTCGTCCCCAAAAGGGATTTTCTGTGACCTCAGGAGCGAACCCTCGGGTGGGCTCTGGCCATCCCACTCGTGGGAGGGCCCTGGCTGAAACCTGGTACCTGTCGGTGCTCCCGACACCTGGAAAGCCGCATTTAAAGCAGAAAGGGATGTAAAAACCCCCTCGAGAGAGGCGACAAGCCCCGGGGCGTGCTGCAGGGAGCCTGGCCCTGCTCAGTGACCCCGCGGGCCCGAGCCCTGCTGTGCCAGTCCTGCTTCCTGCAGGGAGCTGCTCTCCCCTCGCTGCTCCTGGCAGGGCTGCGCTGATCTCCTCGGCTGAGCGAGGCTGATAAGAGCATTAGCGGGAGGCAGGGGCAGGAGGGAGCCGCTGCTCCTTCTCCTCGTTCCCTGATGGGGGGAAGAGGCAAGGCCGGGCCAGGCCGGGTGTTGCACAGATCACAGATCCATCTACACGCGGATGCAGCTGGAATTTCACCCGGCTGAGGGTAATTCCCAGCGCACACCGGTGCTCCTCTCCTTCCAGGGTTTCTTTTCCAGCCGCATAATTTGGGGAACTTTAATTGCCCCATGATTAAGTGACTTTTGATTTCCCTCTCATCAAACGTAATCTCATTTGCTCCTTCTCCTTTTTCTTTCTTTCTTTTT
>VZSE01001671.1:16799-46481 GCA_013398275.1 Promerops cafer | reverse complement strand
CATCCTATTTGCACACTCACCCCCGGTGTTTGCATAGTCAAGTCCTATTTCCACACTCAGCCCCATGTTTCAACACAAACACATCCCGTGTTAGCCCACTCTCCCCCGTTTGCTCACCCACACGTTCTTTGCACTCTCACCCCGGTGTTTGCACACTCGCCCCCCGTTTCCACCCACCCTTTGCACACTCACTCCCGCCCCCTCCCGTCCTTGTCCCCCCCGAACTACCACTCCCATCACCCCCCGCGCCCGCCGTGCCCCGCTGCCCAATCAGCGTGCGGCTTGTTGGCAGGCGCCGCGATGGCGGTGCCCAGGCACTGAGGGCGGCGCCGGGCCACGGTGAGGGGCGGTGGGACTCGTGGGCACCGGACCTCGGGGGGCTCCGGGGCGGCTCCGAGCTCCCCCAGGCCCGGGGAGCGGGCAGATCCCTAGCTGCGCCCCTCCGAAGCCGCCGGGCCGCTTCCCCGCGCTCCCCGGCCCGCTCTGCCCTGCCAGGCGGGGTCAGGGCTGCGTCCCCCTCGCCTTGAGCTGTCCGTCCGCAGGGTGACCATGAAGGTGGTGAACCTGAAGCAGGCCATCCTGCAGGCCTGGAAGGAGCGCTGGAGCGACTATCAATGGGCCATAAACATGAAGCGGTTCTTCCCCCGCGGAGCCACCTGGGACATCCTCAACTTGGCAGGTCGGGGGGAGGCGGGGGGTTCCCCCTCCTTACTGGGCACACTGGGCTGTTTTGGGGGTCCCCCCGCGTGTATTTGGGTGTTGCCCCCAGTGTTTCCCCATTTGGGTTGCAGACAGGGGTATTATGGGGGTCCCTGTTGCATTTTGAGCCCCCCCCCTTCCCACACTGCTTTTCACGCCAAAATGCCCATTCCCCACCATGTCAGCCCATTCCCAGCTGTTCCCCCGCCCCTTTCCCACTCTGCTGGCTTCGTTTTGGGGTCATTCCCTCCTTTTTCCCCACGGGAGGGTTCAGCACAGCCAAGCTTTTGGGACAAGAGAAACAGCTTCAAGTTGAGCCAGGAGAGAATTAGGTTGGAAATTAGGAGAAATTACTTCATTGAAAGGGTGGTTAGGCGTTGGAACAGGCTGTGGTGGAGTTACCAAGTGGATGTGGCTCCTGGGGACTTGGGTTAGTGGTGAGATGCTCTTGGAGGTCTTTCCAGCCTTAATGATTCCCCGATTTCCTGATTCCAGCACTGCGCACCAGCCAGGTGCTGCTCCCAAGGCTGCTTCCCAGCCCAATTCAAGGGCATTTCACAGAAATCCTGCCAAAGGCTAGGACTGGTTTAAAGATTTGCCAGGCTCTCCTGCTAATTATAGAAACTTGGTGCTGGGATTTTCCCTGTGCAGCAAGTCTCGGGATAAATAAACAGAGCTGAGGGTTGCTGCTCCAGGGGGTTAAAAGGAACCAGCCCCACACAGGCAGCAGCTCTCACTCCTCTGAGTGTGGGGATCTTTCCACTGTGCTTGTTTTTCCCCTCTCTCCATCCTTCCATTGGTTTTTTTGTCGGTGTCTGTTTTTTGTCACACCCTGTCCCCACTGCTGAGCTGCCCCTGCTGGGTTTGTCATCTCCGAGGTGCAGCTGGAGGTGCCAAGTGGAGCTGTGGCCGTGGGGAGATGGATTTGCTCTGGATGGATTTGCTGGGGGTGGGGGTGGTTGGCTTGAGGGCCAGTTCTGCTGCTGCCCAGCTGGTCCCCGGGGCTCCCTGGTGCCTGTTCCCCACCCTGATGGCACCAGCTCCTGCTCCGCTGGCAGCGAGGCCTGTGATGTTTTTGGCTTGGGCTCATCTATGTATCCCCAAAAACAGACACAGAGATGATAATTCCCTATTATTTCTGCAGGAATGGGTTTCTCCTGGCCCACATTTAGCCAGGGCTCCGTGGCTTCTTTGGGGCAGCTCCTCTGCCAGGAGGGGAAGAAGCTGTGTCCCGTTTTCCTTTTAGGAGCCACACGGGTAGGACGCTATCCCTGACTCTGAGCATTGTGTGCACACAAGGAGAGCCCATTCCCAAGGTCCCAATGGCTGGAACAGCAGCTCCCTTCCTCACCACAGCCCCCAGAGCTGTCCTTTCCCAAGCTCGTGCCTTTCAGCTTGGAAGTACAAAGGAGGGAAAGCTGGCACGAGCTGCCGGGATCACGGCAGGGCCTGGCAGATCGCTGCTGACACGTCTGCAGCGGGGAGCAGCATGTGGCTGGTTCGTGGTGACACTCTGGGATGGGCTGGGGAGGGGACGGCTGCCACCAGCCTTCTGTCCTCATCCCAGACGCTCTTGGCCCAGGATTCAGGCCTTGGAGCGAGACCCAGGGAGTCTCCTGCTCCCGCACTCGGGATCCGGTGGTGGCTCCTCCTCCTCGGCTTTGGGGCGACAGATTCCCACCCGGCTGCTGCTCCCCCTTTTACATCTGGGTGCTCTGACCTACTTGCAGCCTGCGCCACAGCCCGGGGCCTGCTCGGGGAGGTGCTTCCTGCACTCTGCCATGGTTCAAATGGGCAATTAAAGGCTTGGCTGAGCAGATGGGACGGGCAGAGCCCCTCGGGCCACCAAGGGCCAGACGGGCAGGGCTGCGCCCAGTGCAGGGGACTGGTGGCCCCAAGCTCAGCCCCAGGTGCCTGGGCAAAAGACATTCAGTGGAGGCTGCAGGAGCCTCCTGGCAAGAAGTGGTAGAGAGGGGAATGTGGAGAGCAGCAGCAGCAGCAGTTTCAGGGCTGGAATGCCCGAGGAGAGCTGTGTTAGCAGGAGGCTTCGAGCTCTGCCTGAATTATTCACTGGCTTGTGCCCGTCAGGGATTAGAAAGTTGTGGGATTCAGTGAATTTAGGAGAAAAGTGGTGTGGAGTCACTGTAGTTGGTACAGCTTCCCTGTGGGATGACTGGAGAACAGAGTGTGTCTGTGTGTCCCCATGTGCTGACCTGGGACCCTCTTCCCTTGCAGAGGCTCTCCTGGAGCAGGCCATGATCGGGCCGTCCCCAAACCCACTCATCTTGTCCTACCTGAAATACGCCATCAGCTCCCAGGTAAGGACCTGCTGGTGCTGCTGGGGGTCACCTTGCAGCCTCAGTGAGGTTGGGCAAAACAACTGGGGTGTTGGTGGTGGGCAGGCACCCCAAATCCCCCATGTGAGCCTCTCCTGGGCTGGGCAGACACCCCAAACTCTGATCTGAGCCGGGGGCAGGCAGTGGAGGGCTCAGCGCGTGCCCTGGGCCGGGATGTTTCCATAAATAGCCTCTGCCATCGCCCAGGGTGGGAATTCTGCCCCCCGAGAGCCTCTGCACTCGCTGTGAGCTCCACGCTTTCATATCCTGGCATTTAATATCGCCTAAAGTTTGTGTGAAACACATCAGCGATCACCTAAAAATGTCTGTTTGGATTTGTGCCGGGTCAGCGCCCCGGCCCCGGCCCTGTCTGCGGTGACAGGCAGCGGGGCCGTGCCCTGACCTTGCCGTTCCTCAGCAACGAGCGCGGTGCTGGCACACAGCCCCCGTGACACCGCGCTTGTTTTGGCTTTCTGTGTTGTAGATGGTGTCTTATTCCACGGTGCTGATGGCCATCAGCAAGGTACGGCTCTGGCAGGTGCTCTCAGAGGTTTCACTCTTTATCCACAACCCCATGAATCCCTTTCCCTCCCCATAACTCCCATCAAATATAGGTCAAGTGGAAAGCGACGTCCTGGGCTGAGTCAGCAGCGGGCAGCCGGCGCGGATTAGCGCCCGAGCCTTTCCGTGTCCGCTGGGGATGGGCTGCCGCGGGTCCCAGTGGGTTTTGGGGGTGTGAGTGCCTGGTCCCTCTGCCCTGGGGGGCCTGGCAGGCTCCCAGCCTGTGTGTAACCCCATCCCAACCACCGGAAACCACATCCCGCTGTGGCCGGCGGTGCTGGCAGCGCTGTGGGGATCAGAGCTGGCCGTGGAGAAGCTGCCAGGGCCTGGGCCATGCGGCTGCAGCCACACACCACGCTCAGCTGTGGCTTCCCACGGGTGCTCTGTGTCCCCGTGCTGCTTCCGTGGGGACACTGAGCACCCTCCATGGCTGCCTCTGCTTGGTGTTGGGAAGCCCCTCACAGGCTATGACAGACCCCCCACTCTCTTGTCAGGGTCACCTCAGGCGCCCTACTCAGGGTGAGCAGAGGAGGAATGATTTCAGGGAGAATGATTTCTCTTCCCCCACCTCGTTGTTGTTATGGGGATGGGAGGAGAACTTCGCTGGCAGTCAGCGTTGAAAATTCTGGGGGACTCGGAGCTGAGGAGTTGTGCCGTGAAGCCCTGGCGAGGTGGGGATCCCTCCGGCGGTCCCAGCGCCGATCCGGGGAGGAGGGCTGCTCCGAAGTGCTCGGGCTCGTTGCTGTTGCCCGGTGCCGCGTCGCTGCCCGTTCGGAGGGGCGGGCCCAGCGCTGACCTTGACAGCCCAGCCTTCCTCCTTCAGCGCAGCGTGGGCCCGGCGCGGAGCTGCGGGCAAGCTCCGGCCCGGCGGGGCTCCCCATCTGCTCCGGGAGGAGGCGGGGGGGCCGCGCTTCTGCTGCCCCCCGCCCCCAGCCCCGCGGCCGGCCGGGCTGCTGGCGCTGCCAGCCCCACCGAGCCGGGGGTGGGCAGGGGGCTGGCGTCCGGCCACCACCGCCGCGCCAGGGCAGCGCAGCCCCGGCCTGAGGCTGCGGAGAAAACCCAGCCCCGGCCCTGCTGCCGCGGCCCCACCGCCTCTCGCTACCCCGGGAGGGCACGACCTGGCCGACAGACAGCCCTGACCTACTTCTCATTCAAGTGGCTTCTGGGCAGCTGCCAGGGGGTGTGTCCTGTGGCCGCAGCGCCTGGCCCGGCCCTGGAGGAAGGGCTTGAGCTTGTGTCGGGAGCTGCCGGAGCAGTTCCCGTCTGAAGTCTCTCTGTGTTCTCCTGCTCTAGTTCGATGACTTCTCCCGGGACTTGTGTGTCCAGTCGCTCTTGGAGATCATGGACATGTTCTGTGACCGCCTCAGGTACTGTGTGGTGTTCCAGCGCTGCCACCTCTGCCCCGGCTGTGCCATGGGCAGAACCAGGAACCAGTGGAGCTGGGGGGTCCTGTCTGACTCAGGATACTCACCCTGGCAGAGGAAGCCAGGTTCCCCCTCCATCTCTGTGTCCGTTACCAAGTTGCTGCCACGTGAGTGCCAGCACAGGGACAGCAGGGTGAATCCAAACCCCACCAGCTTTGTGGGAAGCTGCTGGAAACCGCCCTATTCTGGGATAAACCTCACCGTGGTTTTCCTGCCCAGTTCAGGTGGATGGGGTGGGTGTAAGACCCATGGTCCGAGAGTCTCTATTTCCTTTCCCTCTGCACCTTCCCTGGCCCCGGCTGCGTGTCCCGGTCTGGTCCTGCCTGTGCTGCCCCAGGCGCTGCCTTGTTTTTTTCCTTTATGCTCTTCCGCTGGTGTTGCAGGACCCAGGGGAGTCCAGACAATTCAGGCCACAAAAACTTTTTTGAAAGCTCAAAAATCTTCCTGTTAACCCCTGACAGCCTCTTCTGGGAGGCGGGAGCGTGTGGCAGGGAGAGTGGGAGGAGAAGGAGGATGAGGAAGGCTCATCAATGAGATGAAATGAAGCAGCAGCAATGAATATGCATCAGTGGCAGATGTTGACAAGGAGCTGTCGCTGGCCAACTGCAGAGCCGGCCCTTAATCCTCTCCTGCCTGCTCTGATCCTCTGCTTAATTTGATCAAAACTTCTGGCCCCGATGATTTGTGCATCAGGAGGGGAAAGCGTTCACCTCTCGCAGTGCACTCATCAATGCTGAGCCTCTCTTAGCAAGATAATTTGATTAAAAGCTTGGAAAGTTTCCCTGTAGTGGGGAGGCCAGCGAGGAGGCTGTGTGGTGGGGGGTGGGGGTGTCGCCTTCCCCCAGCACAGCAGGAATGCTGGTGGGATGAGTAGGTTGGGATCTGCAGAGGAGTGGGCTGGGAACACGGGACCTGGTTTTGCATTCCCCAGCCTTCCCAGTGTCCGTGCCTCAGTTTCCATGCACACAGTGAGCATATTCCCACTTCTCTCCTGTCTCAGCTGCCACGGCAAGGCCGAGGAGTGCATCAGCCTGTGCCGGGCGCTGCTGAGTGCCCTCACCTGGCTCCTGCGCTGCGCCACCTTCTACGCCGAGAAGGTGAAGGAGCCGCTGGAGCAGGCGGCGGCGGAGAACCAGCTGAAGATGTGCCTGGAGAGGCTGGAGAAGGTGCTCAGCAGCACCAAGAACCGTGCCCTGATCCACATTGCCAAGCTGGAGGAGACGTGTACGTCCCTGCCCTGCGCGCTGGCCCTGGAGAGATGTCATTGCCACCTCTCCCTTCCCCCTGCCCGGCTCCTGCCGCATTGTCCCTGCGGCTCCAAGCCTATCCATCTTCCAGCCCTGTTGCTGTAACCGTCTCCTCCCTGGCTCTGTGCCACTCTCTGCCCCCTCCCCTCCGTGCTGCCCTTGGAAGAGGAGCAGAATTAATGTGAAGGCTGCCTGAGCTGTTCCTGGGTGCGTGGCGAGCCCCGTGCTCCGACAGCCTGGCACAGCCCCACGCCTTCATCTGTGCCTGTGTCTGGCCAGGAGGCTGTGCCAGGCTGGGCTTGGGGTGGGACCTGCTGGGAGTATGCAGACCCCTGGGTTGGGCTTGCATCACCAGTGGGGACTCCCAGACTCTTCAGCCTGTCTGGGCTGGTGTAGGCCTTGGAGCTGGCCTGCCTGGTTTCTCCATGTGCCACTGTCCCCTCCCTGAATCCCTGCCTTCTCTCCCCAGCCTCCTGGAGCACCGTGGAACAATCCCTCGTCAAGCTGGGAGAGAATCTGAACAACCTTGGCAGCTCCCCGCTGCGGAGCCAGGCTGATGACTGCGTGTCCCTCATCAAGAGGTGGCTGTGTGCTGCTGCCCCATGGGCTCAGGGGGCAAAATGGGTCTGAGCCCTACTCTGATTCCCCCAAACTCCCTGCTCTGAGGACTGAGAGGCTCCTGCCTCCCTGAACACTGGCTCCCTGCTTCCCTGCCCCTTCCCAGCTCAGATCCCTGCTCCAGCAGGGGCTGCCCAGAGGAGAGAGGACAGGGCTAGTGGTGACCTATTGCAGAAGAGTCTTACCCGGGGGTTGCTCCTCTGGTGACCCTGAGACCTATTAGTATCCCTCAGCTGCTCTGGTCACACCAGGGCTGCTGTCTCTGCTCTGGATCCCCCTGGAATTGCTCCCAGGGCCCGAGGGCTTGGCTGTGCCTTGGAGCTCCCAGGCAGAGGTGTTCCAGTGTCCTGCCCTGTGGTAGCAAAGGTCAGGGGTTTGGCCAGGGAATGGGAGTGGGACATCTGTCCCTGCAGGGCTCCAGTGACCCTGGGCTGTCCTCTTCCACCCAGCATCCCCACCATGCTCTCAGTCCACTCGGAGCAGCTGAACAAGACAGGCTTCCCCACCGTGCACGCCGTGGTGCTGCTGGAGGGCACCATGAACCTCACAGGAGAGACCCAGCCACTAGTGGAGCAGCTGATGATGGTGAAGAGGATGCAGGTACAGAAGTGACAGTGTGTTCTGCTCAGGCAGCCTGGGGCTGTGCCATGTGCCTTCTCTGCGCTGGTCCTGGTCCAGGGGAGCAGCGGGAGCCCATCAACACCTCTGCAGGGGTTCAGGGCTTGGCTGTGTTGGGGGATGTGCTTTGCTGCCAGCCCAGCACTGGGAGCTGGGCTGGCAGCAAAGGGTTTGTGTGTGTGCCCCACAGCGCATCCCCTCCCCGCTCTTCGTGCTGGAGATCTGGAAGGCCTGTTTTGTGGGCCTCATCGAGTGTCCCGAGGGCACAGAGGAGCTCAAGTGGACAGCCTTCACCTTCCTGAAGGTAGGGCCCAGCCCCAGCACTGAGTCCCTGCCTGCTGCTGCCCTTTCCCTGGAGGTCTGGCTCCTGCTGAGCCCTGAGCTCTGCCAGAGCAGTAAGTCCTTTCTTGCAGTGTTCCCCTTGGGATGCCCCCACACCCCAAAATGTGCCCCTTAGGGTGTCCCACACCCTACAGTATGCCCCCCACTCCTCACAATGTGCCCCTTGGAGTCCATCCCACCTGAACCCACTCCAGTCCTCCTGTCACCCACTGAGCATCAGCTTTGCTGTCAGGGGCCTCTTTTGAGCCCAGCCTCATTTTGTTTGGCAGAGTGAGTTTTCCTGAGGTGTTGTGGGGGAAATGTGGCTCCACGTGATGGTGGAAGGACACCACAGAGGGGAGCAGGGGCACAAGGTCCCCTGGGTGCACACACTGCTCCAGAAATGCTGCTTTCCTGGGGCTGGGAGAGCAGCTGTATGCAGCTGGTGCTGCTGGGGGGTCCCAGCTGTGGAATGGGGTCTGTCCTTGTGTCACTCTGTGCCCTGTGTCTTTCAGATGCCCCAAGTGCTCGTTAAACTGAAGAAGTATCCCCAAGGGGACAAGGTGAGGCTGGAGGGCTGTCTGTGGGTCCTGTGTGTGTCACAATGGTGTTGTGCCTGGCCTGCATGGGGAAATGTTCCCTGTCCCAGGAACCTTCCCTGCCAGAGCAGGTGGGGGCAGGGGGAGGTGGGCCTGTGCCAGCAGCCTGGCGAGCTGAGTGCCTGGCTTTGTGTTCGTCAGGATTTCACTGAGGATGTGAACTGTGCCTTCGAGTTCCTGCTGAAGTTGACCCCTCTGCTTGACAAAGCTGACCAGCGCTGCAAGTGAGTGCTCACCATGGCCCGAGCTGCCACGTAGCCACGTGCCACAGCCACCCTGTCCTCAGTGTGGGGTGCTGGGGCAGCTCCTGGCAGGCTTGGGTTAGTTTCTGATCCCGTTTCTTCTTCCTGAGGGCCTGCTGCTGCCACATGAGTGAGGCAGTGAGTGTGTGACAACTGAGTGACGTGTGTGACACCCAGAGCTGCTCTGGACCCTGCAGCACCCTTGGAGGGGTGGGACAGGGCCAGGAGGGCAGCTCACAAGTCCCCCTGCCCTGGGGCACTGTCTAGGGTGACAGGAATGCTGTCCTTGGGGCTACAGCTCTCCTCTCTCTTCCAGCTGCAACTGCATGAGCCTGCTTCTGCAGGAGTGCAGCAAGCAGGGGCTGCTCTCTGAGGCCAACATGAACAACCTCATCGACAAACGGTACAGCCACACCAAAGTCTGGGAAACCCCCAGAAGTGGGGCTGGAGCACCTGGTTTTAGGGGGAGCATGAGGGAGCAGCTGGGAATGGTCTGGGGGGATGGGATGCTGCTTTTGGGACAGGTTCGGTACAGGCAGAGTCTGTCCCCTCAGAGAGGCAGCTGGTGGTGGCCTGAGGCAGTGGCTGTCCCTTGAGGGTGCCCGTGGGTGGAGGGAGGGAGGCAGGGTGATGGATTCCTACACACTGGCCCTTCTTTGGGGCTCCCCCAGGGCTGCAGACAAGGAAAACTCTCCGTCCCTGAAATCAGCCGAGAACGCCAACATCCAGCCAAACCCCGGGCTCATTCTGAGGGCTGAGCCCACTGTCACCAACATCCTGAAGGTGAGTGCCCTTCCACAGCTGTGCTGGGCTGGCTGGGCTCAGGCCTGGAGCCCTTTGCCAGCAGCATCAGTCTAACCAGGCAGCCAGGGCAGTTGGGAGGTGCCGGATTTCCCCCTGCCCTGGGGTGGAGTAGTGGAGGAATCACTCAAGCCTTGCTGCTCCATTGTGGAGATTAGGAGCTCCCCTCCTCCTTCCTAGGAAGCTGGAGGAGCTGTCAGGTGGCATGTCATCAGTGCCAGCAGCCTGAGCCCAGCCAGCTCTGCCCGTCCTGCTCAGCTGCTCTCTGTGTGCATCTCCCCTGTTCCCTGGGGACTCCCCATGTCCCTGTGTCACTCTGGTTGTTTTGCTGCTACTGAGTGACAGGGGATGTTTTCCTGCTGGTGGCAGGGACTCAGAGGTCTCCATCCCACCTCTCCCAAATCCAGCAGGTCCCTGCTCCTCAAGGTCTCACAGCTCTTGCCCCACAACTCTGTACCCCAAAAGCTGGAGTTTGCTACTGCTCTGTAGCACACATTCCCCATGACTTCCCTTTCCTCTTACTTTTTTGCTTGTAGACCATGGATGCGGATCACTCCAAATCCCCTGAGGGCCTGCTGGGGGTCCTGGGTCACATGCTGTCTGGGAAGAGCCTGGACTTGCTGCTGGCAGCAGCAGCAGCCACTGGGAAGCTGAAATCCTTCGCTCGGAAGTTTGTCAAGTGAGTGTCCACCTGGGTGGCACTGTGACTGGTGACCAGGGGGCTGGGGGGAACAGGAGGCAGCCCCATAAACTGCCCCCTAGACAGGGCTGGATGTGCCTCTGGCTCTGTGGAGCACTGGGGAGGGCTGGGGTCTCAGGGAGGCTGCACCCCACAGCACCCCAACTTCACCTCTGCATGAACAGGACAGAGAATTGGAGCCAGGTTGGTCTGGGGGTGTTCAGAAAATTGAAGGCTATGGCCAAGCCCTGGATCCAGGGCAGTGTGTCCCTGCCTTCTGCAGACATGCGTGTCCTGGTTAGTGCACACGCACCAGCACACACGTGGGGCTGTGTGATGGGCTCCCCACACCAGCCTCAGGGTGCACGAGGGGCCTGCTTGGGGGTCTGTGCCCCAAAACGCCCACAGAGCTGGCTCTGGGGAGAGCCCATTGGTGTGGGGTGGGCAGGGTGGCTGGACCTGTGTGGCCACAGGGAGCAGAGACAGGGAGGAGGTGACTTGTCCCTCTGGTGCTGGAGGGTGTCTGCAGAGCTGGGCCTTGTGTCTCCTGCCCCTCTGTGCTGGGATGGAGTTTGGGGGGGTCTGCAGGCCAGGCGGCCCCCTGCTTGTCTCAGGGTTGGGAATTGTCTGGTTGGACTGATCATGCTTTGCTGCCACTCTCTGCTCCTCCAGGCTGAATGAATTCACCAAGCAAATCACTGGAGAAATCTGTAAGTGTGTGTGCGTAGGGTGATTGGAGCTGTGCCCCCCTGCTGCCCGTGCTGGGATGCTCTGGGGCCTGGCTGGATTAAACTGGGACTGGCTGTGGCACCAGACTGGCACTGGGACTGCCGGGCCCGACTCGGGGTGCTGGCAGGGAGGGGCCCTGGGCCAGCAGGGATCTGGGCTCCTGGGGACACGCTGCCTTCATGTGTGTCCATCCCAAATCTGGGGTGTTCCTATGGGCTCCCTCTCTCCAGCTGAGCCTAGGGGCCCCTCGGCTCCTCCCTGGAAGGGGTGATGTGTCAGCACAGCCCAGATAAGGACTCTGACTCCGTGTGATGAAACTTGTGGAGTGCTCTGACCTTCCATGGTGAGGGGGGCCCCACTTGGGCTGGGGCGACCCAGAGGGAGGCCAGAGCTGCTCTGGGGGCTCAAGCAGAGGCAGATGAAGTGGGGGAAGGCACTTGGCACATCCCCTTGTTCACACAGAAGCACTGGGGGGGTTAGAAAAGCTGTGTGGGGGAAGCAGGGCCCTGGCCCCTGTGCTCGTGGAGTTCTGCTTCCCTCCTCCTGCTGAAGCCAGAGAGCCCCAAGGTCTTTATTTCTCCTCCCTCAGCCAAGAGTGGCCCAGTCCGGGCTCTGCTCTTTGACATCTCCTTCCTCATGCTGTGCCATGTGGCCCAGACCTATGGCTCAGAGGTAAGGATCCTCCGAGGGGATGAGAGCGTGGGACTGGATCCTGTGAGGGAGGGGAAGGATGAGGCTGAATCCTAAGAGGGGCTCTCAGCCTGCCAGCTCAGCCCCTGCGCTGCTGCAGCCCATCAGCCTCCTCTAGTGGCCAGCCTGCCGCTGTCCCCACTGTCCGTGCTGTCCCCACCGTCCCTCCTGTCCCTGCAGCCACTTCATAGCCCAGGGCAGGCACCCAGCGCCTGTCACCTGGAAATCTGTCCCTGGGACTCTCTGGGTGCCAGGTGATGGAGCAGGACTGGCTGTCACCTCCCTGAGGACTTGGGCTGTGCTCTGTTGATGGGCACTGGGATCAGTGGGAATGCTGCTTCCAATGGCCTTGGAGCTCACCAGACCATTCCCAGTTTGCCCCTCCAGTTTGGCACTGGTTGGCCAGGGGGTTGCATGGCCAGGCAGTGTCAGCCTTCCCCGTGCAAGGAGGAACTCCCAGCCCTGCTCAGGAAGCAGCACTTGGGTTGCATGAAAACTTTCCAGGTTTCGACATCTGTGTGTGTTGGGAGGAGAAACGATACTGAAACACTGGGAATGCAGAGAGGGGGAGAGAGGGGTCCTGCCCAGCCAGCCCTGGGAGCAGGGAGGGGGGACCAGGCAGGGACAGATGTGCCCGGGGCTGTCCAATGAGATCTCATCCCCCCCCCTCCCAGCCCAGTGACTTTCCTGCCCAGCTGCTGCTGAACAGATGTGCAAAACTTTTTTTGGACAAAAATAGTGTCCCCTGGGTGACACAGGCTGAGGGGAGGAAGTGACGTGTGGGGTTCCCAGCTCATGGCCCCCACAGGACCCTCCCAGCTGGGCTGTGTGACCCCGGCCCCGGGGACCCTATGCATGGCTTGACAGGGTGGGGGGACAAAGGACCTGTTTGAGCCAAACCCTGTGGCCACACTCGCAGCTTGTCTGGCATCTCTCCTCTGAGCTGGGCTGTGTTCTGCTGGGGAGCCCCCTGGTACTGGGGGAAAGCTCAGCCCACAGAGGGGAAAGCAGTGCCTCCGAGGGGCTGACCAGTGGCCTGCTGGGGCCTGACCAGTGCCCTGCTGGGGCCTGACCAGTGCCTGTCTCTCCCTCCGGGCCACAGGGCGGCGCTGTTCCCATGGCCATGAGCACCCCCGGGTGGGGGACAGACCCCCGGGTGGGGGTCCCCAGCAGGGTCCCTGTGGGATGCAGACCCCGTGCTGGTTCCTTTCCAGGTGATCCTGTCGGATTCCAACCCTCCGGGCGAGGTGCCGTTCTTCGAGACCTGGATGCTGACCTGCATGCCCGAGGAGGGGAAGATCCTCAACCCCGACCACCCCTGCTTCCGCCCGGATTCCACCAAGGTGGAGTCCCTGGTTGCCCTCCTCAACAACAACTCTGAGATGAAGCTGGTGTAAGAGCCCACCCATGTGCCCACCCTGCCAGGTCTGGGGGGAGCCCCCAGCCCAGCTCCCCTGGCCCCACAGCTGTGTCTGAATCCCCATCTCACCCCGGCAGGCAGATGAAGTGGCACGAGGTGTGTCTGAGCATCTCAGCTGCCATACTGGAGATCCTCAATGCCTGGGAGAATGGAGTCCTCACCTTTGAGTCGATCCAGGTGGGGCTAGTGGGGGGCAGAGTGGAGTTGTGCTGTGTCCTGAGGAGGGGCCAAGGGTTCTGAAGCTCTGGGGTACCATGTACTCCTGCCCTGATCGCTCTGGCAGCTGCCTTGGAGCTTGCTGTGACTTGGAAGTGGGAAACTGATGTGGCTCCAGGCCCTTGCTCCTGCTTCAAACTGCCCTGTGGGTGGCAGTGGGACTGGCAGGGGCAGCGTCACCCATGGAGGAGGGAAGGGCTTGGACCCTGCAGTTGGGACCCACAGCCCTAGGAGGTGATGGCTGCGCTTCCACGTGGCTGTGCTCATCCTCTGCTCTGTCTCCTCTCCTAGAAAATCACGGACAACATCAAGGGGAAGGTGTGCAGCATGGCGGTGTGTGCCGTGGCCTGGCTGGTGGCCCACGTCCGCATGCTGGGCCTGGATGAGCGGGAGAAGTCCCTGCAGATGATCCGGCAGCTCGCCACCCCCCTGTACGGAGAGAACACGCTCCAGTTCTACAACGAGCGGTGAGCTGGGGACACGGGGGAGCTGCCCTGCAGCTGCTTCCCGGTGCCACATCTCCTGCCCTGCTTCCCCTTTGCCACTTCCTGATGCTGTGCCATCTCCTGCCCTGCTTCTGCTTCCCAGTGCCATGGCCTCCTGCCCCGATTCCCCTTCCTGATCTCATGTTGTTTCCTGCCCTGCTTCCACTTCCATGCTGCCTCCTGCCCCATTTCCACTTTCCAGTGCCATTGTCTCTTGCCCTTCTTCCTCTTCCCAGTGCCATACCATCTTCCCAGTTTCTGCTTCCCAGTGCCGTGCCATTCTCGGCCCTGCTGTCCCTTCCTGGTGCCCTCCTGACGCCGTCTCTCTGCCGCAGCGTGGTGATCATGAGCTCCATCCTGGAGCACATGTGTGCCGACGTCCTGCAGCAAACGGCCACGCAGATCAAGTTCCCTTCCACTGGCATGGACACCATTCCCTACTGGAATCTTCTGCCCCCCAAGAAGCCCATCAAGGAGGTGCTGACCAGCATGTTCACCAAGGTGCTGGAGAAGGGCTGGGTCGACAGCCGCTCCATCCACATCTTCGACACCCTGCTGCACATGGGGGGGGTGTACTGGTTCTGCAACAACCTGGTCAAGGTATGAGGGGGCAGGAGGGACCCCTAGTGCTGGGCGGGGTGCTGAGGCCAGGACTGGTGGGTCTAGTTTGTGTTCCCAATGTCCTGGGTGTCTGTGGGCTGGGTGCTGGGACAGTTCTGGCACTGGAGGGGAGTGGGGCAGGCCCACCTCTCCCCTCCACTGTGCAGGAGCTGCTGAAGGAGACGCGGAAGGAGCACACGCTGAGGGCCGTGGAGCTGCTCTATGCCATCTTCTGCCTGGACATGCAGCAGCTGACACTGACACTGCTGGGCCACATCCTGCCCAACCTGCTGACGGACTCCTCCAAGTGGCACACCCTCATGGACCCCCCTGGGAAGGCCCTGGCCAAGTAAGACCCCAGACCAATGGAGACCGTCTCCTCGAGGCTGTTTGGGGAGATGGGGAGATGGTCTGTGCTGGGATGAGGATCCCAGCTGCCCAAATCCCACTCTGGCTTTGGCAGTGCCAGCAGTTTCCACTCTTGTTCCCACTCCCTGCTGTCCCCCGAGGAGGAGGAAGCTGCCATGTCCCCCAGCCCGTTGTCAGGTGGGCTGGCAGCACCTGGCCGTGTCCCTGCTCTGTCCCCAGGCTCTCTGTTTGGTGTGCCCTGAGCTCCTACTCCTCCCACAGCAAGGTCCAGGCCTCGGCCCGGCAGAAGAAGAGGCACCGGGAGGACATTGAGGTGTGTCTGGGTGGAGCAGGGGTTGGCTGGGGGGGTTCTCTGTGCCCAAAAGCAGCAATGACTGGGGAAGGTAAGGGTGGCAGGAGTGGGTGGGTAAAGCTAGACTCCCTGCCCAGCTTTTCTGGGTTCTCTGAGACCTTACAGCCTTAAAATTCAGGATTCTCCCTTCTCTTTTCTGGGCAAGGGGCTGTAACGAGCTGGTCAGCATGTGTCCAGCCCAGACTAGGGTGCTCTGGGTGAACAGAGATCAGATTCTGGGCCGGGGGGCTGTGCAGAGCCCAGGGTGGGTCACCAGCCCTGTGCAAGGTGAGGGGCTGTTGGGGCTGACCCCCCTCTTCGCCCAGGATTACATCAGCCTGTTCCCGCTGGATGACACGCAGCCCTCCAAGCTCATGCGGCTGCTGAGCTCCAACGAGGAGGATTCCAACATCCTCTCCAGCCCCAGTAAGTGCAGGAGGGGAGGGGGGTGGCTCCCCTGCCTCGCTGTCCCTTTTGGGTGTGAAATGTGTATTTGCACAAAACTGCTTTCCTTCCCAAACTGGCTGGCTGAGGGTTTAGAGCTCTAAAGTGTTTTTTGAGTTATTTTGGAGTTCTTGTATTTGGGAAAGGTCAATTTCTTTATTTTTCTGATCAGAACAACTTAAAGGGTGCCATTACCCCTTCCTTTTGTGCCAGCACCCCATACCCCAGAGGCTCAGGGGGGCTTCGTGTCCCTCCAGCCACCCTGCGTGGGACCACAGCTGGAGGTGACATTCCTGCTGTCTGGGGCCAAATCCTGACATTCCACTGCTGTTAACAAGACTGAAGCAGAGCGGATGAGGCCCCTGGTCACATCTGTGTCCCTGCAGTGTCATGGCTTGCAACAGCTCCGGCGGGGGATTTGCTGGGGGATCCATGACCTGCTCTCACGGTTCCCACATACATTGTCCACACTCCTGGGCAGTGAGTCAGGACATTCTCAGGTCATTGTTTCTCCCCTTATCCCAAATTACTCTATATATTAGTTTTCGAAACATCCATTGACCTTCGGTTTCAGTTGGTTTCATTACTGTTGAAATATGGGCTTTTCCCTTTATTTCACTTATCTTCTTTTACCTCCTGAGGCAGTCCCACCTCTTCCCAGTGACATTCAGGACTTTTTTGGGCTATTTGCTGCAGTGATGTGGAAATGCCGCTTCCTGCAGCTACCATGTAACTCATGTGATTCCATGAGAAAAGTGTGGGAGGGCTTTCTTTTTCTGGTGAGCATCCTCAGAGCAGCACAAGGTGGATCCTGCAGATTTGGGCAGGGGCCGTGGGGTGTGCACAAGAGCCTTCCCAAGGGGATTCCCATCCTGTTGGAGCAGACCTGACCCAGTTCTTCCCACAGGAGTGCCCAGCAGTGCTTCACAGCTGGGGTCAGCTCAATCCTCCTGGTCTGTCCCAGGATTTGCTGCTAGATTTGGACATGCCTCAGCTCTGATAGCTGGATTGTGCCCTGACAGTGAGATGGGAGGGCTGCTGTGCAGCTGTTGAACATCTGGCTTGCACACAGGATGTGTAGCGTATGTGTCGCTGCTGTCTCCTCTGCTCCTGATCGTGACACCACGAAAGCAGCACGGGAGACCTGCCTGGGCTCCGTGTGGGCTGGCAGAGGGGAAGGGACGGGGCAGAGACCATCTGTACTGTGTTTCTGGGGTGCCCCACTGGCACAGACTCTGTCGGGTACAGGGTGCCTAAACCTCTTCTGCTCCACAGAGCTGCCTCCTGGCAAAGCCCCTCCCAGAGTTGGGTGACCTCGAGTGGCCAGAGCTGGCCAGCGTGGGCACGTTGGCTCAGCCAAGGGGGCCATGAGGCTGTTCCTGACTCTGCTCCTGCCCACAGATCGCTCCATGAGCAGCTCACTGTCTGCCTCCCAGCTCCACACCGTCAGCATGAGGGACCCGCTGAACCGGGTGCTGGGTAAGGTGGGGACGGGTCCGTGGGGTCACATCCAACCACTGGGACACCAGTGGAAAGTTCAGGCCACCCGCAGCCTCCCAGAAGTGACCTGATTGTTGCTCTTTCCCTGTCCCCACAGCAAACCTCTTCCTGCTCATCTCTTCCATCCTGGGGGCCAAGACAGCTGGCACCCACACCCAGTTTGTCCAGTGGTTCATGGAGGAGTGTGTGGAGTGCCTGGAGCAGGGCAGCCGTGGGAGCATCCTCCAGTTCATGCCCTTCACCATGGTGGGTCCAGTGGCTGTGACACCCCTGTCCCTGCTTGGGGGCTGCGCCAGGGTCCCACAGGATGGGCACATCCCAGGCTGCTGGTGGCACTCACCTGTGCTTCTCTGTCCCTGGGCAGGTTTCAGAGCTGGTGAAGGTGTCCACCATGTCCAGTCCCAAAATTGTCTTGGCCATCACCGACCTCAGCCTGCCCCTGGGCCGCCGCGTCGCCGCCAAGGCCATCGCTGCGCTGTGAGCGGGGCTGCTGCGGCCAGGGGGATCCCTGAGGAACCCAGGGATCTCCCTGATGGTCTGGATGGCTGGGATGGCCTCTGTCCCTGCAGCTGCTGGAGGGCTGCTCCCTCAGCACACGGAGCCATCTCCTTGCTCTGCCTCATGGCACTTTGAGACACCCCCTAATGTTTTTTATTCTATAAATCAATCCTTTTGTACCACTAGCTTTTGCCTCATCTCATTTGGCCTCCTGGGACTCCCCAAAACCCCCCAATTCTGGGGGTGATGGGGAGCCAAGTGGCCAAGCCCTGTGCTGGGCAGGAGAGGAAATCTCCCTCACCCTGTCCTGGACCTGAGAGTGGGTGGTGGGCTGCCTGTGGTGGTCTGACTGGGAGCGGGCGCTGCGCTGGGTGGGGCAGGGATGCTTCCCTGCTGTGCTGTCAGCCACAAGCAGGGTCTTGTTGGGAATTCCACCACGTGAGCGTGAGTTCTTCTTGGAATTCCTCCCCATGAGTGTGAGTTTTTGTTGGGATTCCTCCCCATGAGTGTGAGTTTTTGTTGGAATTCCACCCCGCAAGTTCAGTCTGCGGTGAGCACGGCACGGGCAGTGGGTGAGTAACTGTGGCCTCGCCAGCACCACGCCGGCCTCGTGCTGGGACAGGCTCCCCTGGGACTGTCCCCACACCCTGTCAGCTGCTCCAGCAGTGAATCCTCCAAGAGCTGTCACGAACTCCTGTCCCCGAGGGGGTGGCAGGGCCAGGGCGGCTGCACTTCTGCCCCTTCCACTGGTGTTGACTCACAAGACAGAGGAAAGCGGGGCCAGCGGGCACCAGCCCTTCCCTCAGGGCACTGTGACTCCAAGCCCACTCCTGGGGCTGGGCTGTGCCTCTGCCCCCTCAGCACCAGTGGGGTTCCCAGCCCTGTTTTGGGAGGCTCAGAAGGGAGATGGGGCACAGGGGGATCCTGGAGGGGTGTCGCAGGGGTTGGGTCAGTGCTGGCCAGGGAAGAGGCAGCAGGATGGTGATTTGGGGCCGGGCTGGCCCCATCTGATCCCAGCATGAGCTCAGCTGCTGGCAGCTCCCAGGCTTTGCCGGGGGGAGAGACCCCAATGCACTTGGGGTGTTGCTGGTCCTTGGCTTTCACACACAGGACATCTTCCCCCTTCCTGCTGGCCCCAGGGGTCCAGCCCCTGGTCCCAATCCGGGGCAGCTGGGAGCAGCTCTGGGGCTGGGTGGGGCGGATAACAGAGCCGTGGCACACACTGGGATGGGCTGGGATGGCCTCACCAAGCCTGGCACTAGTGTGAATCCCACCTGAGCTGGCAGACCCCCCCGGGCACCTCTGCTGGCCCAGGGGCGGCTCTTTACCGTTAGCCCGGAGCAAAGAGCAGGACCTGGCGTGGCCTTCCCAGCTCTGTCAATATTTGCCGAGGCAGCCCCATGCCTGGCGTTGGCACCGGCGCTTCCCCTTACAGGAAGGGGCTGGAGCAGAAGGGGTTTTCTGTAAGCACCCATGAGGTGCGGGAGGAAGAGGGAACTGCTGCCCGTAGGGTGTGTGCAGCCAAATGCCCCATGGCAAGTGCATCCCCCTGGCAGTTCTTGGGGCTCCAGCCTGTGCCTGCCCCAGCCCAGGGCTGGAAGTTGGGAGGCAGGAACTGGGAGACCTGGCACCCCCCCAGCACTGGGCTCTGTCCCTGTGTGGCTGGGATGAGTGTGGTGAGGGATGCTGGTGGTCATGGGATGTGAGCGTGGGCCCAGTGGCAGGAAATGGGGCTGGTGGAGCTAGGGCAGCCCAGGGTGGACAAACACCCATTGGGGAGAGGCTGGGGGTGCCCTTAGGGGCTTTCTAGGGCAGGGGAGATGCCCGGGGCTCTCCTGACATTGCTCAGCTACTTTGGGGGCTGCCCCCTTTGTCCATCCACTCCGTCTTCCTCACTGCTGAAAGCCTCCTCCCACCATGGCACATCCCTGGGCACAAGCAGGGCTCTGGGAGGGCTCCTGGCACATCCCCGGGCAGCTCTGGGGCAGATTCCCGCTGTGAAAGCAGCAGCAGAAGGGTGGTCTGGGACCCCCAGTGCCACCAGCCCAGGATGAGCCCACAAACCAGCTCTGGGCATGGTGCCGGTGCCCTCAGCGGGCGCTGCCAGCGTGGGCGGCTTCCGGAGCTTTCTAGGAATCGGCTCTTGCCCAAGCAGCGCTGCCGCGTGTGGGAGGAAGTGGCCGTCCCACGGTGCCTCCTGGCCCTCAGCGGGCTCAGGCCATGGGGTGGGGGCACTGAGGGGGCTGCATTTCATCTTTCTGAGCTGACACCAGCAGCCGCAGCCCCGCCCTGAAGTCCCATTCCCTCATCCCCCATGGCCACACCCTGGCTACTCTGCCTCCCTCCCACGCAAGCAGGAGACAGCGGAACAGAGAGAGAGTGCAAAAATAGAGTTTATTTCCATTTTTATCACATAGAAAAAAGCGGGTGTTTCTTGGGGCTCACCCAGCTGCAGCAATAAATACAGTACAAAACCCCCCACGCCCAGAGCTCCCACACAATCACGGGACTGGGGCTGCATCAGGCTCAGGAGGATGGGAATGTGTCCAAGTGGCTCCTTCCGGCCAGGGATGGGCACAAATAAGTTAAACTGCAATAAATACTCGGAGTTTAGCAGGGAAGGGGGACAGAGCAGAGATGCAGCTTGCCAAACTGCTGGGGCTCCCTGGAAAAGCCTCATCCTGGTCAGGCTGCTGCATCCCTATGGTTCTTCCATCTTCCCTCCCCTCCCTCCCTAATGATTAATAAATATTAATTACGAGAAATAACACCCATCAGATGCGTCCCTGCAGGCTGCAGCCTGGACAGGGAGATGCTGCTCTGGAGCATCCTCATCCTGGGATGAAGGCGGTTTCCTGTGGGATGCTGCAGCAGCCCCAGCAGTGCGAGCTGTGGGGAAACTGAGGCACAGGCAGTGCCAGTGGCAGCTGTAGGGGCTCAGCCCAGCTCCAGAACCTCATAGCAGAGATACGCTTGTGTTTAAATATTAAACAAGGGTGATGCTGCACAGGTACCTGTGCACGGATCCACCGCAGGATCCCCTGGCGCCTGCCCGGGGCTGCGGGCGGGGGAGCATCCCCAGGCAGATAAATATTAAATAGCCATAAATATTAAATAAGCAGGAAATGGGGTGCTCCCGGGATGTCCCTCAGGTGGGACATCCACAAACAGGGGTCAGAGGCTGGTGAGATGCCGCAGTGCCCGGTACGCCGTCTCCAGGAACCGCTGGAAGTTGGCCAGGATGAAGAAGCCGCCGACTTGGTGGTGGAAGCCGGAGGAGAAGGTGGGGAGGGGGTCCTGGTTCTCTGTGGGGTACGTCACTGTGGCCAGGCCCAGGTCCTCCATCTGCAGTGAGGCAGAGGCATCAGCTCCAGGCTTGGAGATGCCCCCCTGCCCCAGTGTGCCCTTCCTGGAGATGTAGCCCCCACCCTGCCCACCCATCCCTGTGAACGCAGCCCCCACCATGCCCACCCCTCCTTTGTCCACCTTTACCCACCTGTCCCCACAAAGTCCCCCCTTTGCCCCCGCACCTGCTGCTGGATGTTGGAGGACAGGTTGGCCATGTCCAGCTGCAGGGTCTCCACCAGCCCAGCGTGCCTGGGCAGCAGGGCCCGGATGGCGGCCAGAGAGCCGTGGTAGATGCGGAGCCCGGCACGGATCTGGCTGAAGCAGGTCTCCTGTGGTGGGCACGGCATGGTCAGTGGGGCTGGGCGTGGCCCGGCCGCCAAGACACGGGGGGCTCTGGGGTGCCCCGAGCCGTGACAGGGCTGACCAGCTCACGGCAGGGGTGGGCTGCCCGCACTCACTGCCTGGAAGGTGCGCCTGTGGCACTGCTCCAGCGGCGCCTGTGTGATGTCCAGGTCCTGCCGCACCAGCTGCAGCTCGTCCTCCTTGCACAGCTGGAAGGTGTCACACTGCCGACAAAGGGGACAGGGTCAGGACACCCAGAGGACCCCGACGCCCCCAGCACCCCCCCAACATCCCATCCCTGGGCTATGGGACTCTGCAGCCCAGCCAGGAGGCGGAGGGATGGAGTGGACCCGGTGCCATGGTGTGGCTGCCCTGGCAAGTGTGTGCCCAGGAAGGTCACCACGTGTCCCTGGTGGGTGCCCCAACACCCTGGGGCTGAGCCTTGGGCAGTGCAGGGGACACTGCTGGCTCCTGGCCCTGCACTGCCGATAAGGGCAGGGCGGGGGTCACCTTATCTGTGACCTCACAGTGGCTGCCATCCCCCCTCCGCAGCATCTCACCACCACGTGCTGCAGCGCAGCCACATCCCCACGGATCTTGCGGGTGAACTCGAGGTTCCTCTGCAGGAAGAGCTGGAAGTCCTGGTCCCCTGAGAGCTCGGTCAGTGGCGCCCCATGCAGCGCCCGCCACGGCGCCCACAGCAGCACCCCCAGCAGCAGCGCCAGCCCACCTGCGGGGACAGCGGCTCAGCGTCCACCAGACACCCCCGGGAGCCCCGACCCCTCAGCCAGGATGGGCTCAGCAACCAGGACCACCCTGGGGATGGCGGCAGCAGCGTGGCCTGGGGAAGGGGCAGAGACCCCAAAAGGGGAGAGGGACCAGTGTTCCCTTCATCTGACCGGTGCCGAGGGCAGCAGCAGAGGGCTCTGGATGTGCGGGTGCAGCAGGTGCCACAGGTAGGGTGGGTTTATGGGTGCTCTGGGTGCTCCGGGTGCAGTGGGGACAGTGGGTGCTACTGTTAGAGCAGGTGCTCTGGGTGTAGTGGGGACAGTGGGTGCTACAGGCAAAGTGGGTTTTAGGGGTGGTTTGGGTGCAGTGGGAGCAGTGGGGGAACCATCAGTAATGGGAGCACTGAGGGTGCTGGGTAATGGGGGTGCTGCATGGGTGCTGGGTACTCACGGGTGAGGAAGCACATGGTGGCTGCCCGGCTCGGTGTCTCCTCCTCTGTGCGCTGCGGCCCTGCCCAGCCCGGCCCGGCTCCGCTCGCTCCTGCCCGGCTGTGCTCATTGATCGGGTGGCATTTATAGCGCACGGGCCTCGGGGATTCTCACCGATGAGGCAACAGCGCGATTGCTTCACTGCCTTAATCACAGCATGCAAATCTCGCGAACCGGGTGCTCGGCCGCGGCCGCACCGTGGGGCTTTCCCGGGGCCGGTGGGCAGCGGTGCCCCTCGGTGTGGCTGCAGGCGCCCGGTGGAGCCCAGGCACTGGGGCGGGTGCCGGGACAGGGCAGGTGGTGCCTTGGTGACTCATTAACCTGCTCGCAGGGCTCCCACTACACCGGCCAGGTGGGCCAGTGCCCAGCACAGCAGGGTCATGTGCAGGGTCACTCGCCGGTGACCGGCCAAGGGGATGGTGGCTTCTCGCTGCTGCTGTCACTCTGGGATTGTCCCCATCCCCAGCCCACGTGGGCAGCCCCCCCTGTCAGCTGCCCCAGACATCAGGGCGGTTGCTGGTGGTGTGACCTTCATAATGGTGGTATCAGCTGGAGGTGGCCAAGGTGAGACCCGGTGCAGGCACCTGCCCAGGGCTGTGGCTCCCCGGGGCAGCACCACGGGGCCGGATCCTGCCCTGCTGAGCGCTGTGGGGCCGGGTTGTGCCCGGTTTCCCCACGTGCAGCACCAAGCACCGGCCACATCGGGCTGACCCCACCCGCGAGGGGCCAGGCCCCCCTCTGCCCCGACAGGGAAGAGGCTTCCAGGGCAGCCCTTGGCAAGGAGTGGCTGCTCCTGGCCCCGTTGCACTGATGAGGGAATTTTGGCTTGTGCCGGTTCTCGCAAGTCCTTCCAGGATCTCTTGGGCAGGTGCCAGCTGGCCAGTTCCTGCCCAGCACGGGCTGTCTGGGGCACAGGAGGCACCTGCTCCCCTCACAGCCCCGGACAGGGTGACCCCAGAGCAGCACTGGGCTGGGGAGGCTCATTCTGCACCCCTGACCCCTGGCTGGGTCCCATCGCTCCCCTCCTGGAGGCTGTGTGGACAGGAGCTGGGGACAGGGATGGGGACAGGGGACCCAGTCTCTGCAGGTTTGCAGATGTTAGTGGGCACTGGGATGGGCCACACACTCAGTGGGGTACAGTTTGTGGGGTACAGTTAGTGGGTTACAGCCACAGCACCAGTCCCAGAAGCTGAAAGTCCTGGAAGTTCCTGTCTCCAGCTGGGAAATAAACCCCCATCAGCTGCAGCCAATCCATGAGTACCGAGCAGAGCCTTCCTGGCACAGCCAGGTGTTAACTCTGAAACCTACAGCTGACCTCCCTTCAAACCTGGCAGCACTAAACGTTCTGCCCTCCGGATGCATGAAAGGACCTTGGCAATAGAGACTGTTTATGGGATTTTTGGGAGAAACAGTCCCCACCAGCTGTGCCTGTCCCCACCCTGGAGCCAGGGAGAGCCGGTGGCCATTGAGGGGCTCAGCAAGCCCCTCAGTCTGAGCACCCACCCCAGAGCAGATCTGCCTTCTCAGCAGGATGGTGTTTTCAAGAATTGTAAAGGGGGTGTGGGGGGGTTGAATCAGTGCCCAAAGGCCCTGTCAGCTTTCCAAGGAAGGAAGTGGTTTCAAATCCGAAACTGTGGGTGTTGGGGGGTAGGGGAAGGAGCTGGCCCAGCAAACTGCCCCCCGGTCCCCCCCCTCACGGGGCTGGAGCTGCTCAGTCCAGGGACTGACCCGGGCACCCACCTCGTTGTGTTTCGGCCTCGTGGTCACCCTTCCTCTTCCTGGGGCCCAACCCGGGCACCCTCAGCCCCTTCCTGACATCTGCCAACACAGCAGTGCTCCTGGGATGTCCCAGTGTCCCCAGTGCCAGCCCCAGCCCCCGTGGCTGGGCTCTTGCCTTCTTTGGTCTCCCCCAGAGCGGGAATGGGCTGGGACAGCCCCGCTCTTGACCTGCAGCCCTGGCTGCCATCCCGGCATGGGCGTAGCTGGGAGATTCCCAGATTTGCTCAGAAAACTCATCCCAGATGCTGATGGGTCCCACCTGGAGTGGCTGCACATCCCCTGTCCCTGTCACCCACAGGGTTGGTGTTGTGGGGCCCAAGGGGGGTCTCTGTGCCTTTCCCAATGGAATCCTCCTGGGATACCATCCTGGAGCTCCTGAGGGCACTCCCAGCACCACTGAGACAATGCTCCAGTCCTCCAGGATGGCCTGACCAGATCTAGTCCTACCTCTGGTGCCTAGCCCCAGGGAGAGAGCAGAGACCCCAAACCAGCCCCATGCCCCCTCCCCATCCCAACAAACCCACAGCAGGAGCCACCCAGGCTGGTGTTTTTCCATCTTTTATTTTAAAAGTCATAATTGAAGTTTAACAAAGTTTGACCCCGTTGTTGCCATGGGAGCTGGGGGGGCACCAGTGGAGACCCCACTCCTGCTCCCTCCAGCCCCGCTCCCCTCGCAGCCCCCCTGGCATTGGCTCCGATGTCACCACAGGGATCCTTTTAAGGATGTTTAGTGGGGAGGGGGGTCCCACCACAAGGGCAGGTGGTCAGGGGGTGTGGGCCCAGGGAACCCCCTGTGTCCCCTCCCACAGTACAGACATGCAGGGATTTATAAAAGGGGGTCTGGGGGGGACGGAGGGCCCTGCTCAGCCACCATCTGTCCAAGGGACAAATAAAAAAGTACAGCCAGGGCCCAGGGTCACGGAAAACCATCGTCATCGTCCTCCGCCATCTCCTTGGCGAACTCCAGGTCCTGCTGCTCACGCTCCCGGCGCTCCTGCAAAGCAAAGGCCAAGGTTGGTGGCAGGTGGGGACAGGAGTCACATCCTTCCCATGGCTGTGGTGGCTGCAGACACCCTGGTGAGGTCTCACCTCTGCAGATTCCAAGTCCTTGTTGTACGATTTGGGTGGGAACCTCATGGCCTGGAGAAAAAGAAGAGGAGGAGGAGCTCAGAACTGAGCCAGTCCTGAGCCATGTCCTGGTGTCCCCGTCAGGGGACACGCTGTGCTCACCTTCACAGACATGTTGTGGATGTCGAGGCAGAAGGAGATGCGCTGGTGGAAGGCCAGCTGGGGCTCCCGCGTGGAGTAGATGTCGATCATCTCCTTGGACTGGACGTAGCCCTTCTCGTGGTTGATGCTGGCCTCGATCACGCCGTCCCGGATGGCCTGCGAGCCCGGGCACGGGGCAGGGCACGGGGTGTCCCCAGGGGCTCACACAGAGCAGGGACGTGGCGCCCTGAGTGTTCCCAGTTTTCCCTGGAGGAGCCTCAACCCAAACCCAGCGGGTGCTGCAGGGAGGGGTGCGGGGGAACGGGGCAGGGTGGGGGGCTGTGGGCACCCCGGGACCCCATAGGGATGGGGCTGCCTGTGCTGGTACCTTGGCAACGATGAACTCGGCATCCTCGGGGCTGTCCAGCTGCAGCTTCTGGGCGATGTCGGCCAGGGAGATGCGCGAGTAGGAGAGGCTGATCATGCGGACACCTGCAGGGAGAAGGGAAGGGGATGCAGCCCCCCGGGCCTGCCCAGCCTGGCGGGGGTCCCCAAACACCCTCCTACCTGTCTTGATGACGTTGTGCCTCAGCCGAATGATCAGGGTGTAGGTGCCATCGGCCTGGAACTTGTCCCCAAACTGGTCAAGGACTTGGTTGAACTTGGCCAGGTTCCCCGTCCTGACGGCTGGAGGGAAGAAGGTGGGAAAGGGGGAAGGAGAAAGGCTGGGGAAAGCGAGTCAGGGCTGGCTGACTTCCTCCTTCTCCTCGTTCCCAAGTGGCATCTGCATCCAAATCCCATCAGGGGGAGAGAAGAAAATTCCCACTGGGTCCCTTCCCACTCAGGATATTCCGTGATTCTCTGCCGTTGCAGAAAGGACAGAGGCAGGCAGGGGTAGGTGGCCGTACCCTGGGTCAGCAGGAAGTAGGGCATGAGCGAGCGCTTGAGCGAGGGCTGCCGGAACTGGAGCCTGTCTGGGATCTCCCCGAGGAGCAGCTCCACCACGATGAGCAACTTGTGCACCTGGGGCAGAGCGAGACCCTGAATGAGCCCCCATGGGGCCTGAAACCATCCCTGTCCCTGTGCACTCCAAGAGGTCTTGTACCCATCCCCATGGGGCACAAGACCTCAGTAGATCCCTAACCCATTCCTGTCCCTGTGGGGCCTGGAAGGTCCCAGATTTGTCCCTGGGAAGTTCCAAACCTAGGAGGTCCTGCACCTGTCATCCCTGCAGGGCTCAACACTCTGGGAGGTCCCAAACCTGTCCCCATGGGGCCTGACCCTGGGAGATCCCACACCTGTCCCTGCAGAGCCCAAGCCTGGGGGGTCCCAGATCTCATCCTGGAAGCTGCCAAGCCTGGGAGGTCCCAGAACCATCCCTGTGGAGTCCAACCCTGGGGCGCCCTGGACCTGACCCTGGGAAGTCCCACATCCCAGGGGACCCGACTCCATGGGGCCTGACATCCAAGGAGGTCCCAAACCTGTCCCCAGGATGTCCCAAACCTGGGAGGTCCCAAACTAAACTCCATGGGGCCTGACATCCTTGAAGGTCCCAAATCTGGGAATTCCCAAACCTGGGAGGTCCCAAACTAAACTCCATGGGGCCTGACATCCTTGAAGGTCCCAAATCTGGGAATTCCCAAACCTGGGAGGTCCCAAACTAAACTCCATGGGGCCTGACATCCTTGAAGGTCCCAAATCTGGGAATTCCCAAACCTGGGAGGTCCCAAACCAAATTCCATAGGGCCTGCCATCCCAGAAGGTCCCACATCCAACCCCTGTGAGATGCCAACCCCGAGGGGTCCCAGACCCAGCCCAGGGGGGTCCTGCCCCCTCCCTGCTCACCGTCTGCTTGAAGCCGACGGCCGTGTGCTGCGGGGCCTTGCGCAGGGCGTTGGTCATGGTCCGCCGCGCCTCCGAGTACTCCAGCTGGATGGCCTTGATCCGCCCTGCGCCCACACGGGGCGGGTGGGGAAAGCCACCCAGTGAATCCAACCTGACCTACATGGATGGGGCTCCAAATCCTGCCTGGAAGCCCCACCTCCAGCTGATCAAAGGGGCTCTCTGAGGAACTGGAGCCCTCGGTGTGAGGTGCCAGGAGCCAGGGCAGGCACCGAGCCCCGCTCACCTGTGTAGTACAGGTACCGAGCCCACTCGTTGTTGTTGGCCTGCTCAGGGAACACGGACTTGGAGACAAGCTTCTCGGCCTGGTCGTAGAGGTTGTAGTGGAGGTAATTCCTCAGGAGCAGGTTCAGGAGCGTGGCCTGGCCGTCGGCGTCGTGGCGCAGCGTGGCCGTGCGGAGCCGGGCGTGCAGGAAGCTGCGGGGTGGGACAGGGAGTCAGGGAAGAGGGAGGAAAACAGGGGGATCAAGTTCAGGGACAGCCCCCCACGGGACCCATCCCACCTCCGGACCACATCGAGTTTGTTCAGGAATTCGTAGATGCGGGAGTGGTAATAGTAACACTTGGCCACCACCAGGTCCAGGGCCCGGCGGTTCTGGGAGCTGATCTTCTGCATCAGGTCATCGGACACTTTCTGAGCCTGCGGGAGGGGAAGGGAGCTCAGAGCAGGGGGACTGATCCCAGGAGGGGCAGAGACCACCTGGGCTGTGGGGATGAGCCTGGGGGAGCAACTGAACACTGCTGGGATGAGGGGACAGCATGGGGCAGAGCCAAGGGATGCCTGGGGAGCACTGTGAGAGCAGCTCAGGGGTCTCACCTCGGGGTACCTCTTGCTGTTCATCAGGTAGATGACGAGCAGCAGCTGCAGGTAGGCCTCCACCTCTGGCAGGAGAGGGGCTGAGGCTGCTTTCCCCGTCCGTGGGCGGAACTGCAGCTCAGCTTCTGTGTCCATGGACTGAGGGGAGAGAGAAATTCTGGATCTTTGTCCCTGTGTGGAGACAGCTCTGCTCCAGGTGTGACAGGAGCCAGCCCAGGACTGCAAGGACCCAGCCCTGCTCACATGTGTCTGAGCAGAGGGGCTGCTTGTCCCCAGTGTCCCCAAACCCCACTGTCCTATTCCAGAGACCCCTTAGAGAAGGAAAGAATCATGGAATCCCAGACTTTTTTGGGTTGGAGGGGCCTTCGGGTCCATCCAGTCCCACCCCCTGCCATGGGCAGGGACACCTTCCACTAAACCAGGTTGCTCCAAGCCCTATCCAACCCAGCCATGGACACTTCCAGGGATGGGGCAGCCCCAAGTTTCCTGGGAAATCCATTCCAGTGCTTCACTGCTCTCACAGGGAAGAATTTCTGGCCAATATCCCATCTAATCCTGCCCTCTGTCAGTGGCAAGCCATACCCCCTTGTCCTGTCACTCCAAGCCCTTGTAAATAGTCCCTCTCCATCATTCCTGTTGCTTCTTCAGATACTGGGAGGCCACAATTAGGTCACCCCTAAACCTTCTCTTCTTCAGGCTGAACAATCCCAATTCTCCCTGTCTTTCCTCACAGCTGAGCTGCTCCATCCCTTTGATGATTCACTCCTACAGCTCCACATCCTTCCTGTACTGGGACCCCTGAGCTGGGGCAGCTCTGCTGGGGGGTGTCACCAGAGCATGGCAGAGGTGAGGGCAGGTGTCCCTTCCCCACTGCTGTCCCTACCTCCTCCAGGAACCCGAGCAGGAAGTCCCTGACAGTGCAGTTGGAGGTGAAGAAGCCGTGGATGGCCTTGTGCAGCACGTTGGGGTTGAGGCGGCGCGAGGTGGAGGGCAGAGCCCGCAGCGCCCGCAGGACGTAGCGCGGCTCCTTCCCCGACACCGCCTTCTCCAGCTGCTTCACGTGCTCCTTGATGTCTGTGGGGGCACACGGACACCCCTCACCCCAAATCCTCTGCCAGGAGCACCCCGGAGCAAAGCCAGGGCTGCCCCTTCGCCCCGTCCTGCTGTTCTGAGGTGCATCTGCCTTGGTGTCCCCAGTGACCTGACCTGCCCTCAGAGCTGTCCCTGCTTGGAGCAGGGGGCTGGTGAGGCCCTTGCAGAGTTTTCCCCCTCCTCCTGAAGGGTTCCAGCCTCCCTCTGCACCCCCGTGGGGTCCCACCACAGCAGGTCTGCAGCCCCCCTGTCCCTCACAGTCTGTCACCAAAACACATCCTCACCCTCACAGAGCTGCCCCAACTCCCTTCCACAGTGATCCCCCCAAAACACAACTCCATCTCCCATTCTTCAGTGACTGCCCCCAAAACCAACCCCCCCCTTTCTTTCCCTCACACACTGCCCCAAATACCCTTCTCCGCAGTGTCTCCAGCACAGAAAACACACCTCCCATCTCCATTTCCCTCTCTGTGCCCCCTAAATCCCCTTCCCCACAGTGACACCCCCCCAAACCCACCTCCCCTCTCCCTTTCCCACATGCTGCCCCCC
>VZSE01001671.1:0-16722 GCA_013398275.1 Promerops cafer | reverse complement strand
GACACCCCCATTACAACAACATCCCCCCCTCACCCTCCAGCGTGATCGCGTCCAGCTCTCGCTGCGGCTGCCGCTCTCCGGCCCCCTCGGGGGCCACCGGCGTCGCCTCCTCGTGCATCTCGACGTCGGGGGGGGCGGGCGGGGGTCCCTCCGGGGGTGCCTTGGCCTTGTCGCCGCGGCGGCGGGACGCGCCGTCCTGCTTCATGGCGTGACACTGCACAACGGGCCGCCAGGCGCGACCAGCAGAGCGCCGAGCAACACACGATCGTCTCCTTCCGCCTTCCGCTCGGCCGTTTCCGCCGCCGCTGGGGTTGTTCCGCCGCGCTTTCGGATATCTCCGGCAACGCTCGTGGAGTTCCGTCAATCTCGCTCGTAGAGTTCCGTGACGCTCTCGTGTATTTCCGTCCCCGCTCGCAGATTTTCGCTGGACTCTCGGGCGTTCTGGCCGAGCCCTCTCGGAGGCTTCCGGCATCGATCGGTTTCTTTCGCCTACCTCCCTCGGGGATCTCCGTAGAGCTTTCGGTCGTTTCCGCCGGGTGCTGAGCTGTTCCCGCCTCTTGGGGGCGCGGGCGAGGGCGAGTCTTCGCTGAGGCGCAGCGCGAGGACTCGTGAGGGGCTTGGCTGTGGCGGGGGATCCCCTGAAGGGTCCCGTGAGGGGCCGGGCTGGGGCCAGGTCGGGGATCCCGTGAAGGATCCCTTGTGGTACATGTGGGGTCGGGCTGGGACCCGTGAGGGGTCCCTTGTGGGCTTGGGGATCCTGTGAGGGGCTGGGCTGGGATCGGGAATCCCGTGAGTGTTCCGGTGAGGAGGGGGTCTGGGAGCGGGGGTCCCACGAGGGGCGGGGTTGAATCTGTGGGTTCTGTGAGGGGTCTGGTCTAGGACTGGGGCCAAAGGGTCCCATGACGGTTTCAGGTTGGGGCCGGGCTCGCCTCGTAGCTGTTGCAAGGCAGAGCCTGGCCCCTTGGTGCTGGAGGTCTTCCCAGAGCCGTCAGTGCCCACACAGGTGAGCAGTGCTGCGCCGTGCTGCAGGCACCCCTGGCTGCCAGGGACCCTGCCAGGGCCCCACAGCCTGAGGGACACCCTGACCTCCCCCCAGGGCTAAGTACCTGTATTTTTCATATAGCATCCCGAGCTCGTCAGATGTGCTGTGGGACCAAAACCATACAAAATTAAGAAATTGAGAACACCCAATTGCATAGCAAGAAGGGCATCTTTATTTATAGAGTGATAATGAGAGTATGGTTGCTCTAAAGTGCTGCATGTGTCCCTTGAACATCTCAGGGATGATGGCAGTGTTTTGGGCCAGGGAGGTGTCAATGAAACAAATCCACTTTGATATGCAACCTTTAATATCCATAATGAGTTCTCCTGCCTTAAATTTCCTTCTGCCAGCCAAAGCAGCCTTGATTAATAACAAAGATGATACTAGGAGAGAAAACTGTCTTGTCAACAGAGATTTCCCAAGACCTTGCAGAGGGGTTCCCTGGGCAGGGCCAGGTACGTCCTACTTGGAGTCACTCAGGAGGTTGAGGGCATACAGGGCCACAAACAGGGCTGCCATGGCCTCGAAGGGTTGATCCCTAGGGACAGCTGATCCATCTTCCTGGAGCTGCACTCCACTCAGCTCCACCAGGGCAATGGTTAATCTCTGTTCCTCCTCATGTGAGAAGAGCAGTCCGGCATCCACAAGGAAAGTCTCCTCCCCCTTATCCAGGTCACATTTCAGGATGTTTTCAACCTTCATAGCAACAACAAAAAAAGCAAAATCAGAATTTCAATCAGTTGTCAGCTTGTGACATCATTATGAAAATGTTGCTAGAATTAAAATAGCCCCCGCCTCCCCTTGGAAGGAGCCCAGTGTGATGTGTGTTCTCACCAGGTGCAGCTGTTGGGACACAATCTTCCTTTCCAAGGATTCCAGCAGCAGCAGCAGCTGATGGTCCATTAACTCTGCAGAAATAAACTGGGTTTGGATCCCAAACCTCCCACCAAGGCTATTGGTGGGATGGGACTGGTGAGCAGGATGGGAAAGAGTGAAGAGGGTGGGAAGGGTGATCATTTCTTGTAGGAAATGCTTGTTTGGTCAAAGGTTCTTTGGATGCTTTAATAGAAATGATTTGTGCAGCCCCACTGTGAGAGTGATGTGGCTGTTACTCACAGAATCATGGAATATGGAGTTGGAAGGGACCTGCAAGGGTAATTGATGTCCAACTCCCAGCCCTGCACAGGCACCCCAACAATCCCACCCTGTGCTGACAGCATTGTCCGAACACTCCTGCAGCTCTGTCAGCCTTGGGGCTGTGACCATTCCCTGGGGAGCCTGGGCAGTGCCTGGGCACCCTCTGGGGTAAGAACCTTTCCCTGATACCCAACCAAACTGTCCCAGACACAGCTCCAGCCATTTGCTTGGGTCCTGTCCCTGGTCACCAGAGCAGCAATTGGAGCTGCCCCTTGGGAAGAAGTTGTGACCAGACCTTGGGGGAGCTGGGAGCCCTGGATGGGTGTGGAGGGGGTTTCTCTCCTCTCCCCTCCATGGGACTCAGATGTGATTCCACTTGAAGAGGAGGAGGAATAAGAGAGGAAAGAAGGAGGGAATGGCAGGAGGGGGAGTCATCCCTGCCTTGATTTCCCTCTAAAGACCCAAAGTCTCACCACGCAAAGCATCAAGGATGTAGGTGATTCCCTCCGCCAGCAGATGATCTCTTGGAGAATGCTGTAAGGTGCTGAACAGGTCTTTTAAGTCTGGGCTCTCAGTTTTCAGCTCATAATCATCATTTTGCTCAGGAATTTCTTCCATCTGTGGGAACAAGGAAAAGAAATGTCAGGATTTAAGGGCAGAGACTGCTGCTTGTCCAGGGCAGAGAGATGTGCTGAGTGAGGGAATTTTGGATGGACAGTTGTGGCCCAGGACAGGTGACTTGTGGTGCAAGAGGTGTGGTCCTGGATGTGTCTGTGTTTATAAATCGTGGCAGTAAGAAAAGCTTCACTTACTTTCTGGCTGAGCTCTTGGAAGAGGTTCTTGTCTCTCATCACAGCTTTGATGGTGTTCAGGATGATGAGCAGCAGGTCAGGAGACAACTCGAGGAAAATTCGGCAGGAATACTGAACTTCTGTCATCACTACTCCTAATTTTCCTTGTGTGGGACCTGCAAACCAGAAGGAGTCCAAATCAGTCACTTGAATTCTAGGAGTTCCCTGGCAGCTCTAAACCCAGAGTTTGAAATGCTTCTATGAGTGTTTTTGAAGCAATATGGGATTTGGGCAGTTGTGATGTCTCAGGGAAGAGGCAAATGCATCACTCCAGATGATTTGTTTTATGCTGGGAGATTCCATCTTACCCAAAGCAGCTAAAAGTTGTGCCTGTGGAAGCTGTAAAATACATTACTTACCATCAGCTATATAAGCTGCCCTTCTCACAGCTTCTGCTGGGAAATAATCCAGATCTGAAAGAGGAGAAAAGGACAATTTTCTATACCAGCCTTCCCAGTGGTGGTACCCACTCAGTTTCCTCCCTGGCTCTTCTCTTCTGACTAGGAAAGGAAAACATACACTGAAACTCTGCTCTCTGTGCCATTTATCAACAGGAGCTTTGCAGCTCCTGAAAAGTAGATCTGAGGCTTCTTTCTTTCCTTTACTGACCCCACCCCAGACAGCTTTGACCTTGCGTGCGTTATCTGACCTTTCCCAGGTGATTTCTGTCCCTCACACTGCCTCTGCCTCTTTGCAGACAAACTGAAGGTAGCTCTGGGGCCAAGTGATGCTTCATAAAATGTTCTTCCTCTTCTGCACTGTTTCTGGAATGGAGAACTTGGTCATTTCTGGAAGTTGCTTACCCCATGCTCCATCTCTAATGTGTAGCGGCATGGTCCTGAAGGCCAGGATGCAGCCCTTGGGTATGAGTATGCTTTGTTTGTCCTCCCTGGTGCTCTGGATAAAAAAAACCAACCTGTTAAAACACCTGGGTGCAGGTGTTGGGGAAGGAAGGAGAGAGAAGCCAAACCTGTGCACAGAGTGTGGCGTAAAATTTGGCCTTGAAGCCTCTGTCTGCCTTGGTGGATTCCTTGTAGACAGTCTCCTCTGAGGCTTCGAGGATTTCGGTGACCACGTATAGATTGATGTCTGTTCTCCGTAGTTGTCGGATGAAGGAATGATCCATGTTGATTTCTCTAAAAGAGAAAAAGTTTAGGAAGGGTTTGGAGCACCAGGAGCGGCTGAGGCAGCTGTGGGGGATAAGCCTGTAGAGGAGGAAGCTCAGGGGGACCTTGTCACTCCATTCCCTGTCTAAGCTGGCCTAGTTAGAGGAAGTTCATGCCCTAAGGTCTTAATCTTGGTTTTTGGCTGTTGAAAACCCATTGTTAACCCGTTGTGTGCTGGAGGGAGATGACTGGAGTGTGTGTGCTCCCTTTGTCATTCCTTACCTTTCTCTTCTCAGTGCCTCCAGTGATTCCAGTGGTACGCTCTTCTTCTGTGGCGTAATGGAAAACTCTTTGGACAAGGAGGCACCTCCTTTCAGCTCTACACTTGCAGGGTCAAATGAAATGCTGAGACCTCCATCAGCTTGGTCAGCGCTGGTTCTTGTGAGAGTAAATTGGCTGGAATCTTGATGGAGGGACTCTGAAATAATTCCATGCGTTACCTTAAGCAGGATTACACAGACTCAGCACTGTAAGTATATCATACACCAGAAAGCTGGAACATGGTACAGTTTAGCCACAAATGGTTCAAAAACATTATCTGTGGTATTTGATAAATTCATATTGATAAATTTGGGCTTTACCTATGCTTTTACCATCTTCTCCAGGCAGCAGCACATCATGCAGTGTGAACCCTGTCCGCTGGTAGTAGGGAGCTGGGTGGAATATGGTTTTTGGTTTGCTTTTCTTTTTCAGTAGATAGAGAGGCCTGAAGTGCTCATTGTCTGCGATGCTCTCGACAGGGACCAATCCTTTGCATGGATCCATTTGATTTACAATGAATTTGGTGAGTTTTTTAAACATTCTGCTGTGGCTGAAGTTTTGAAGCAAAGCCAAGGGGATTTGTGCCTTGGGAAAGAGGGAACACAAGCTAAGCCAAATTATTTGACATAATAGGAGGAAATTGTAACAAAGCGTGACTTTAATGATCAAGAAGATTTCAAAATAATGGCTCAAAATCCCCCTCATTGTCCAAGGACACAAGTTTCACAAGGTTGTTACAGGGAGTGTTTTAAGAGGAAGCAGCAGGAGCTGTGTGTTCTTTGGCCTCATTCCCCTTTGCTGGTGAGCCTTAGTGATTGTGCAGAGAGAACAACACAGTTGGCAGACCCTCAGGGTACTGATTCTTAGGGGCAAATTTTCCCCAAAATATAGAGAACTCAGCCCAGCCCAGCCCAGCCCAGCCTTGTTTGGCAGGCCCTGTTGGTCTGCAGGGGAGAGCTGGTGTTTGAGGGCCAGAAAGAAACCCCTGTTTGTTTTCTGACACAGCATGCTTTTATCAGAAGGTTTCAGTTTCGCCTTTCTGGTGTTTTACGGGATGGAGCTGGGGAGGGGAAACTGGGCAATCCAGAATGGCTTTGGTGGGAAGGAACCTTAAGGCTCATCCCGTACCTTCCTTGCCTTGGTCAGGTACACCTTCCAGTCTCCCAGACTGCTCCAAGCCCTGTCCAACCTGGTTATAGACACTTCTGTGGATGGGGTGGCCACAGCTTCTCTGGGCAACCTGTTCTGGGGCCTCAGCACCCTCAGAGGGAGGAATTTCTTCCCAGTATCCCATCTAACCCTGCCCTCTTTGAGCTTAAACCATTCCAAAGACAAATAGCCTTGTGTGCTCAATGTTAATAGCCCTTGCAGGACTCATTCCCTTGAAAGTCTTCAAGAAAAGAGGAAAAACTAAACAAGAGCACTTAACAGAGAGCTCCCACCAACCCTCTCCCCTACGCAAAGCTCTGGGATAATACACTTGCCTGTTTGTGGGGTTGGGGATGTGCAGAGCTGACCGTGGGGCTGCTGAGCTGATGTGGCCTCTGGAGAGCAGCAGGACTGGGGAGAAGTTCTCTGGCTACCCTTCTGCTCAGAGGTGTGGAAGTGTTTGCCAAATACAGGAGCTGTGAGTCTCACAGGAAGCTCTCACCATCACAACTCCAGAGCAAAGGGTAAATTGATTTCTCTTACCTTGCTAACAGCGAGCTCCCTGAAGCAACTCCTGGGCAGGGACAGTGTTAGACCCGATCCGTGCTGGAAGATCCCTGGCTGTTCCCAGCAGCTTATCAAGAGTTGTTCCCAGCTGTGAGGTCACTTCAGCAATTTTACATCTTCACCAGTGTTCCGCTTCCACAAATCGGCCGTTGCTTGCGTAACACTTCCTTTTTAGTCATTGAGCAGAGTCTGTCAGGGGCTGTGGATAACTGGAACTCCTACAGACGTAGGAGATGTAAGTCCACTGCTGGAAGTGTCCCAGACCAGACTGGCCAGGAAGGTGTCCCTGCCCATGGCAGCACATGGGACTGGATGGCTTCAAAGTCCTTTTAAGCCAAACCATTCCATCATTGCATGATTAAACTTTATGGAGCCATGTAACACTGCTGTTCTTTGACAGATGGAGAAATGGACTCAGGAGGGGATATTGGCAAGAAATTCCTCTCTGTGAGGGTGGTGTGGCCCCAGAACAGGTGGCTGCCTCATCCCTGGGAATGTCCAAGGCCAGGTTGGATGGGGCTTGGAGCAACTTGGGATAGTGGATGGTGTCCCTGACCATGGCAGGAGGCAGGAATGGCCCTGGAGCCTTAAGGTGCCTTCCAACCCATGCCATTCCATGTTTCCCCTAGTCATTGCCATGCTTATATGACAGCTAAAGCCACCCATGTGAAGATTCCAGGACTCAAGTGCAAGTTTTTACCTGAATACTTCACTTTTATTAGTCTCTCTTAGAATACTGTACAAAGGAGTAATAAAAATATTCACACTTTATTTTAGAAAGTTCTCTACATGAGACTCCTGTGTCCACAGCAAAAAGAAGGCTATGGGAAAAAAACCCCTAAAACTTTGTACAGAACATTCCTTTAAAAACCCTCCCAACTAATTCAGCTGATTTAACTGATCCAAGGAGGGTATGGACACACCAACACTCGCATGCTTAAAAGATATTCTAGGCAATGATAAAGCAACATAAATCACAAGGAGGAATATTAATGTGTTAACCCACTGCTGTCCCCTCATCGAGGGTCAGTACCGAGCTTCTAAAAACAACCCAAAATTGAACAGTGATTCAAACATAAAAGTACTCGAGAATAAGTAGCCCTCCATTTAGTTTATTCTAGAGGCTTTTTCCTGCGAAGGCTTGGACTGTTTGCCAGCCTGGTAGCTCTGTGAAAGGACTCCCAGGTCAGGATCCCTGATTCAGGAGCATCAGGCTGGGAGGACTTGCTGGTTTTCTGAGTGTCCTGGAGCAGGGGCTGCTGTACCCCATGGAAACGTGTGTGGTGCTGACAGTGCCTGAGGAGGCTTTGCCAAGTACAAGATGGGACAGGCTGCTGCCAGTCCCTGAGAAGGCTTCCAGCCTGTCAAAGGCTTTTTTCTTTCGTTGCAGAACAAAACAGAAAAGCTTTAAATAACTTCTTACCAGGAATTGTTTCTCCACCACAGGAAATTTAATCTCTCCAGGTAGGAACTCATCCTGATCATGATACAGGACAAGTGTGAGAGGAAATCTGTCAAGTGTGATGTGATCAGAATCCCATTTAAAATAAATAACCATCAGTCATCTCCTCCATGCAGCACCACATCTGCTCATGTTTCATTTCTCCTCCCACAATGTGGCTTCACCCCTGATCTGTCCCTTGCCAGGACATGTCTGACCACCCCTCAGCCTGCTCATGCTGTCCTTTCACTTCAGACTGCCTGAGGTACGACCAAGAATGGTGGTTTAATTATAATTAACTTTCTGCTTTTTATTTTTGATTGATCCTGACACCTATTCTTAAGTTGGGATCTTAAGGAAGATGCTAGCCAATATGTAATTGTTCAAATACTTATTAATCATATCTAGATACTTAACTCACCACAATAGAACATGACATCTTTCTTCAACTCGCTTCTTTCCATATTTGTTCAGTTTCCATTTATGTTTCCCTTGATTGGATTAACTGAGTCCAAGTTAATCTCAGTTATTCCACAGAAAAATGCCACACCTGTGTTGTAAAGAGTGTCACGTGACTGACATCAGCTGTTTTGATCATTTGTGAAGGAGAGAAATCAAAAAATGTTTACTTTTGTTGCTAGGCAGCAACAAAATTACAAGTTTGGGGTTTAGGCTTTAGAACCTGCTTGTTTGAGAAGTTTATAATCCCTTTCTGTGTCCCAGTTGATATTTAAATTAAGGAAACAGGGTCAGATGTCCATAGTGTCAGTGACCACACAAGTGTTCAAACCTACAGCTGTGTTAATGCCTTCAAGGAGACTCTGGGTATTGCTGTATCTCATAAAAAAAGATGATCCTTTCAATTGATAATTATTCTAAATTTACGAATCTGTGATGTGCACATGCTTAGAAATACCCAGCATATGTCTGTCTGTGAGGAGTCACGTTTGAAAGCATCTAGAGGCTGTTTCTGTTGCAAAAAAGATGTTTTTTTCCATGTTTTCTATGACAATAATTTGTTTTCTTTCATTTCCCCTGGAGATGGAAGTGGTGTCTGGGCAGACACTCAGGTCTGTTCAGCACCACAATCAGCATTTCAGGTCCAGCCTCAGCCACCCTGCCAGGACCTGCCCCTCCTTGGCGTGGCCTCTCCTGCAGGAATACTGCTCATGTCTGTGTCATTTCCCAGCTGATTGATGAAATATCTCTATTTTTATCACAATTATCATTGTCTAGTAGCTTAAAGAGACAGGGTAGAGAGTACCCTCAGCTAAAGCAGCAGCTCTTCTATCCTAGGTTTGAAGGTTTAAACTGCCCATCAAGGAAATTGCACATTTGTCAATACCCTGGGGTCTCCAGCCAGACTCTCTTCTCTTTCTACCTGCTTGAAAACTTCCTTTTCACTTGGATTTCCACTTTTCAAACACATTAGGGAATGATTCTCCCTGCATTCCAGCAGCCCTCTGAGGTACACTCCATACTTTCCCTTCCCTGTATCAGTCCCATAGGAAGTCTGAGAGAAAAGTGAAGCAACTTGCCTAAAATTATGCACGGAGTAGTAACAGATCTAAAAATTCCCCCTTCCATGTCCTATGCTCAGACCATCCAAGACCTCAACACTCTCCACCACGGCCTCTAANAGGTTTGAAGGTTTAAACTGCCCATCAAGGAAATTGCACATTTGTCAATACCCTGGGGTCTCCAGCCAGACTCTCTTCTCTTTCTACCTGCTTGAAAACTTCCTTTTCACTTGGATTTCCACTTTTCAAACACATTAGGGAATGATTCTCCCTGCATTCCAGCAGCCCTCTGAGGTACACTCCATACTTTCCCTTCCCTGTATCAGTCCCATAGGAAGTCTGAGAGAAAAGTGAAGCAACTTGCCTAAAATTATGCACGGAGTAGTAACAGATCTAAAAATTCCCCCTTCCATGTCCTATGCTCAGACCATCCAAGACCTCAACACTCTCCACCACGGCCTCTAAAGCTGGATTTGCTACTGCAAGGACAAAAAAAAAAAATCAGATTTAAGAGATTTATACCATTGTCAAAAAAAGTGAGACAATATAAGCACTAAGACAACAAAAATACAGGTTTCTGTGGGGTTACAGGGGAAGAGGGAAAACCCATTCCATCTGGGACACAACCCAAAGGAAAATCAGGTCATTCTGATTTTCAGTAAAACAGTAAAAGCTGTCTCAGCCAGGAAACCTAAGCCTGCTTTATTTAGGTGGTAATTTTAGAGGAAAAAGGCTTGATTTTGTTCCTCTGTGAAAGGATCTGTTATCAGTGACCAATTGACTCCTCCTGCTGGTCAATTCACCTGCTGCTGGTGCTGCTGCTCACACAGCCCTTGGGTGTGGAGCTGAGGGACAGATTTCCAGCTAAGCCAGAAATCCAACCCCTGACTCCAGGGAGAACTGGCAAATCCCAGTCACATGCACTTAAGCAACCGAGGGGCTGAAGTGGGGAGAAAAATTCCAAATCAAGGATGGCTGCGTGCTTGATTAGAGCAATCAGCCCTCCTCCTGTACTTGCCCATTGTCAGCCTCTCCCACACCTGTCCACATCCATGTTCCAAGGAGCTCCAGGGCATTTGTTGTCAGTCATTAAATCACCTGCCCCCAGCCCTTGATCCAAATGCCCACTGAGCCCCTGTGCACTTAAAAACAGCAGTTTGGGGTGGGGAGAGGAGTTACCTGAGCAGATTTGGGTATAAACTGAAAATAACAAGCATGATTTTGGATCTATCCACCTTTTCCCTGGACCACCTGGATGGTGCTGAAGGAAACAAAAAGCTTTGTCAAACTGCAGGTCATTCCTTCCTGTGCTGTTTTTAGGAAAAGAACTTCCCTTCTCAGTGGTGTCAACGATTACAAAATAAAAATCTCGTTCACTTCCCCCTCCTACTTCCCACCTAAAACAGGAAATCAGACCCCAAAACAATCCAGTACTGGGAAAGTCTGGCTGTATCCCTTTGGATTTCCCTCATGTTCTGCTCAAAGCACCCAGCTTCAGGAAGGGAAATGTATTTTAAAGTGCATTTACCACAGCAATAGTACCAGCACTAAAAGCTTTTCCCCTCATCCCTATCCTCGTCATTCCATGTCTGGAATTGATGAGACTCTTCCCAGAATTCATCCTTGTTGTACCTCAAAGTCTCAGTGGTTTTTGCATCTATTGATGACCCTGGGATAAGAGAAATCTGGTGTCGCACGTCCTGCTCCGCACTAAACTCTACTCTGGAGCTGGTTTGGATTTATTGGGCACGAGGATCCAGCATGCGGAATGTGTCTGTTGGGATCTGCGCTTAAACAGCCGCTGCGAAACCACATCCCAGTCTGCGTGGGGGGAGGACACGGGGCTGGAGAGAAGAATGCCCCCCTCGCCTCGCTCCTCCGCCATCCGCTCCGGCCGCGCCGCTCAGTACTTGTTGATCCCGAAGATCCGGACTCCGTGGAACTGAGGCAGTTTCGGGATCAGGACGCTCATGAGGGAGATGGTGTTGATGATGAAGTGTATCCGGTCGTACTTGGTGTAAAAGCTGGTTAGAAAATACCTGGAAAGGGAGGGTGGGAACAGAGGGAGAGGCAAACTGAGCTGTGGTATTCCACGTGTTTGTCCCCCAGGACAGAACACTGATGGGTACTGGGACAGGAGGCAGCTCAGCCGCCCCAGAATACTCACAGGACGATGGGCATGATGGTGAGGAACTTGCGGGAAGCGGTGAACTGCACTCCGTAATCCATCTGCTCCCAGTGCGTGAGCAGCCGGGCCTTGCCCTGGTCCGGGGTCTCGAAGGGGGTTCCCTTCACGGTGTGCAGGAAGATGTACATGCTCTGCAGGACACACAGCGTGAGGCACGCGGGGCCCTGCATCCCAAAGACCCCAGATCCAGGGCAGCGGATGGGAGCCTGCACCCCCGCGCCGTTCCACCAGAGGGATGTGGCGCTGCTGGAAAACCGGAGCGGGCAGGGAGGCAGGGAAAGGAGAGTTGGGAAAGGCCGGGGCAGCTCGGCTGTTCCACGTCAGGCTCAGCTCCTGGGTGTGAGCCAAGGAGGCGGTGGCATGATGACAGCCCTGGGATCTCTGCGATCGGGAGATTAGCGCCTGCCTGCTGCGGCACGGCAGAAGGCTCCCCGAAAATGTGCTGGGAGAAGGTCTGTCACCCCCTGATTACCAGGGGAACACAAGTCACAGACAAACATTCCGGCTACACCACAGCTCCAAAGTACAGCCACTCCCGGCCTTTAAATTCCTTTTTGTCCCCAGAAGCTAAAGATGCCAGGGAAGATGGATGAGAAGCCAGCAGCTCATGAGCTGAGTGCTGAGCAGCTCCAGTTTGGGGGTTTGTAGTTGTTTTTATCCCCTGAGCAGCTCCAGTTTGAGGGTTTGTGGAGGTTTTTATCTCCTGAGCAGCTCCAGTTTGGGCGTTTGTGGAGGTTTTTATCTCTCACTACTAATAACTTATCATGAGGGTCCTCAATCCCTGTCATTTTTGTCTCTGGAAAATTCCCAGGCTAAGATATAATTTAAAATAAAAGATACACAATCAGTTGCTCAGTCCCTGAAGTTTTTTGTCCCCTGTGCCCAAGGGGACCTATGTGGGGACTTGATCTTCAGAGAGAGGAATCAGTTCCTGGACTAATCTTTTACTTTAAGCAGAACAAAATCGGGGGGTTAATCTTGTTTTTTCTTAACTCTCACAAGGCCAATTCAGATTTTACCAGCCCCAGTGATGTCTTGCCAGTGTCTGGGGCCTGTCACAGACCCCTTTAGGAAGGGGACATGACGAAGGACTTGCCTTATGAATCCACATCCCCTCTGAGCAGCCTCACCAGGTGTTGCTGCCTCACCTGCACCTGGGCTGGATTTAAATCCATGACCCAGTGCACCAGTACAGGCTGAGGGCTGGAGGTTGAGCAACTCACCTGGCATCTTTGGAAACACAAAGGAATTGTTTCAACAGGAATCTCAGCAGATTGCTCAGAGGAACAGCCGTGCCAAGGTTCCCCGTATGTGCCCCGGGCCACGCCGCTCCCTTACCAGGTTGTGGATGATGTTGGTGAGAGTCCAGACCACGGGGACGCTGAAGAAGGGGATGCTCAGGAGCACGACGTGCAGCAGCCCGATGCCCAGCACGTAGGACAGCCAGATGCCGCGGCTGTTCATGACCCGGGTGTTGGGGTTCACCTCGCTGTGCGCCGTGCCCACGTTCATCCTGGCTCTCGTGGCTGACGGGAGCCCCTGGAACAGCAACGCTGAGGTCAGAGCCCGGATCCAAACTGCTCAGTGGGGCTGAGCACCGGCTGGTTGTCAAGCAAACCCAAAATCTCCTGTTTGCTATAAAAATCCCGAGTCAGTTCCCTCCTCTGCCCCTCGTTATTGCCATTCTTAGAGCTGACGTCGCTAACTCCGGGAGTGGTTGAGATTTGGGAATTATGTGTGGGAAGCTTGTCTGTGACAGAAGCTTCTTGTGATTTGAGATGTTTTCCTGGAGCCGAGGTGTCGAGGTTCAATCCCACGATTGCCTGACAAAACCCAAACCAATACTTCTAAACACTTTTAAATCCTCATCACAGTGTTAATCATGGAAACACACAGCACAGGAAGCTTCCTGCATATTTATGGAGTCAGCATGCCTTAAACTTGGGAAGGGAACAGAGTATTTGCAGAGGAAAGGCTCTGTATCAACAGATCTCCTAATTCATTTAACTAAATTAACAGGGTTCTGGTCTCCTGCTCTGGCTCACGTGTTTTGCCTTCAGATTTAAGATTTACGGAGGGGAAAAAAAGAGGAACAAAAAAAAATTGCCCCCCAGGGAAGGAATGAGATTCTTCTTGAGGAACGTAAAAAGCTAAAAGGGAGAGATAACAGCGCAAAGTGCCTTGGGAGGATGTTTCAGGAGGAAGAGCTGTGGAGGAGTTAGCCCTTCCCCTACCTGGAAAGACAACTGCCATGTAGGAGGAGCACAAAGATGGTTTTCTGAACAATGCCAGGAGGGAGAGGAAGCAAGAGAGTGTCACCCTCTCAGAGCAAGTCCTTGGAGTGGTGCCCCTGAGACAGTGAAGGTATCAAGTGGCTTTCTGGAACTGACACAGTGCCAGTGGCAGCAGGAGTGCTCTGGCTCACTGGTATCCATGGATTACAGAAAACAGCACAAACTAAAGCCACTGTAAAGCTGAATGTCTTCACACCAAGATCAGGGAAATTCTTGTGTAAAATCATCTTTGTGTCCCACGGAAGAGGAGTTTGATGAGATGATCCAGTTCATCCTCCTTGGCTACAGCACCCCACAGTGAAGGCTGTTTCCTGATGTCTGGCCCTGTGGCTTTGCTGTTGCTTCCCACAGCTGGAAGCCGTGTTGGTGCTCCCTCCAGCTCTCCGGAGGCGAGCCTGAGCCAGATCCAACATCACACTCCCCTCACTGCCAGCTGTTCCCAGCTCCCTCGTGGAGCGCTGGGCCTGCCTTGTTTCCGGAGCTGGCACCATCCCTGCTCCTGCCCAGGGCTGGGACTCACAGCCAGCCTCCACTCCACAGCTCTTGGAACGCTCCAGGTAACTCCCAAACCTCTTCCATGCACACAGGCAGCTGTTGCTGCAGATCCTCACCTCACTCTGTCAGGGGGCTCATACCTGGAGAAGGATTTTGTTTCCAGGAAATAGGCTGCAGGTCTCCGGGGTGCTCACTCCCTTGTTGCCCACCTCCCAGCTCACCAGCCTATGGATATTCCAGAGAAAAGCCCAAAGTTTGATTTGCTAACAGGACCGAGAGCCAGAGTTCAGCACTTCACCCCTGACAGAGGGAGCAGTTCTGTCCTAAACCTGCTGCAATTCCCAAGGGCTCTCAGAAGGAAAACTGGGGGTTAGGCTGAAGCATAAATGAGTCAAAAAGAGTCAGATTGTTACAACAACAAAAAGAAAAACACCCTATGGAATGTGTAAACAGGAGTGCTGAGTGCCAGACATGGGAAATAGTTCCCCTGGATGTTGGGTGAACACTGTCCAGTCCTGGGAGGAGCTGCAGAAAATGAGCAGAGGTGTAGGAAAAACATGACCTGCAAGGACAGCTGGAAGGAAACGGGTTTGTTTAGTCTGGAGGATGCTGGAGACAGGCGTGAGGAACAGTCGGATGCTCCACGGACAGCTGTGTCTGTGGGATTCCAGCTGTGCAGCAGGAGGAACCACATGGCTGGGTCTTGGAGCGACGCAGGGGCGCAGGAGGAGGGATGTGGGAAGGGACTGCCCACAGAAAGGGAACCGTGCTCTCGCTGGAGGCCCTAATATCTAGCTTCAGCAGCAGCCAAAAACCTCTCCAGGAGTCTTTCCTGAGTCTTTCCTGATACTCTTATCCAGTAGCTGTGGAAGCTCCCTGCAGCCAGAGGTGCACATGGCTGCTGCTGCGGAATTTCCAACCAGGAGTGTCACTTCCAAAAACTAAGGAGCAGCTTGGATTTGGTCTCCTCTGCAAACGAGGGCAATTGCAGACCCACAGCTGGGTGGGAAAGGGCCCAACTCGGAAGCTGTATGTGAAGCAATTCTCCTTCCCGTGCCTCAGTTTCCCTTCCTTGTAAAATTAAGGATTAGAGGGGTGGGATGCTGGAACATGAGAGAGGTGAATTCATTCTTGCAGGACACACAGACACACCAAGCACTCACTGCTGCAATGAGGGTGATTCCATGTCTCCAACTTTGTCCTTCCCCACCTTAAATATTTCACCAGCTCTGCCCTGTGCTCTGCAGCCCTTCGCCCAGCTCTCCCAAAATTTGGATTGCACAAGCCTGGCTGAGGGCACACGAGCTCCCAGAGCTCCGTCCCTACCCCCATCCCACATCCCATGTTTGCTTCATAATTCCACACCAGGATTTGTTCACCTGCAGGACAACAAGACACGGCCCACCATGGGAAGGACTCCAGCCCCCCCTTCCCAGAGCAGCTGCTGCCAGGCTCTGCTTTCCCACTCTTATTTGGGACAGAAAAGTCTGAATGTTGCACCAGGCTGAGGGTGAAGGTCAGGGCTGTGCTGACATTGGACAGTGGCCATCCAAGGAGGGGAAAAGTCGGAGCTGTGGCCAGTGGCAAAGGGCACAATGTGGCGGTGGAGCTGAGCCCTCCCTCTGCCTCATCCTGCCTGTCCTGCTCCCTGTCCAGGGGCAGCTCCTTCCTCACCTTTGTCCCCAGAGGAGTGTGACCACCATCTGTTCCTGTTCCCTTGCTTAACGCTTGGACTTGATGATCTTAAAGGCCTTTTCCATCCTAAATAAATGATCCCATGATTTGGCAGTGCTGTCACCCTTCCCCAGGGATTTCAGGATCATGCTCCGATCCTGGCACCCTGCTGCAGGATCTTCACTGGGCTGGTGAGGGAAGGAGGGCTCAGGTGAGCCCTTATCTTCATCTTGAGTGTTCCCAGACTGTAGGTGATGATGATCCCACGGATCACAGATCCCAATCTCTAGCAGCAACAGCTGCCACCACCTCCTAAACAAATCCCTTAAACCCTTCTTTGCCGCTGGCAACGGATGAACCAGAGCATGGAGGACACGGGGGACGCTGGTGAACTGGGCTGTGCTGGGAGGCGGGTGCTGGGTGAGAGGTCAGACTGGGAACACAACGCTCCGTGTCCCTCCAGCCCGGGGCCGTGTTGGACATGTCTGAGCCCCAGCGCTGCCTGGTTCCTCCTCGGGGGGCCCGGGGCTGCCAGAGCCCCGGAGGGGACACGGGGAACACGGGGACGAGGACACGCGAGAGCCGCCTCGGCTGAGGGCGGGGATCCTGCCCCCTCGGCCCTTCCTAGTGAGCGGATTTCAAGGGAGATCTTGGACACGAAGAGAAGGCCGAGGTTAGGCTCCTCCGGGCTCACCTGGGGTCCCAGACCCCACTTTCCTCCCCGTTTCCCCGGGACGGGACGGTGTCCCGGGAGGCCGGGGCAGGACCCGCTCCCGGCCGGGCTCTGCACAGCGCGACCCCACGGTGGGGACCCGCACTACCTAACTGGGACCCCCCATTCCCACCCCGCCGCTTCCCAGTTCCATCCCAGCACCCGCTTCTCTCTTTGGGGGTGTTTTCCTTTCGGGCCGGGCCCATGCGAGGCACCTTTCCCCGG
>VZSE01001664.1:14521-30822 GCA_013398275.1 Promerops cafer | reverse complement strand
GAACAAATCCCATTTTTGGGGCAGCTCTGGCATGCAGTGAGCCGTGCCCTGTCCCAGGTGCTGGAGCTCAGGTTACTCGAGGTCTGAGTGCTGGTAGGTGCAAGGCCAAAAGAGCCTGCAATGACACAGATCCTCCCTGTGTCACCACTGGGAAAGAGTGGCTGTGTCTCAGCAGTTGCATTTCATGCTAGGTTTGTATTTTCCACTCTCCCTGTAGTTACTGTTTCTAGCCCCTTCTGGCCCGGGAAGGGCATTTGTTTTTTTTACCTGTGACTCAAGTCAGCTATTTTGGTTGCCTTTGGTCCAAACATATTTTCAAAAGTGTGATTACATCTTTCCTGTAGAAAAAACTTCCTAATTAGCATTAATTTGGTGGTATTTAACAGTGGACTTGAAAACTGCTACTCACGTGGGCTGTGCTTATGTGGAGATTTTGGGCTTAGTCGGTGAGGCTGGAGTTCCTGCTTAGTTCTAAAGAAATTGAAATTCCATGGTTAAGCCATCTGAGGTTACAATATGAAATGTGGATGCAAGCTGCTGAAAGCACCTGCTGTGTGCCTCTGTGCAAAGTAGTTATGTTTTGTTGGACTTACAAGTTGCTTCTTCGTATTTAGTCAGGTTTCTTGCAAAAGATCAATGATGAAACAGCAAAACTGATGAATTTTCTGTTTACATAGTGTTCTAACTAAATGGTTCAAAAGACGTCTAAGGAGCAGGATGCTCCAAGCTCCTCCAGCCTGGCCTGGAACAATACCAGGGATGGGAGGTTGGATTATTTTGCATTAACTCATTGTGAAGTTGCTGGTTGTGTTATTCTCTTTCAGAGCACAGCAAACAGAAAAGGTGACTGAAGTTACTGGTTTAATTTGTGTTTCAGGCTTCTGATTTTGGCACAAAAAGGAGCACATCTACTGAAAGCAATGAACCCTGTGAAAAGAAGACCAAGACACGACAAATTACTCTGGAAGAGATCTGTAACCCACTGAAGACTCAGGATAAAAGTGAGTTGACTGTTAGCAAACTTTCAAGCATTGGCAGCCAGTAAATAAGGTTTTCATTGACAGCTGCTCCGTTGCCTCAGAAATGCCTGAGTTCCATCTGGCTTTGAACAGAGAATTTAATAAGTTAATGCTGGTATGAAAACCAGTGAATATAAAGTTCATTACGTTTCATTAGAAAGAATTGGCCTCCTGAGTTTCAAAGTGGGAACAGTGTTAAATTTGTTGGTGTGATGCTTTGAAGTTTCACTAGGACTCCCTCAAGAAGAAATATTGTCTGCTTGAAGAAATGTATTGAAAGAAAATGTGCTGGATTCCCAGTATTCTTAGCTAACTTTATGGCTGTGCAGTTGTCAGTCAAAAAAATAATGATGCATCTCTTCCCACGTAGAAAGAAGCACACAAGGGAGGAATATTGGTTTTCTGGGGAAGTTAACCAAGCTGTTTAAGTGCATGATTCTGTCAGGCTGGCAGAAATACTGCAGTGGGAGAGCAGAGGGAACATAGGGAAGAGAGACATGGAGCAAAATGGCTGTGTTCTTTTCTTACTGATGTTCTTCTAGTAGGCATTTTCTTTTAGAAAATAAGTTGCTAATACGTTTTTGTTGTGAATTTTTGCCAAAGAAGAATCTCAGAAGTGCGAAAAGTCCCGTATCTGTTTGGAAACTCTGGACAGGCTGAGAGAGTTCTGCAGTGATTCAAACCAGCAGTGTACCAGAGTCCGGGAGGATGCCTTTCAGGAGAAAGATTCTCTGAGTTTGGAAAAATGCCCCAGTGTTGCTGGAAGGAGCTCAGAACTGAAAAATCCTCTTCCATCCTGGGACACGGGCCCAAAGGTCGCACAGAAGGTACGCAGAGCTTTGGCCCTGTGGTGTGTGTAGATTGCTTGTTGCGAGTTAAACCAGCAAGCTTTGGCACAAGGTTCCTTTTGTGCTTCTGTGCTCTGACATGGAATGGTGCAGCAGAGCCCCACAGGCCTGTGTTTGTGTACAGATGTTTTCCTGAAGCTCTTTGCGCGGTGAGCAGGGTGTCTGTTCTGCCTTCTCAGTGATACCATTGAACAACAGCATGATGAGGGAACAGGAACCCTGTCAGTGTCACCTGTGCCTGTGAGGGAAGCTGTAACACCCTAATAACACTTGTTCAGAGTGGCACTTTGCTCAGCTTGCTTTCAGTTTTGGTGTGGGCTCTCAGACTTCTAACAGGCTTTCTTTGCAAAAATACTGTGTAGGGTTATCACTGAGATGTGGCTTAATTTAGTTGCTGGTAAATCTAGCTAGTAAAGGTATCACTGCTTTTTCATCTGCAGGAGATAGGGGTAGCTCACACGAACAGTTGTGATTATGATATGCATGGTGCAAGTCAAGAGACTTGAGTGGAGTAATAGTATTTTTCTTCCCCTTTACTTATGGGGCTAGTTAACATTAGTTAATTGTGGGAGTTTGGGGGTCAGCCTGCTCAGTTTGACATATTCAGGTCCTAGAATGCATCTCATGGCTTCGTGTGCTGGCTGCTCCTTAATGGAGTTCTACATCTGGCTTTTCGAGGGAAGGAGGCTGTATGAAAAGCTGTACAGCTGATTTTAACCTTCCCTGTCTGAGGGGTGTCACCTTCAGCTGGGGGTGTCTGCTTTGTGTGAATGTGGGGTCCAAATGCTGAAGTGAGCAGCTTGTGGCAGGTGAATTCTGTTGTGGAAAGGGGTTGAGGTTATGAGGATGTGGTCACCTGGAGGACCCAGAAAAGTGATTCCAGGGCTGGCCTGCCTTCCTTGGAAGGGGTCCTTCCCCCTGTTTGTCTCTTGCTTTTTACTTAGTACACTTCCTCCAGCTGGTAACTTACAACCATCTCAACAAGTCAGCCTTTCTTTTGACTCCTTTTGCCTTGTTTCATGCCCTTATTTCTCCTGCTTTGTCATGACAATTTCTTGTGAAACTAGACAGGATCATCCTGTTTGGCTGGCACAGACCTTGGACTGAAGACTGCTGAGTCTGTGGGATGAGGATTTTGCAGCAGAGACATCTGAGCTCCTGAGGCCACCCAAGTTCTGGGTGCAGTGCAGCTGTATTTGAGCTGGGCTGGGTTCTCTTGCTTAATGGTGTGCAGTTGTGGGGATTCTGCAGTTACAGCTAAGTGCTGTTTTTCCCTGGTTGTTCTCTGACTGCACTCTGAACATTGCCATGACCCAAAGGGTATGATTTAAGCTATCTCTGTTGTTTCTTTTTTTTGAATTACCATTGCTGGTAAACAGTCTGTTCAGTTTGTTTCTTGTAATCTGAATGGGACCCTTGGTAGAAATGGAAGTTTATTTAATTTATTTGCAGATGCAGAATTTATAGCACCACCTGATTAGTTGTGTTTGAATAGTCATATGCTTTAAAAATTTCTGGAAGATGTTGTCTTCCTATTTTTTTTTTTAACCAATATTACCTGTACTTGGTCTTGTGGTATAAGTGAGGAGGAACTTTGCTCTAAGTGAAACACTTTTCAGCATTTCTCTCTGCACTCCTGAACCCGTCACTGCTGACAGTACAGAGCAACATAGAGTGGTAGAGCTGAAGTTGCTTGGCAAGAATAGGCTACATTATGTCATTGTAAATGATGAACTGCAGACAGAGTGGGCTCTAAGCATTTCACATTTAAGGTTTTAGAAACTGTAGATTTTCTGTGTTATTCTGAGAGGCTTGCTGAACTTATGGAGGAAGTGCAGACTGGGGAAGGAGCACAGTTTTGGTGGCTGAGACGGGGAACTGAGACTCAAATTGATCTATTTCTTCATTTACTGTGGATTTCTGGAACATCATTCATCTCTTCGTGCTGGAGTTTCTCACCTATAAACTGGAGCAGTAATTCATCCTTATTTCAATAAATGGCCAGTTTAGACTGGCCAGTCTTTGCAGCCTGGATTGTCTTGGTCTGTGCTTTGAGAGCTTATGACACAATAGGGTTCTGATTTCCCCTCAGGTGTCTGAGGACTAACTAACTTTGACTTTCATGACTTTTTAATTCCTTTTCATTCCAAATATACTGTATTCAGTACATCCTGCTTCAGTAGTTGTGTGGCAGTTCTTCAATGCAAGAACAGTCTTTAGCTCTGTGGTCAGTGCAGACCAAGGAGGGGGCAATGGATTTGTTTGATGATTCCTAATTACACTTTTCCATCCTTTATTTACAGGAGCAGTTACAATGTAATCTTAGTCAGTTTTCTGCATCTCTTAAGTCCTATGAAAATTCTCAAAATTCTTCAGATACAAGTCTTAATAGAAGAACCAAAAGCATTTACACTCCACTAGAACTTCAATTCATAGAAATGAAGAAAAAGTATAAAGACGCCGTTTTGTGTGTGGAATGTGGATACAAATACCGGTTCTTTGGACAAGACGCAGAGGTAATTTTTGTCAAGATTATGGAGAGATACTTGCACTTTGCTGGTGTCATCCTAGGTCTGTGGTCATTTCTGGCAGGGAGACTGGGGCCATAAGTTTTAAGGGGTGCTTTGTTTTGTTTTGTTACTTGAAATCGGGATGAAAAATCTCTGCATGCTGAAATTCAAGACTATCCGCTATGCACACTTTCTTTTTGCCAAAATGGCATTTATTATTTTATAATCACATGGTAGTGCTTGCTATCTTGTATATTGAGAATTTGAGTTCCTAGAATAAGTTTTGTCAGAGTTAAAGTTGAAAAACTTTCTGAGGTGAATTGCATATCACGGCTCAGAACTCTACTATAATATGTATCTAATATATAACTGTAATGTATGACATTAGGAATCTTTCAGGTTGAAAGGCAGTGGAGCAAGTGGTGTTAAAAAATTACTATAGCAGGTATAGCCTGGGTGCAGAGAGGATCCTGAATGTATGCCTGGATGTGACACCTACACATGGCAGATCTGTAGGAACTGGAAAGGACTATATAACAAAAATAATTTTAAAGTTACGATTCATGAATGTTTCATAATGCTTTTTCTTATGGTCTGTCCCAAAGTTGTTTCTACCAGCCTTTGTTTGGTGCTATTTTGACACTTGAGACCAGTGAGAAATGTTGCTTGGTTACTGGGAATTCATTTTCCCCATCATATTTGTGCTGTGTAATTTGTCTGCTCATTTGCTGGTGTACTTACAGTCCAGAAATAGAAATATGCTGTTCAGATAGACGGGTCAGTGTTTGCCTGCAGGTCCTGCCTAACACCACATCCTCTGGTCAGTGAACACCTGCCTTTTTGATTCGGGGCAAAAAGACAGTACAAATCACACATGACAATGTCACATTCTAGTTAGTGTTGTTACTCTTTTTAATTAAGTAGTTAGCTTCCACTGCTGTTCACTGTTGGTTTTTCAGTATTTTAGTTGATTGGCCAGGTTAATCCCATCATTGTGACCACACAATAAATACTTCCATGCCTGCTGCGTTTTTAGTGGCGTGAAAATCAGTTGACCTTTTGCTGAGCTGTGTTTCAGAGCCTGTGTGTGCAGTGTGGGTGGTTTACCTCACAGTGGTAAAGATCAAGGTGCAACCTTAAAACCTGACACCTGCAGCCCGTGATAGTGAATCCCCTGTTTGTGGCAATGCTGGGACAGGAAGGTGGAGGGGCCCCTCCAGGCTTTCTCCTGGAATGTTTTCCCTTTGTCACCGAGCTTTTAATTGTAGCTGTGCATCACTGTTGTCCTAGAGATAAGCTCCTTACCTTCTTAAATTACTTTGTGACCCGTTGGCTGACTCTTGTTGCAGATTGCAGCTAAGGAGCTGAACATTTACTGTCACCTGGATCACAACTTCATGACTGCCAGCATCCCCAGCCACCGGCTCTTCGTCCACGTGCGCCGCCTGGTAGCCAAGGGACACAAGGTTGCCCCTGACTCCTGCTAATTGAGTACAAACCAGTGCTGAGAGAACTTGCACTGCTTGTACCAGCACCTGGTTTCAGCTGAGAAGTGGGCAGCTCGTTATCGCTGGCTCCCGCAGTAGAAGTGGCCAGCTTCCCTTTGTTTCAGTCTCTCTGTGCTGGGGGTGTCATGAACCATTAGCAGATTCAGAGAAGTATCTTCGTTTTTTCAGGAACAGTCCCAGAACAATTATTTTTCTCAGTGTTTCTGTATCAAGTTTTTGCAATTAATAAGGAGACATGTACATATCCTCTCTCTGTTTTATTATTCCTCATGTCCTTGTTTTTCTTATCCCAGCCCTTTTTTTTCCTCTGTTCTTTCCTGTTCTGGATCCCTGTAATTCTGTGGCTTTCTGGTGATAACCTCTTTTTCTGCTTCCTTTTCTAAGAAAAGGACTTGTTGATTCTAAATGGGATGCAAGCAACCATTCTCTAATAAGCAGTGATGTCCAGCTAAATTGTTTCAAAATAGGACGAGAAGCACAGGTACAGAAGTTGAGAGGGCAGTCAGGAGTAGGAAAAGGGTCATGAAAAGCAGTGCCTTATAATCTCATTAGTAGGATTGATGTGAGAGCCCTTTCTGTTGATGATGTATTCCAGCTTGATTTATGCATTTGTTGTTTGCACATCTTAAAAGATTACCAGATATATATAAGTATAAAAATAATAATTTATTACCAGAGATCTAACTTTGCTTCTTGTTTGTCTGCCTGTAGGTTGGAGTAATAAAACAAATGGAAACTGCAGCACTGAAAGCTGCTGGAGAAAATAAAAGCTCTCTCTTCAGCCGTAAGCTGACTGCCCTCTACACCAAGTCTACACTTATTGGAGAAGATATCCTTTTCAAATAAACTTGGTTTCAGACTGACCTTTGGGAGGCCTTGATTCTAGTGTTGTCACCGGGATGGAACATGAGCAGCTAGTGGCTGACTTAAGAGTGGCAGCAGGAAATACAGTTCCTTTAATTTTATGTTGGGGTAAAACATCTTGCTGTCTTTACAAACAATTTAATCTCCTCGGAGCTGTAGGTTTTTTGTGTTTACTGCAGCTGCTTTCTGAAGGCATGGAATGGGCTTACCAAATCTGCAGTGTCCTGCAGGTCTTGCCTAGAAAATGATAAAATGAGAGAGAAACAGCTTTTAACCAATGAGTTTAATTTCTTTTCTTCCATTGTTTGTTTTCCTCTGTCCTATCTACCTCATGTTTTTAATTTAATTTCTCAAACAAACTTACTAGATACCAGGAACTAAAAAGATTGTTAGATTAATGTCTGAGAGTCCAAGACTTAGATCTGGAAAGACCTGTGAATAGTCCACCCGAGTGTGTATACTATTTTTTTGACCATTTGTTACATGTGAACCCTTTGTTGAAGCTGGATGATTCTGTAGATGTTGAAGAGGTAACAGCAGATGTCCCTGATAACTACCTCCTCTGCATCTGTGAAAATGGAGACAACCTGAAAGACAGGAAGAAAGGTGACGTTGTTACAGGCATTATGGTAAGTTAGTTTCTCAGGAGTCAGTATTTTAGGGTCTGCGTGGGATTGTTTTGTTTTCCCTTTTGTTTTTTTTTCTGGGGAGGTGGGTGGCTACCTTGTTAAATTCATGACTGTTCTGTCTTTCAGATTTTATTTTGCGGGGGAGTAGGAATTGATTTTTTATTTTTTTTTTTCAAAAAAGAGGCACTTTAGGTAAGATATCTGTGTGTGAACTGTGGTGACTTTATATTTGAAAACTGCAGAAAAGGTATGGAGTTGATATTTGACCGTATATCAAACTGGTTTTGCTGCTGTTTCACTTGAAAACATATTAGTATTTTGACCAAATACATTATGGAAATCATGAGTTCAGATGCTTTACAAATTTCAATGTTTAAACATTTTTAGGGTCAATATTTTAAAGCTTGTGAGCACTTATTTCCTCTACAAAATACTATTCTTTAGAGAAAAAGCCTTAGAATTTTTTATCACTTACACTTCAGATTTGTATTGTCTTTTATGGTGAAGATTAAACCTGTTTAACCAGCAAAACACAGTGATAACTGAAGCCCAGTCAGCTGGTAATGAATTAATTAAAAAGTATCCTGATTGTGTCTCTGTTTGAATGTCATACTGCTGCTGGGAGAGAGCAGCAAAAGCAAGTGTTCAAATTCCAGTTCAAATTACATGTGCATTTCATAGACTTCAGTTAATAGATTTGTCTGGTATTAAAAATTGAACAGTGGCAGACTGGTAACAACAAAGGCACATTTACATTTGTAAAGCACAGTTGCCACTTACCAAGACAAAGTTGTGTTAGTGTTTTGAAGTTACTGTTGTATCATGGGTTTGGAAAAAAGCACATTCTGGGTTTTTTGATCTGCCACTTTCACTGTGTGTGGGGGTGCTGCATAATTTTACACCATAGATTTTCTTTCTGGTTAACAGTTTGAGCCGCTGAGGCAGTCCCTGAAAATGTGAATATTGAGTGGATATATGTGTCTATGTTTTGGTTTGGCAGGCGATCCAGCCAACTACAGGAGAAGTAATTTTTGACAGTTTTCGGGACCGTGCTTCCCGCTCGGAGCTGGAGAGTCGGGTTCTGCGCCTGCAGCCAGTTGAAATAATTCTCCCATCTAGGCTGTCAGATCAATCTGAAAAGCTCATCCACAGTATAACCTCCATGAGGTGAGTTCTGGGGGGGCTTTGTTGTTGGGGGTTCTCCTTCCCAGAGCCACCCGTGGAGCTGAGATCCAGGAGCAGGTGTGGCTGTGTAGTTCTGTTATGGCCTTTTTCAGAGTGGCTGCAGTTTGCTGCTGGGTTCAGAACTTCCCAAATCCCACCAAGTTCTGGGCACTTGCTCCTAAGTTGTATTCAGACTGAAGGTCATGGTTTCTGACTTTGGCCTCTGAAAGATTTGTGCACTTAAACACTGTCATTGTCATGGTCTTGCCACCACACTCCTGATCACAGGATCTGCTGGAATAATTTCCAAGCTCATACACTTACCTTTCAGATCTAAAAGAGGTGCTACGTGGCTTTTTTCCCCTGTTGGTCATAGTTTTGAGGTCTCTTAAAAGACACAAGACTTCCTTTTCTATTAATGTACGTAGGTGTAGAAAACCTTTGCAACTGGTATTTCATCCTTTTGGTCTATTACACCATCTTGGACTTGGGTACAGACCTGGAAGGATCTGATCATCTGGGTTTTTTTTTAGTTCTCTTGGCATATTTCAAGAGGAAATTTGTTAGCTGTTTCCTGAACCAGTTTTGCTGTGTAGTAAAGCCAGAGTAGGATGTAATTTTTTAGGGTGATAGATGAAGGATGAAGCAGTCTTCGGAACAGAGGGGATGAAATCTTGCAGATGCAATTTTTTGGAGAAAATTTCAGTTTTTCACCTTTTTCTTTTTAACCATGCAGTTTTGGGCTGTAGGGAGCTGGTTTAGAGCTTGACATTTCAGTTTTTAATGAAATAGTCATTCTGGTGTGAATTTGGGAGAGTGGTTGTGGTTTTTTTTCCTTTGTGTTTTTTGGTTGTGCACAGTTGAGAATGTTAATGTGTGACTTCTCGTCGTTATGAAGACAAAAAATGCTACCCATTAGCTGATTTTGTGAACAGGGATTAGTTTGTAGTTTTTTCACCTTTTTGGTAATTTGCTAGGCAGTTTTCCAGCCCAAGTGCCCTTAATTACATGAGAGTGACAAAAATGGAACACATTATTGCCATACACCTCAGTAGCCTTATTTTAAAAACAATTCTTCGTGGATTTTTTCTCGTACCAGAGATTAAACCACTAGAGGGCCCTGAAGTATTTCATAGTAATTTAAGTGATTGCAATTTGCTGCTTTCTTGTGCTTTTAATTAGGTTTCTTTTCATACAGTTTCTCTTTTACAGCAGTAATTTCATTTTAATGCATATTGAGATGTCTGTAGTATTCAGGTTTGGTTATTGGCTCAGTACTTGGTGATTTCATCCTTTACCAGTTCTTCTCCAAAACCTCTTGTTGAGAATCTTCCATGAGCTGTAAAAAGTTCAGTTTCCACAATTTTTTGAAGAACTTTCTACCTAAAACAATTGCAACTATATCTTGTGGTTCTAGAAGGCTCTTCATCTTTTTGTGTGTTAGGGATGCAGCAGAAAACCACTGAAATATTGGAAACAGGGTAAAGATGGGAGAGAAAAATAGTCCCAGGAGACTAGAGCTTGGAGAGGTTGAGGGAGGAGAAGAGAGAAGAGGAGAGAAGAGAAGAGAAAAGAGGAGAGAAGGGAGAAGAGAAGAGAGGAGAGAAGGGAGAAGAGAGAAGAGGAGAGAGGAGAGGAGAGAGGAGAGAAGAGAAAAGAGAGGAGAGAAGGGAGAAGAGAGAAGAGGAGAGAGGAGAGGAGAGAGGAGAGAAGAGAAAAGAGAGGAGAGAAGGGAGAAGAGGAGAGAGGAGAGAAGAGAAAAGAGAGGAGAGAATGGAGAAGAGGAGAGAGGAGAGGAGAGAGGAGAGAAGGGAGAGGAGAGAGAAGAGGAGAGAAGGGAGAAGAGAGGAGAGAAGGGAGAAGAGAAGAGAGGAGAGAAGAGAGAAGAGAAAAGAGAGGAGAGAAGGGAGAAAAGAGAAGAGAGGAGAGAAGGGAGAAGAGGAGAGAGGAGAGAAGAGAAAAGAGAAGAGAGGAGAGAGGAGAGAAGAGAAAAGAGGAGAGAGGAGAGAAAAGAGGAGAGAGGAGAGAAGAGAAGAGAGGAGAGAAGGGAGAAGAGAGAAGAGGAGAGAGGAGAGGAGAGAGGAGAGAAGAGAAAAGAGAGGAGAGAAGGGAGAAGAGAGAAGAGGAGAGAGGAGAGGAGAGAGGAGAGAAGAGAAAAGAGAGGAGAGAATGGAGAAGAGGAGAGAGGAGAGAAGAGAAAAGAGAGGAGAGAATGGAGAAGAGGAGAGAGGAGAGGAGAGAGGAGAGAAGGGAGAAGAGAAGAGAGAAGAGAAGAGCAAAGAGGAGAGAGGAGAGAAGAGAGAAGAGAAGAGAAGAGAAGAGAAGAGAAGAGAAGAGAAGAGAAGAGAAGAGAAGAGAAGAGAAGAGAAGAGAAGAGAAGAGAAGAGAAGAGAAGAGAAGAGAAGAGAAGAGAAGAGAAGAGAAGAGAAGAGAAGAGAAGAGAAGAGAAGAGAAGAGAAGAGAAGAGAAGAGAAGAGAAGAGAAGAGAGAAGTCTTTCTACTCCTCCTCCTGTGTAAAAATTGCAGCAGGGGTGATTTGGTGTTGGATGTTATGCACTAGAACTTGGCACTGAGTGCGCAAGGTGATGTGGCCAGCACAGAGACTGTGCTTGTGGTTACCAAGTGAATGAAATAGAAAATGTTGAGCTAAGGTAAAGCACTGCAGCTTTATGAGAGCAGCCCTAAGTTGGTTCAGTGCCCCTTTACACTGACAAGAGTTGGAAGTCTCTGTGCTTCCCTTCAATTTCTGTGAGGGTTTTTTTATTCTTTACTCTTCTAGGGCAGATTTAATGAGTAGGGAATACTATTCAAGCACACTGAGCTGGGGGCCAGTGAAGAGTCTTCCCTCAAAAGCAAAGCTTATATTAAAAGTAGGTTACAAAAACTGGTTCAGGACAAACTGTTCTGGTGGGTACTGTGCTGTTCCCAAACTGTTAGCAACATCTGTTTGCAAGTGCTGACCCGCCTGGAGCAAAATCTTGTCATGGTTTTAATTTCCTTCTTTCTAGAAAACAAAGGAAAAGTCTTGCCTTCAGAAAATACTTATATTTTTTCCGAAGAACACAATGTTTTGTACTCCAAGTTCTTTCTAGTCAAGGGTCAGCACCCACCAAGGGTCAGCTTACCATGTTGGCTGCTTTAAAAGCTGGCCTGTATTGGTCTCCTGACATTGTCGTTGAGGCTCCTTTGGGATATTTTTTTGCTCCTCTCATGTTGCCCCTTCCTTGTTTCCTTGAAAAATTCAGTGCATCTTCAGAGTGCTTCATTGTTTCTCTTTTTTCCATTTGCCCTTCTTTTGCAATGTTTCATTCTGTAGCATTCCTGGACACCCTGTGAAAACACGCTGATCACAGGTAACTTTTAACCCACAGCCTTTCAGCCAGGTCTGCACTGTTTGGTTTAGGCTGCAGCTTGTTGCCTGTGACAGCTCTGAGTTTCTGAACATGGGGCTCAGGTTTCTGCTCTCTCCTGAGTACTGCAGTAGTCTTTGGCTTGGAGTTGGTTCCCTGGAATTCCCTTCTCTCTCAGACCCATTGAGAACTAAACCTCATCCTCCCTCTCCAGGCATGATGGAACCCCTCAAGTAGCTGAGCCCCCATCATTATGTTCAACACAAGCCTTTTTAATTTGCGTTTCAAGACCTCTGCAAATATAATTTCAAGCTCTTTCTGCTAAGTGCAGTGCTAATAGCCCTCTGGTTTAGCAGTGGCCTCTGCTTTTAATTGTATTGGGTGAGGTCTCTGCGGGTTTGTTCCTCTCCAGTTTCTGTCATGGTCTCTTAGAGTGAGCTGTAGTGGATTTATTACATTTGGTCAATGGTGCTGTTCAGTGCTAATTGCTCTCATGGACAGAGTTATGTATTTATGTCATCAGTCAAGTAGAAACTCAACTGGAATGAACTCTGACTTGTAACTGTGTGCAAAATGCTTTTAATTTTGTGGGTCTTTATATGTGACTGCTGGTTGCTGAGATCAGAGGATGTATTCATGTAGTTAATGTTGAGGAATATTTTTTTCTGTGAAGGACACGTGCATTTATTTACATAGCTCAGCTCCTGAGGTTTGTAGGTGAGCAAGGACAGGAAGGGTTGTAGTGGCAAAAACAATACCCCAAAGGGTTATAGTGAGAGTAAACAGCATGGCACATTAAGCAGTAGAACAGAGGAGTGAAGAGTGTCTAAGGAGCTGGTGATCATAAAAAGCAGTGGTTTCATGGTTTGTATAGCCTGCAATGTTCCCATGGATTTTTAAGTGACAGGCAAGCTGTGACAACCATCTTGAGAATGTTTTGTGTCAATGGAAGCTACAAACAGTTAAATTTGCAGCAGGGAAGAAAAAAGCATCTGAAGTACAAAACCAGCACGTGAGCTATTTTCTGTAAATGCAAACCCCAAATGCATCAGTGAGCAGGTATTTAGTGACCAGGGAGGTGTTTTGCACTGCTGAAAATCCAGCCCATGGTCTGTGCAGCCAGCTGCTTGGTCATGTCAGAGCTCTCTCCTCTTAAATGGACAGGAGAAGAAAATTCCACCACAGTATTATCACCTCATGCAGTAGCCTGGAAGAGTTGCTGGATGGTGTTTTTTGGCAGTTTAATCCTGTCTCAGTCAGGACATGCTGCTGTTCTCAATACTGGCATTCATTATTGTCCTCTGTGTCATTGCAGGTGAGGGAAGCGTGGGGCTTACATCTTGTTTGACAAATTCCTTGAGAGTAAAGTGTATTTATTTGCCACACCTGCCTGGCTGCCCCTCATGGTTTGGGACATCCTCTAGGTGGAATTAGTGTCCCCCCATGCTCGTGGAGTTGTTGCTGCAGGGACATGAAGAGGCAGTTGCCAAGCCCTGTGTCCAAATGCACTGCAGTGCACTATTCTTACTCTGGATGATAAATTAGATAAAAAATGTTAGCATTGCTTTTTACAGCAACAGCTGGCCTTTGCAGGCCTTGCCTTGCCCAGCCCTTGTGTTTCTGTAAATTTCCCCCCAGGCCAAAGCTCTGATGAGCTTCCCCAGACTCACACCTGGTTCAAAGGTGCATTATTTCTCATGTGACTGCAGTGCTTGGAGAAGATGCTGTGTTCAGCAGCTGTATTTGTGGCATTATTGCACTGATTAGTAATATTCATGGCCTTGGATTTTTTTTCTTTCCCTCCATTTGAGATAAAAATTATTAAATGAAGAACAATTAAGTCTTGAGCTTGATGCTCATCTAATTTCTTGGTATCAGGAAGTTTACTTTTTACATGGGAGAGAAGCCCCCTACCTTATAAACAGAAGCAGGAAAAGTAAAACTTTAAAGCCTTTGTTTGCATGTTTTGGCAACTGTTTGATTTATTATTACAGGACAGATCAGAAACTGTAGTAGGTGACATGTAAGTTATGGTACTTTTTTTCTGTCCTCTCTGGTTGTGATGTTGCTTGTTTTTTCTCTCAGTATATATTCATATGCTGTGATTTTTCACATATTCAAATGGAGAATGACTCTTAAGCTCTTAAAACTGGCGTGCACGTTTAAATCTTTTTTAACAGTCTATGAATGCTGGCATATTTGTTAAAGTCCTAGTGTTTTGTTTTAATAAGGACTTCTTTTTCATAATTTATTCAGCTTTGAGGCTGACTTGGGACGTAACTCTTTCCCTGTGGAGCAGTGGCATGGAGGATACCTTGTATGTGTTAACTGCTCAGACATTACTTCTTCCCCCATTCCCTGCCCTCGTTGTTAGGAGTTAGAAATTGCCAGGAGTTAGAAATTCAGCAGTTTTAATCCAGGCGGTGATGTCAATGAGTCAGTAAGGGAGAGAGGGAGACTGAGGCTGTCTGCATGTTTGACATGCAGGTGGCAGTGAGCAGAGGAATGCTCTTGTAGTCGTGGCTCCCAAAGCCTCCTGAGCTGGGGAAGGGAGAAAGGCCATGAATTTTATTTATTTTTCATAAACCCAGACTGTAATTGTTTTCTTTCGAAGAGGGTGAAACTGAGGTGAGTTTTTAAGTGCTGAACTGCAGAAAGGAACAAGATTTATCTTTTATGCTGTCTTTAGCAGTTTAATTTTGTGCTTGACTGACAACGTTTGTCTCTTTTAACAGATGTTCTTTTCTATGTATGGCAGAGGTAAGAGGCTTTTGGTAAATTAGACTCCTGAGGAGTGTGCTTTAGGCATGGACTCCTCCTCTGGGAATTTGGAATAGTACAAATGACTGTTAGATGTTAACAATTCACATGAACATTTTCTGGGTTCTTAATGGAGAGTTTGAAATCACTACTGTAGTAGTTAACTCTGTATTACTCAGTAGCACAGTTCTTTTTAAAGCAAAAAGATTTTGTGTAAGATACTTGCTTTCAGCTTATGTGAAAGAGTTTCTGCAGAGGGAGATAGATGTACTTAAGAACATTTTCTAGCAAATACATTTGAGTGTATTCCTGTTTTTTGTTGTGCGTGTCTGTCAGGTGGAAGGTAACTGGTTTGCCCCTCCAGCCCTCCTGCCTGTTGTTGTACAACTATGCTCCTGCTTTCTGGAGTCTTTGCCACCTCCTCCTGTCTCTGCCCTTCTGTTTATGTGTCTTGGGTGTCCTTGTCCCTGTTTCCAGCCAGATTCCAGGCATTCCTGGCAGCCTGGCACTGTCCTGCCCCCTCTGCAGAGCTGTGGCTGAGGGGACCCTCAGGTGGAGAGAGAAGCAGAAGGTACAACCTTGGGGAGGGTACAAGTGACACCCCTCCAACCTGCTTCATCTCTGACGTGCCCTGGGTGGTGCAGGGGTATGGAAAGGAAGGATAATTTTCCTGCACAGTTTCCTGGACAGCCACCTGCCATCTCACTGCGTGCCTTCTGCTTTGTGGCCTTCCTTTGTGGCTGTGCATGTTCCTTTTTACAAACAGGTCTTGTCAGGACTTGAGGGAGAATCAGGAGAGCACTGTGAAGAGCAGGGTGGTGTTCATATAATCACAGAAGCCTTTGGGTTGGAAGGGGCTTCTGTAGGTCATCTAGACCAACCCCCCTGCTGCAGGCAGACCAGGTGGGTCAGAGCCCTGTCCAGCCTGTCCTTGAATGCCTCCAGGGATGGGGCACCCACCTCCTCCTGGGCAGCCTGTGCCAGGGCCTCACCACCCTCTTGGTGAAATCCTTCCCTCGTATCCAGTCTACATCTACTGTCTTTGAGTTTAAAAGCATCACCCCTTGCCATGTCTCAACAGAACCTACTGAAAATTCTGTCTCCATCTTCCTTATGGGCCCCCTTCAGGCCCTGCAAGGCCACCCTGAGGTCACCCAGAGCTTCTCCTGTGCAGGTGAGCAGTGGCAGCTGTGCCAGCCTTTGCTGCCAGCAGAGCTGCTCCATCCCTCTGCTCATGCTGGAGCCTCCTCTGGCCTGGCTGCAGCAGCTCCAGCTCCTCCCTGTGCTGGCCCGGGGCTGGGGCAGCTCTGCAGGTGGGGTCTCACCTGAGCACAGGGGCAGAGGGGCAGAATCCCCCCTGCCCTGCTGCCCCCGCTGGGCTCAGCCCAGCTCAGGGCTGTGGGGTCCCAGCTGTGCCCCCCGGCACCCCCGGGGCTCCTCCAGGGCTGCTCCATCTGCTCAGCCCCAGCCTGGGTCCAGCCCGGGGCTGCCCTGGCCTGGGGACATGTCACTGATGTCCACTGGGACTCGGCCTTTGGGCACTGCCCTCTGGGTGTGCCCAGCCAGCTGATTCCTGGTTCCTGAGCAGTCCATCCATCAAATCCATTCCCAGGGCAGAGTTGCATTTGCTATGCAAAAAAAAAAAAACA
>VZSE01001664.1:0-14375 GCA_013398275.1 Promerops cafer | reverse complement strand
CCCAAAAAAAACCCTAAAAGGAAAACATATTCCTTTGAGAAAAAGTGAGCTAGAAAGAGGGGGGAAAAAGCCTTTAATTTAAGGGAAACATTGCTTAGCTGTCAAAAATCCTTACTTAGAGTATTAATTGATTTGTTAGGCTGTTTTAATTGTCTGAAAAGATAGCACATGGATTTGCATCCTGAAGTGGAGAAGTTAAGCCTTACCATAAAGCCTCCTGTGTATATTGCCAATACAGTGCACTTGTTATTCCTCATGGCTTTGAGAAAAAAAAACAAACCAGCCTGGTTTGTCTCTGAAATGTAACGCTGGGATTGGTGCTTTGAGTTAATCTAGGTGAAAATAGCCCTGTGTGGCAAAGCAGTCTGGGTGTGAGAAATTACATGTAGGCCAACCTCTGGGCCCAGCCAGAGTCAGAGCACAGACCTGACCTGGCACCAGAATCTGAATGCCAGTGCCCTTGGGTTGCCTAAGCAAAAGAAATGCTTTCATAAATATCATCATCAAATGCACTTGTAATTAACTCCAATTAAGTTATATTTTGGAATGCTTATTTCGGAATCTGCTGTTCCATACTCAAAGCCATGATGGAATTTTGTGAGCCATGGCAGAGGGGAAACTACCCACTCTATCAATTAATCATCCTGTGGTATGTAATTAGCATACTATCAGATGTTACTCATTGCAGAGTAACACGTTTGGTTTTTAATGTACTGAGGAAAGGAGCCCCACAATGGAGTTTCACCAGTGCTACTGCTGGGTTAAGGAGTTGGCTGTGTTCCCACAGTCCCTTGTTATATGATCCTTGCAGAAGTTTTTGTGGCATCATAGAGAACTGCAGCAGGAAATGGAAACCCACAAACACCAAGAAACCTCTTTCTTTTAAGATAATCCTTTTTTTTTTTTTTGGTTTGTTTTTTAAAGAAAGAGAACTTGTCCTGAGTGTGGCCGTGTTGAGAGTGGTACATTTGGAGTTGGCTGTTGAGGGAGGAATCAGCAGGATCTGAAGTCCCTCTGCTGCAGCCCAGACACAGGAAGGATTTAAAAAATATGAAGGAATTAATGTGTATTAGTAGGGATGTGTTTTCAGATGCTTCTGGGTCATCACTGACCATGAGCAGAATCTAGACCAGTACCCTTCATGTTAAGCTGTTTTCTTGGGATTTTGTAGGGAACAATCTTTATAGACAGATTATGCCAGCATCTTCTTGTATTTTAAAAGGCAGGTGCTGAACAAAAAGAAGGCCGTGTGTCTTTTGAACAAAAGTCCTTTATCTGACAGAAAAACTCAGTTTCACTTATTAGTTTTATCCCTCTACTCCCTGTAATATTGTAACCATTTAATTGGTTGGTAATAATAGAAGATTTATTACTTAGTTTCTTTAGCTCTTGAGTTACAAAATCTAGTAAGTTGGAGTAAGTATCCATTGTCTGTAGAATTAAGGTACTATTTTTTCTTCAATTTTTGACTTACTTGAAAAACCCCAGGCAGAACAAAGACAAAACTCTGCCACCTCTGTTTTCAGCTCCCTTCTCCAGAGATGATGTACAGCCTTGTGATACTTAAAACTATATTTTGAGCTGAACCATTGCCAGCCCCCAAAATGTAAACATGAGGTAAATTGAATTTCAATTTAGAATTCTTATTTTTTTTTTCTTAAAAGCATACCATTTGGCCCAAGCTGCCTTCACCTTCTTCCTAGAAATGTTTTTTTTTTCCATTTGTAAAATAATTTAAGTGGCTTTTTGCAGTTGGCTCCTTAATGGTAAATCCTTGGAAAGAAAGACTACATAGTGCACAGCATCTGTTAAGTTACATGCTAAATTAACCCATGGGAAGAAGAGCTGCCTTGCTTTTTCTCTTGTATTAGCTTTTCACAGAATAGGAAATCAAGGTAAATAACAATTTCTGGTGAAAACATCCAACTCTTGAATTACAGGAATGTGGCATAAGCAGAAAATACTTTATATACGGGGTGTAATTGTTAACACTCTATTTGTATTTATTCTGTTAGAGATGAGACTGTGTTTAAGCATCTTTGTACATCTCTCAGGAAAGCCTGTAATGATTTGTTGAAAAATTAACAAGTTCAATTAATCACATTTAATGGACTCTTAAATCTGTATCAGCTTATGAAAGGAGACATTAATTACAAGTGTAATTGCCCAGCCAGATGTATCCCGTTTTCTGTCCAGCAGCCTCTATTAAAACCATTACAAAACATGCAAAGCTGTTTATCTGAGGGAGATGAGAAGCTGCCCGTGCCAAATTCTGCTTTAGCAGAGAGATTTTATGGTGTTTTCTGAGCTGAGGTGTGTGGGGTGAGCAGATCTTCCTGCGTGGGTAGAGTGTTTTTTCCTTTGGTTTTACACTGTTGGCTCCCAAGCCTGGACAGGGCTGTCCCCAGGTGCCAGGAGGCTCCTGGACCTGTCCCAGGTCTCAGTTTCCCAGCTGTGAGGTGTTTGGGAGCTGCAGGGCTCCCAAAATAGGGAATCTGTGCTCCTGGGCACGGAACCACTCACACTTTGTGTCAAAGCCACACTTCTCTGTGTGCAAGGCAGGTCATGGCCAAACTCAGCAGGTTCTTCCTCATTTCAGAAACCCGAGCTTGGCCTTCCTGGCGATGGGCACAGAGCTCTCAGGGCTTGAAGCCTTGTTTCAACATTTGTCTACCATTTGCAGGGCTTTAAAAATTGTTTTTTATTAGATGTATGAGAACCACATTTGTGTTGGAGGTGGAATTATTAAAAATAGCATGCCGTGAATGCTCATTACCAAAACCCTGAAGCCTTCTCTAGGTTTTGAGTGGAAAATGAAAGCAGTATTAATTGCCAGGTGAACACATGTAACAATAAAGTTTCCTGCTCTTTTCTGTCTTCTCCTGCTTTCCTTCAGATTACTTCCTAAGGAGTTTCTTGCTCACTTCAGACTTGGATTTATTGTTATATGCAGCTCCCTACTGACATCCTAGAAGTTTTGTTCCAAGTGCTGCCATGGTTTGACAGCACTGAGGGAGAAAAACTCCAGTAATTGCAAAGAAGGAAGGAGTGGGGTTAGAGCAGAACTTTGCCTATTGTGTTAATATTTGAAGATGGCGTCTCACTGGGTGTCTTTGTGAGCTTGGAATTGGGAGTCTTTTTATTTTAATCATAGCTGCAGAGCTCAGATGGAGACATTTCTGGAGGAAAATCAGGGGTAATACAATTTTCCAGCCTCATTCAGCTGTGAGGTCATTAGGGACAATGCACTGGAGCATCACATAGCTGGATCTGTCTTGGAAAAGTGTAAAAAGGCTTTGCAAGGTCCAGGCCATGTACAAAGGCAAATTTGGATTGGTTATTGAAATGTCTTCAGAACAGTGGGTTTGATTTTTAGGATGGAGCTGTTTAATACTTGGGGTTTTTTATGGTCTCTGATGACGTCTGTAATTACAGATGCTGACGTCTGGAGGATCCTGTTGTGGCTTTAAAATTTTTATTTCTGTAGTGTAGAGAGTACTTGTGTGTGCTAGTGTCCCAAAATCTGAGCCTCCAAATCGAGGAGAAAAGAGGGAAGGATGAAGTAGTTACATAATCTATCACATCCTTTCAGTTGGAGTTGGTTCAAGTGGTTCTGTCAGTGGCATGAGAGGAGAATGAAATGTGAACAGCGAGTTACACATGCCAAAAACTGGAAAAAAAAAGAGACTTTGTGCCACAGTCTCAGCTGAAGAATATGGTGGTATATTTGGCCTAAATGGTACATCCTGCAGTTCCTGTTGCAGATGGAGTTGGCCCACAGCTAAGGGAGGAGCATATCTCTTGCCTTGTAGGTGGGTGAGGTCCTCTACCAGAAGATATGGGAAGGAATTCCTGCATGGAAAATCCCTTAGTTGTCTGCTCAGGGCACAGACCTTGGGTTCCTGAGGTGAGGAGCAAGCAGATCACCTGAGGCTGTGGTATGAGCACAGACCAGGCATCAGGCCCATCCCAGAGCTCCTCAGTGGGCTGTGCTGGCAGTGCATTAAATGTTGTGTACACTCCTCTTTCCTGTGGCACAGAAGGGCCTGCAGGAGCAGTGGCTGTGCAGCCAGTCCCTGTGCCCTTATTCTTATTTGTGCAGTTCCTCTACAGCTGGTTTTTAACATGCCTGGTGACTTACATAGTTTCTTAGAATAACTTTTTTCTCAAAATCTTGGGAATATTTGGCTCGGATGAGCTCTCTGGAGCTCAGGTGTTACATTTTTTTTGTCCACTTTGGGAAATGCTCAAGGAAAGGAAGCCCCCAGCCTCGCTGCATCACTTGTTAGAGTGTTTTAGTTGGTCTTGTGGGAGAGAACGCAAATCATGGCTGCTTGGTTTTGTCCATGCACCTCTCACCAGAATCTGCTCCAGGCTTTCCTGAATGCCCCCTGGGTGGTAGAAAATGCCCTCTCAAATTTCTCCATGCCAAACTAATTCCATTTCCTTAGTCTGTCCTCATTTGACATATGCTGTAGCCCCCTAATAATGGAATGCAATAACCATGCTGTTTTTCTTTCCCTCTGCAGCCTGGGTGAACATATTTTCCACTTTTTTTTTGTTTTAATGATGGCTGATACCCAGAGTAGCAGATACCCAGAATTTTCCGATTCAGATATAGATTATGTACTTGTTTTAAATATAGTTAATTATCAAAGATAATTATTCAGAATATCTGTGCAAAAATGTCTGGATAAAATTATCAAAATCCTGAAGATATATTTTTGTTTTTTTCTCCTTATTATGGCTTCTTAGAATAAACAAAGAATTAAAGAACAATTGCAGGTCTTCTGCCTGAGTGCCATGTGTAATACCCTGCCAGCACAGCTTGAAAACACAGTAATGTGTATACTTTCCTTCCATGTTTAAATTAAACCGAGGTATTAAGGGCTAATTTTGATTTGACTTTTTCTGATTAAATCAGTCTGTAATCTTACATGATGCCTGAGTATTTGTCAGAAGGATTCAGGGGGATGGATTTTTATCTTTAGTTGTTTTGTTTAGGTTTTGTTTTTTTTTTTTAGATTTTTGTCTCTTTTTGTGTTCTTTCAGCTCTTCCCTCCCTGTGTGGCACTGTGTGCAGAGCACAGCCATCTGCTCCCTGGCCTTCCCCCTGCTCCAGGCCATCCCAGGGACTCTGCATGTCCTGTCCCCTGCAGGACAGCTCTCGTGGGGCTCTGTAGCTCCCTGTCAGTGTCTGTGTGTCTATCATACAGGGTTCTGAGCCTCTCCCACGGGAGGCTGGAGACCAGGCCCTCCATGTCTCTGCAGCCCAAAGCAAGGTGTGTAAGAGCCTCCACAGCAGCTGGATCTCCTCTTGAGTATGAACCTAAATCCCCTGAACTTGAATAATTTCAGTGCAGTGATGGGTGGAAAATCCAGGTGTGGCCTTGCTGCTTGCAGTGGCAGTGTGCCTCCTCAGTGAGGTCTGTGCTGATGTTCAGTGCTCCTTCTAAACTTCCACAGCAGTTCTTATGCTGATTAAAGAACAGGAATTATGTTTCTGACAGTTGTTGGCAGGTAGAGCAGTGGTAGCAGTGTGGGAGGTTAGCTCAGACTGAATTAAAACAGAGACATGGATGGAGCCTGTCTGTCACCACCTGAGTTTTTACTTACATAATCATTGGAAAAGATGTTTCATGAGCTGGTGGCAACTTCCATTCAACTTCCTATTGATGTTTTTAGTCTGTGCTTGTAGAGTGTCTTTTTACCAATTACCTGGGCAAATTTGATTCCTGCTTCAGCAGTAATCCTTAAAACAGAATCCCAGGATATTTGGTGCTGGGAGGTTCCTCTGGAGCTGATGTGGTGCAATTCCCCTGCCCAGGCAGGGTCCCCCGGGGCAGTGGCACAGGAACGTGTCCAGCTGGGCTGGGATGTCTCCAGACAGGGACACTCCAGGCCCTCCCTGGGCAGCTGTTCCAGGGCTCTGCCCCTCCATGCACAGAACTTCTTCCTCCTGCCGGGCTGCAGCTCGCTGCCCTTTATTTTCTGGCCCCTGCTGCTCGTGCTGGCGCTGGCAGCGCTGAGCAGAGCCGGGCCCCATCCCCGGGCAGCCCCTGGAGATGTCTGTGGGGATTGCTGGGGTCCCCTCTCAGCCTTCCCTCCTGCAGCCCGAGCAGGCCCAGCTCCCGCAGGCTCTGCCCGGCCCGGAGCGGCTGCAGAGCCCAAATCCTCTCTGCGGCCTCCCCTGGGCCCCTCCAGCAGCTCCGTGTCCTTCTAACCATTTTGGGTTCTCTGTGGCTGATACATCCTGCAGCTTTCGGCCTTGTTTTGGGGTTCTCTTCAATCCTGTGAAGAAGTAATTAACTTGAATTTAAGATTCTTTCCAGAAGTATGTTGTGCTGTGGCCGTCTGCTTTTAATTTTTAATTAAACAACCTCACCTAGGAAACGCTTTTGTTTTTTGGACGAAGCACTGTGTGTTTTGCATATGTATGTGTATGACCCACGTAACTTCCAATGTTTGAGGGCCAGTGCTGTTTAAAATGTGCTGAAATTAAAATGCCTTGGAGATTTTTGTGCTCACACGCAGCATAAGGGAAGGGTAGATAATTAAAATAGTTGGGAAATATTGCTAAGCACTGAGCTTGGCTTTGTTCAAGCTGAATTTAGTCTGTTACTTCTGCTGCTGGGGAAGCTATGTCTTTAAATAAGATGTTTTCTAGCGACTGTTTCCTCCATCAGCTTGATGCTGCAGAGGGGTTGTGATGGTGAGTGCTGATGACAGTAGGCAGAGATTTGACAGAAGCACAATGGTTACGACTTCACTGAGAGATCTGGTAGGTGGGGAGCCTTTGCAAAAATATTGCAGGAGAGACAGAGGAAAGTGCTTTGTGCTCAGAAGTTTTCGCTGTTGAAAATGAGAACGTTTCGTGTTCGTGTCAGTCGGGACAAGTATGATCAGACTGCACGTGTCCTTGTGGAACAAAGGGCTGTGCATTCACTTGGGGAGGCTGTGTGATACACTGATGGTGCTGTGGGGTTCTCAAGAGGTAGTAGAAATGCTGCTGCTTAGAACAAGGTGATAGTCCACACTTTTGTATTAGAGTCTCAAAACTAATTCTTCCAAGGCTATTCTGTCATCTTTTCCTTTGCTCTGACTGTGCAAAACTTTCTGGTTTCTTTTAGTCATGCTCTTCTTATTGTTTAATTTATTGATAATATTTTTAAGCACTTCAGAGTTTTTTTTTTCCTAAATGATGCAAGGTAAAGTGGTAATAATCTTGAATTATATAATGTGTAATACAGAACTCAACTTCTCTGTCTGCCAGCCTATTGTCTGGTGTTGTAGACTTGCTTTTAGAAGACCCCTTTTGGTAAAAAGCCTTCTAAACTGCTTGGTAATTCAAAAAGAAACTGAAATAGTATGAAGTGGTGTCCCAAATGAGTGTACTTGAGCTCGCTCAAAATATCACCTGCAAGGGTATGAGCAAAAGTCAGATTTGATATTAAACTACAAAGCCCAACAGCAGTGGTAATATGAAGAACAGAGAATCAGAGAGGGGTACTGTGGCAGTCAGTGGGTGCAGTGATGTAAACACACAGAGCTGCAGCTGCAAAGCAGTTGAGACCAGACACAATAGTAAGAGATGGTGTTGAATTAAATGAGTAATTACTCCCTTTTTATTGTTTGCTTGTCCAGCTGTACGTTGTTGTATGAGGTTTAAGGCCCGCAGTGAAAGAAAATACAGAAAATGACCCTACCTGATGGGAAAGACCACAAGTAATTAACATTTCACTTATGACCTGGCAAAAACTTGGGCGCCACAGGGATGTGAAATGCTCCATCCGTGAGGACAAAACACGGGGTTTGGAATTTGGAAATGGTCCCAAAAGCACAATGTAGGGCTCATGTTTCATGGCCTGTCAGCGAGGTAGGAGGAAGAGAGATGGGGAGGAGCCTTCCACGCCTGATTTTAGGATATACAGCATAAATGTGGAGTTTCATTCCTTTGTCACCAGTGTGTTTTCCATCTTTGTTGTATAGATCCAGATATAAAGAAATACTTGTATTTACCCACAGGGATATTCCCAAGATGTCATGAGCAAATGATTTGCTCTGTGTCCTCTCTCCTTCCTCACTCCCACTTTAATTCAGAAGCAGCAGTTTGTCCACCATGGGGTGTACTAGAAAGAGCATTATTTCATCGCTGTGCATGTGCTATGGCAGATACTAGGCAGGGTTCTCCTGTGCTTTGTTTTGAGGTGTTCTTGTTGTCTTTGTTTGTTTGTTTGTGGTGGGTTCTTGTTGCTGTTTGATTTTTTTTTTTCCATTGCTGTTGGTTTGTTCCTGATTTGGTTTGGTGTGGTTTCTTTGTTTTGTTTAATTTGTTTGAAGCCCTGCAAGGAGAGAGGTTTTTGCTGGTTGGCATAATCCTGAATGGAGGCAGTGCTGCTTTTGGGGACACGCTTGTGCAGCTGTCTGTCTGTAGCCCCTCTCTGTGAGGGTGCAGGTGGAGGCCAGCAGTGGGACAAGCACAGGGCACAGTGGTCCAGGCTTCTGGTGAGACCAGACCAGTGTGAGCTGCATCCTCCCAGCATCATGTGCTGTACGGCTGCTGCAGAACACAGAGGAAGGTAAACACTGCTGGGGGTGTGGGCAGGATGCTGTGCTGGCTCTGAAGGGTTGTGTGATCTGATACCTGCACAAGGCACTGCAGTTCCCTGCAGGCAGTGCTGGTCACTGATAGGAACTGCTCTGTGCTGGCACTGTGCAGTAAACTCTACATGCTTGGAGTATTGAATGGAAAGAACTTGTACATCACAGGTTAGGGCTTCATTTATCCCTCCCTGTGTTTCATTTATACCTCCACGGGGTAGCCCTCTGTGTGTTTGCTCACAGCCATACAGGATGGAGGAGAGGGGTGCCTTGCAGGTAGTTTCTCTGCCACGTTGTGAGTCGGGTTTTGTAACACTCTTTGCAGCCACCTCAGCCTCACACCGTGTTTGAGTGGGCTGGAGTTGTGCTGCCTTGACTGCCTCTGTGAGTGGTGCTGGAGCAGAGAGTGCTCCCAGGGCAGTGCTGAGCTGTGGAGCTGTGCAGGACGCTCACCTCATTGCACAGGGAGCCCTGCTGCCAGCCTGAGTGCTGCTCTCCAGCCTGTTCGGCTGCGTTCCCTAAGAGCACTTCCCTGTGAATCATGCTCTGCACATCAGCTGTGAGGACGTGTGAAACTGTGAAATAACCTCCCTGAGATCAAGCAGGTACAGGATCTGCGTCTTCTCTGTCCACAGAATCAGCTCCTCTGCAATTGAGGGAAATTAGATTGTCGTGGTGGGATTGTCTTATTTCGATGTTGACTATTGCTCATCCTGGCTATTTCTAGGTGCTAATAATAAATAGTATCCCAGCAGTTCTTGATCCTTTGTACTTTCCAAGACACGAGTGCAATGTGCCTCATCCATTCTTCAGACAGGCAGATGGAAGAAGCCTGAAGAAGATTTCTATTTGTGGGTGCAGAAGCTGCTGCAAATACAACTGTGCTTGTGTTTTCTCCTGTGCCACCTAATTCTGCCCTCACAGAAGGGATGCATTGTCACGCAGAGCCTGCACAGCCCTTTCTTTTTCTCTGACCTCCTTACTCCATGTCTTTGGCAGCTCCTGCCTCTGAGTTCCTAAAGCTATCATAATGTTTTCTTAGAATTCCTTGGTTCCAGGCTTCAGGCTTGTCAGTGTGGTTGGAGTTCTTTTCAGATATAGTTCTTCCTGAGAAAATCAGAAAATGTCTTGAGAAAAATGTTGGTAGTTTGGGTGGAGAAAGCAAGCAAGGAGTTTTCCTCAAGTTTTCCTGTGTGTGTGTAGATATATTTGTATGTGTATATGCATGTGAGTAACCAGATACACATATATGTGTATGTGTATATTAAAGTGTGTCAGAGTTCCTCCTGGGCTTTCCAGTGTCAGTCGGGACATTCAGGAGGGGTTTGGGATGGGGCATTTTGGAAGCTGGAGGTCCTGTGGGGTAATGTGTTGTATGTAACACAAAGCACCTTGTGGTGATTTCTGTTTGCTTTTCATGGACAGCAGCGATTCTGTCAGATATTCAGAGAAGGTGACTGTGCTGCTGTTTCCTTGCAACAGCAGTCTCCATCTCTGGCATCTGAAAGCTGCTCGGAGCAAGTGTGGGGAAGCACTTGACTCTGACTGCAGAGAAAGCTGTGCTTCTAAAAATGCGTGTGCTCGGTGCCAGAAGAACAACTGCGTGGAAATGTCCCTGGGGCTCTGCCAGAGAGGCTGCTGCAGCTCCCTGCCAAGGCTCACCAAAAAAGGAAGGATGGTTGTTCTCCGTTCCCACAGACTCACCTGAGCCCCCTGGGCTAGGAGAGGCTGGATAACAAAGGTAACTGCAGTGGTGGCAAGGGAAGGAAATGCAGTTTCTGCCAGGCGTGTAGGTAAGGGAAGGTGACTCGATGTGCTTGGATACCTGAAAGGACTAATGCATTCAGGTTGCCTTGCCCTGCTGGGCAGTGCTGGCATTTTTTCCCTGCAGTGACAGACTGGTCATCCCAGCAGAATAAACTATGAGAAATGCAGAGAAAAGAGCAGTTTGAATGAATTGTACAGGAAAAACTAAATGAATACTTTGTGCTTTACAGATCTGTGCTTAGCATCAGAGGTAAACATTTCATACTAAATTTTAGGAGCAGACACCTTCCCAAATTCTGCATCACTAGTGTCCTTGTGTTGTGATGCAGGGCTGTGCAGGGAAATTTTGGTCTGTGTCTCCCTGCATTTGAATGTACTAAAGCAGAGTGGACATGGCAGGATAGTAGTTGAAAGGTAAAATCGTGCAGTTACTCACATTCCTTAGGAGGACTTACTGGGCTTTAAGAAAACTCAGTTTGGACGTGTCTGTTTTGCAGTAAATCTTTATTCACTTTATGCCTGTTTAATTGTGAATTGTAGAGCAGCAGTGAAGTGTTTCCTGCTTTATTCAGCAAACTGCAGTTAGCTCTTGTGCTTAAAGCAAGCTCATTCTTAATAAAAAATTTTATTATTTTTTACATGTCTTGAGTCAGTTTCTGTAAATTAGTTTTATTTATGTTGTTTCCTTTTAGCTTCTAGCATTTTTAAAAATGTTTTTCTTAAGAGACTTTTCTGTCAAACGGAGAGCTCTCTTTTAAATATTTTTCCTACAGCACTTGTTAAGCGATGAATTTTAAGTGGATGCATTGAATTGTCAGATAAATAGAGGAACTAAACCCAGCAGTGTTGATCCTTTTTCACTTTGCCAGCAGGGTGGCAGATAAATCCAGTAACAGAAGGGCAGAACAGCGTAGGTTAGGATGCACATATTACATTATTTATTACATGATTACATTATTACAGTGTGGTGTACCTGTAGGATCCCATCCTTTTCAGCTGTGGCCACACTGATTTCAGACCCTTGGCTGTGGGTGGTGGCCAGGCCCTTGGGCAGCTTTTGTAATTTATCTTGAGAGGAGGGGCAGTTGTGCACCACATCCCAGGGTGGGAGGAGCAGGGTGTTCTGGTGGGGGCACTGGGGTTCGTCCCTCCCTGGTCACTCAGTGTCCAGCCCAGGGGTGCAGAAGCACTGGGCAGGGGAGCTGAGGGACCTTTGAGGGGTTCAGTTGATCTCTGACGAGCTCAGGGTCTGAGAGCATGGCTTGTTTTCAGGGAGCTGGGAGGAGCTGAACTGCAGCTCATTTGGAGCTTCTGACAAGAGTGATGTTTACAAAGGGTGATGGTGAATTGACTTCTGATTTAAATAGGCGTTGGTGGCTGCAGAGATAAAATAAGCATCGACATATCATGCTGCCTGTAATCAGGAAAATGGCCTGTGGTGATCATCTTGCTGCACAAAGGACACTCATGAAAACCTTCCGCAGCAAACTTTGTCTGCGTGCATCTTGATAAAAATTAAGTTTTTTTCACACATTGAATCTGTAGCTTTCAGTTTTTTTTTTAACTTTGTCTATAATACCAGGTGCATACTCTCAGTCAGAATGTCATTTATATATTTGATGTTGCTGTACCTAGAATACAAATATTAAAATATGTTAAGGTCTTTGCAGATCACGGAGTTAATAATTTTAAAGTACTGAATAATTTTGAATGTTTCCTGTTCATAGAGTTGACAAACAAAAATACTGTCAGAAGTCACTCAACATATATTGATTGTAACTATCATATTCCAGAGGTTATGTTAGGGAATTGGATACATTTGGTTATAAAAGGGAAGAAAACTACAAACGCGTTTAAAGAAAATGACACCAAATAATGTTTAAACACTAGAAAACAAACAGGTGTGTCATGAACCATCCAGTGAAATACACCCCACAGCCTTCCTTTTTTACTTTCATTCCACAAAGTAGCTCTGCAGACCTTGTTAAGCCTTGCTTTTCTGTAGTCATTGCTATGAAAACATAAAGAGGTAGAAATGAAAAATAAAATATTTGTGCAGAAATATTTCTCTAAGTCTCTGCTCACATGTGGTCAGCAGGAAGGCCCTTCTGTCTTTTAGGGCTGACTCAGGTGCTCTCCAGGTATCACCCATCACCTCAAGAAGTAGTGCTGAAAGGGGGGTTTCTGCACCAGTGCAGTGAAACACCTGCTGATTTACCAAAAGGGGTGGATGTGCTAGAGCACATGATTGCTGGGGGTTGGAGCAAGGGGAAAAAGGCAAGGAAAAAAACAGCTCACTGGTGTTTTCCTGTGCTTGAAGAATGTTTGCTCATTCAGAGAAGAGTTGCGGATGGGGCTCCCAGAGAGTACAAAGACTGAAAACTGAATTTGTTCAGTCAGGTAAAACAAAGGCGGGGAAAGAATCACCGAGCATGTGCTGGAACAAGTCTGGTTAGTTGGACACGTGTTGTGGAAATTAACTCTCATTTTTAAGAGCTGGGCCTCAGAGATGTATTGATCCTTTTGGGTGGGAGTATGTAGAATGTAAGGCAGAAAATCTGTTTGTTTTTTCCTGTGAAGTTGAAAAGCCCTGCTAAAAGGGTATTGATTAACTTCCATGCTGTAATGCCTACACAATCCCTCTCATTGGCATAATTCCAGTCTTCTCAAAGCTCTTGGTTGATTCACATCCCGTGGGGGTGCAGAGTGAGTGAAAACCCTGAGGCCAGGTAGGTTTTGTGTGTGTCTTCTCACTGGAGCTTTCTCCTGGCCCGTGGCTCAGTGCTCACTGTGTAGCTGTGTAGTTGTGCTCAAGGCTGGCAGGGGCACCGTGGGTTCTTCTTTGTGGTTTTTTGACCAGCATATCTGTTCAATGCTCATCAACCACTGTGCAAATTGGCAGTGATAAAGCAGCATCCAGTCTTAATTTCAGCCACCAGTTAGGAAAAACAGGTGGTGTGGAAATGCTGCATCCTGTGAAGTTTGCTGTGCTTGCTGGTGCTGTTAAACTGGGAGGAACTGCTGGTATGCTGGCAGGAGTGGGTTATCAGTAAATTACATCCTTGGCTGCCTAGACTGCAGTAAGAGTAAAAGAAATCCAGCCCTTTAGCTCTACAGCATGGAAAAAAATCTTCCAAGACAAAGGATAATTAAATATGGCAATAGAGTAGGGTAACAGCTGCGGTGTTGGATCATCAGAAGTCTTTAAGGAGAGATAAGGCAAATACTTGCTATGAGTGGTGCAGAAATGTTTGTATCTACCTTGCAGGTATGCTAGGCCACCTCTTGCAGTCTCTCCTTTGGCTCTGCTTGCTGCTGCTTGGGTTTGCTTTATTTGTGCTTTCACAGAGATTAGAAGAAACATGTAAAAAAATACAGCACACTTGGAAATGTTTTCACCTACTTTAATAGCTCATCTCTTCATTCTTTACCCATGCAACCCCTAACAAAGCAAAGACAAAAGGAAGTGCACCTTTGAAACCTTTCAGTGCTCATCATGAAGGGAGTGTAAAAACCTGAAAGTCAAATATTTTTCCTTTGCAGGTTACAGGATGACAGAATTAGGATAGAAAGGATGGAAAACCTCAATTTTGAGTACACCCATGCTTTCCAGAGGGTTACTGACTTCTATGCAAAAGAGGTGCCTGGTACTGCAGGTATGTTGGTTCAGATTTTTATGCAAAAGAAGTGCCTGACATTACAGGTCTTTCAATCCAAATATCTTTGAAACATGAACCCTATTAGCCTTTACATTCATGCAGGCTTTTTGCCACCTTTGCTTCCAGTCTCTGCACAGTGGGATCCTATGTTGGGCTTGGAGAAGAAGGAACATTATTTAAATAGAAGTGAACACAAGGCTACCGTTACTTTTTTCATGGCTTGAAGGTGTGTGTTTAGACAGATTTAAATTTAAACGTTCATAACAGCTGAGGGGGATTACTCAACATCTGAAATGTTTCTCAAGTGCACAGAATCCCAGGATATTTGGGGCTGGGAGGTTCCTCTGG
>VZSE01001656.1:0-48256 GCA_013398275.1 Promerops cafer | reverse complement strand
CCCTTCCAACCCAGAGCATTCCGTGGCTCTGTGAATCTGTGGTTACAGGACACGTTCCTCGGCTGCAGAAACCGGCTGGGTACCTGCACACCCAGGGATGTCCTTTTTGTGTCCCCAGGGAGGCAGCAGCCCCCTCGCTGGTGTGGGCTGGGGTGGTGAGTGGGGTGAGCGGGAGGCTCGTGTCTGAGCTGACACCCGTCACTGCAGCTGTCCCAAGAGAACGGGGCGATTCAGGTGACTCTGGACCTGTGGAGGTCTGCCCTGAGCCCCTGCTCCAGCAAGGCCACCCACAGCCCGTTGGCCGCGGTTGTGTCCCCACAGATTTTGAGTATTTCCAATAATCACGGCTCCACTGTTCCCAGAAATCTTTCTCCTGTCCACTGCAGGCTTTCAGCACTGGCAAAATTATTTAAATATTGCCTTGAGCCTTGCTTAGCACTTTTGTCTTTTCCTGATGTTTCTACCAGGTTTACTTCCCATCCACCTCTTCCTTCAGGGCAGGCTTTTATCCCCTGGCAAGCGAGGAGATGCCATTTTCAGGAGGCCACAGGGGTTTGGAGGAGAGCCACGCTGGCTGATGGCACCTCAGGCTTTAAACCTGAGGGCACTCATGGAACCCCTGACTCACTTTGCCCGGGGAGGCACCAGCTTTGTCACCAGAGGGCAGGAGACCTCTCTGATAAAGCTTCCATCGGGAAAAGTGCAGGAATTCCTGGGTTTTTAAAGAAAGACAGCATTTATCTGTTGCTTTTAATTGGGTGGGATTCATCTGAGTAAAAACCTGCAGGAGGTTTTGGACGTGGTGTTTCCTCCCTGCTTATGAGGGAAGGCGGATGGACCTTGGCCTGGGGGCTGCATCCAAATCCTCACCCCGAACATCTGGGATCCAACACATTTGATGCATTTTGAGTGTGTTCCACTCCTTCAGCCATGTGAAGGGCTCGTGCTGGGGAAATCAGGGAACCCCCAGAGATGCTCCAGTGGGGGATGTGGCTATTCCAAGCGAGGGCTTGGCACAGGAGGGAAGGGGAATTGCCTTCCCAGCACTGCAGCTGGATTGGAGCCTGCTGGTACACCCAGGGTGAAGCTTTTCCCCCCAGCTCCCCAGCCCAGCTGCGGATCCATCCCCAAAATCCCCCTGGTTCTCCCCCCTTCTCCCACCTGTGACACAACCAAACAAGCCACGCAGTCCTGTTTTTAAAACGGGGCCTTTCTCCATTTTATTTTGCCCAATAAAAATCCTTCACAGTCAGGTCGAGAGAGGAGAGTTGGAGATACGTATACATATAGATCTGCATGTCTATTTATATATATACATACCTCTGTACAGATGTATTTATATATTCACCGTAGAAAATGGCAAAGGCAGTAGCTTTTCACATCTGGATAACCCAATGGGAACAGACAACAGACCAGCAGGGAATTGGGAAGTGTGGTGGTTTTAACAAGAACCTCTGAAACAGATACACATTTGCTGTACAAAAATCCCGGAATGCTGCGTGTTACCTCNTTTTTGCAAAGTCTCGTTTAAACGCAGTTCAGAGAACCAGCAACAGTCGACGCAGAAACAGAACAGTAACGGAGTCGAGTTCAGAACACTTCTGGTTTGAATTCACAGTCAGAGGAGAGAGAGGGAGAGAGAGAGAAAAAGAGAAAGAGAGAGACACTGAGGCGTCAGGAAACGAGAGGGAAGAAAGCACAAGGCTGGGGTTGAATTTACACTCGGGGAGGTCCGGAATGGGACGAGGGGTCTCACGCAGGAGGTCCTGCAGAGGGGCACGGCCCGGCGCCAGCGGAGCTCCTGTTATTGCTGGTGAAGTCGGACAGCAGCCTCGCCCNTTTTTGTTGTTGTTTTTTTTGTTTTTGTTCAACCTCTTGCCTTTAAACACACTTAACCAGAGGCAAACTCAAGACAACGGTGTTTGGAAGTGACCAAGTGGACAGGAGAGACACCCAACTTTATGGAGTTCTTTTTTTNGAGAGAAAAAGAGAAAGAGAGAGACACTGAGGCGTCAGGAAACGAGAGGGAAGAAAGCACAAGGCTGGGGTTGAATTTACACTCGGGGAGGTCCGGAATGGGACGAGGGGTCTCACGCAGGAGGTCCTGCAGAGGGGCACGGCCCGGCGCCAGCGGAGCTCCTGTTATTGCTGGTGAAGTCGGACAGCAGCCTCGCCCAGCCCGCCCTCCTCCCCGTGGGGAGCTGGGCTTTGGGGGGACAGCTGTGGATCCGCTGGGGAACGGACGACTCAGCGACGTGCATCGGTTTGGGGCGAGGAAAACCCTCCCCAGTGTGGTGCCCGGAGCGAGGCAAAGGCCAGCGCGGCTCCTCTGGGCTCACAGCGATTACCAGGTCCCGGAGAGTGCAAACGAAGACACCTTGGAGGAGCCCCGGCCCCGGGCTGGGCTCTGCGGGGACACGGCTGCCTGGGAAGGGACTGCATAGACGCATCAGCCGGGTGTGCAGCATTGGGTGGTGCTGGGATGCTCCTGCGCCGGTGCTGGAGCTCTGCCCGCACGTGTTCTGCTCCTTTCAGTCACGGGAAAGGGGTCAAGGGGGCCTTCTCCTCCGAGGCTGGCTCTCAGGAATGGCAGAGCCACAGCGTCCCACTGGTTGACACCGAACGTGACTCCGTGAGCTCAGACACCCCAGTGGCTCCCACATGGAGAAGACCTGCTGCAGGGACCCAGTGACAGCCATGGGATGGGCACCGGGAGGGGATGGGTCACACCTCCTGGGTGTCCAGGCTGGTGGCCTGCTGGATCGGGGAAGCTTTGGGGGTTCAGGATAAACGGGGCCATCAAGCTCAGACCACTGTGGTTATTTAGAGCCAGACTGGACCTTGCATCCCTTTCCAAAGGAGTTGAGGCCAGGGCTGGAGCTATGAAGGTGTTCACAGGAATGTTGGCTTGCCTGCAGGTGTCAGAGTTGGGAAGAGTCCCTTTTAAAAAGCTCCCTGGAAAAACCTATTGCTTTGGGACAGAAAGCAGAGACTTCCTGCTGGAGAAAACAGATTTGTGAAAGAGCTATGGAGACACAGCCTGGTCCCAGGCTCCAGACCTGACACGATCCCCATCATTGGGAGAACCAGGAAGGAGGATTATCCTGAAAATACAGGAGCTTGGCAGTTGCTCTGCCAGCATGGAATATCCTATTGGGAAGCCAACATCTGCAAACAGCTGGATGTGATCCCAACCCCTTGATACGCTGCAGGGTCCTGCATGCCCCTAAGGACCTCACAGACCCCTCAGAGCCCTGTTTTTTCCAGAGGGTGGAAGGACCAGGGAGCTCCAGAGCTGGTGGTGATGGTGTGAATCCCCGTGCAATGGTCCCACAGGATTGCAGGCCATGGGAATGTCCTTCAGCAGGAAGCCAGATTGTCCTTGGAGGTAAAGCAGGGCTGATGGAGCTGCCATGGGAGTGTCAGAGAGGAGAGAATCAGTGTTCTGGAAAGCTCCTGAGAGCAGGGTTGGGATAACCCATTCTCAGTGGGGGCTGTAGCTCCAGCTTGTCCAGATATACCTGGGAGAGCTCTGGAAGAGGCACTGACTGCTCCAGTGGGATGGGGATGATCTAAAAGGAGGCAGGAGAGCCTGGAGAGCTGGAGCAGAGGAGCAGCAGGGCACAGGCAACACATGAACAGATCTTTAGCAAGGGGTCTTGGTGAACAGTAACTTATATAAAGGGGTTTCAAGGCTTAAACTGAAGGTTTGGATTAAATTAACAGTGAGTTGGGCTCTCTCCCATCCCAGGGATGGAGTGGAGAAAGCTGAAAATGGTTGGGGAGCAGAGGCACAGTTGAGAGGCATCTGCCCAAGGCTCAGACCCACCTGAACACCCACTTGCAGGAGCACAGATCTCTCACTGGCCTCCTGCCAGGTCCAGGAGCCTTCATGGAGGAAAGGTGGGTGGAGATGCCTTCAGCACCTCAAGCAGGAGAAGTAAAGAACACACTGCCTTCACCTTGGAATTTGGTTCCTTGGAAAGGAGGGTGCTGAAGATGCCCTGGGGTGAGCTGTGGAGAGGACACCAAGGGGGCAGCCAGCAGAACCACCAGCTCTCAGGATGCTCATTTTTCCTGGACAATTCCCACTGAGCCAGAACAATTGACTGGACCCTGTAGTGGTGTCTGCTGCTAACTCAGAGGAGACCTATTGCTCTGAAGTCGAGAGGCATGAAGTTGCCTGAAGACAAGAGGATGCATGGCTTCGTGTGCATCCTCTCTTCTCCTCAAGAAGAAAGGGAATGGCATCCATCCCAGCTCCTAGGGACAGCCCCTGGTCCATATTCTCCACGGGAAATGTGTGGAGCTAATTGGTATGGCTGTGGAGGGTGCTGGTGTCACCAACTGGGGATGATCACCTCACCCAGGAACTCCTTTCTATCCTGTCCTGTCTTGCACAGGAAAGGCCCTTATGGACCTGCAGACATTCCCAGGTGGGACACGGGGAAACTATGTCCCCTGCCAGCTCTCATTCCCCTTTTCCAGCCCACACCAGCCTCATGTCTCTGCTGGAAAGCCAGGACACAGCTCCAAGCACACAGCCCAGTGCTGTCCGGAGATCTTTGGTCATGTTGCTCGTGAGCTCGCTGCCTTGAGCGAGCTATAAAGTGCCACTGCAAGGGGCAGGAGGGGAGCAGGATGGTCCTTTCCATGGGCAGAGCTCAGGGGGACACTCTGGGGACCACTGTCTGCATGGAGTGTGGGTGTGACACCAGACAGGCAGAGGGGACTTCACCCTTAACCAGGGGGCAACTGCAAACCTGGCTCAGGGTGACAGCAAGCATCAAAGCAGGACAGAGTGACACCAGGCTGAGTTAATCCCAAGTGGATTGCTTTCCTGGGAGGTGCTGAAGCCCAGATTCCCACTGCAGCCAGGCACAGGTCAGGGTGCTGAGCACCCTGTGTGCAGCACTCAGCGCTCGGCCCCGCTCGCCAACAGAGAAGCCACAGAGCCTTCTTGTCTCCGTTTAATCATCAACATACAGAGCTGGGCTCTTATTTACATCCAAGTACACTTCTCTCTGTACAACAGCGTAAGAGCAACAATTCCATTCCTCTCTGGAGCGTGGAAACCTGGAGGTGAGTGACCGCCACCAGTGACAGCAGGATTAGGGCCACCAGCTGCCAGCAGACAGTGGCAGGAGCTAAGTGGGGCTGTGTGAGGCACAACAACGTGCCCTGGTTGTGGTGTTCACCCTGGGGGTGAGAGGGGAATGCTGGAATCAGCCCAGCTGGGTTGCTGGGACAGTGGTAGCAGCCAGCCTTGGAATGGTGGTGGAGCAAAGCAGCCCTGATCACAGCAGAGTAAGACCTTCCCTGGCACCAGGATAGCCTGCTTAGCCCACATCCTCATGGATGGAAGCCACTGGAGCTGATCAGTGTCCTCTGTTTGCCATGTGGATGTGCCTAGAGCATGGCTGGGCTCTGTACATGGGGGTCCTGTGACACCAGAGCTGCTCCACGACTGCCACCACTGGCCTGGCTCTCCCAAAAATCTTGGATCATATTGTCCAGCTGCATGTGTTGGGTATCCCAGAGCATCTCTAATGCTTGTGGACCCCATGTGTGGGCAACTGAGTTGAGACCCTCAGGGCCACAGCTTGTGGTGGTGGCCAGTGGCAAGTCAGAGAGAATTTGGGGGGCAGGACTTGGAGAATGACATGAGAGTCAGGACGTTACGCTGAATTCCACTAGCTCCAAGGTGGAGGAGACAGCTAGGGGATGGTCAAGCCCAAACTCTGGGTGGAGTTCCATGGGACAGAAACAATTAATCAACCCTGCCTGAGCCTCCAAGAGACATGCTGCCAGCCTCCTTGGCCATTCCCAGGATATGTCACCCAAACACCAGCCTGGCACCCCTTGGCTGTCCTAATCCAGGGCTAAGACCCCAGAGCCTTAACGAAACTTTTGATGAGAGATTTCATCAACTTGTGAAAGTGTAAAAGATCTGGAAGGAGCCAGGTGAGCTCCACCTGGGCACAAACAAGAGGAATCCAGGTGTCTCACCATAATTTTGCTCCATCTCTGCTGAGCAAAGGGCTGGCACAGGGGAGAGGACTTAATGGGGAGCAGCATGTCCAGTTGTGGGGAGGAATCCTGAAGCACAGGAATTGTTTGTGGCAGTTTGGATCCCAAAACCATCTGTATTTTCTGTCACTGTAGCAGGGGTGGGGTGGTTTCCGCAGGACAGCCGGGGGTTCTGCTTGGGGCATCCTGGGAGAATCCCGAGAGAGGGAAAACCAGCAGCAGCAGCAGAGTGTCTTAATGGGTGTCTGCAAGGCCCTGTCATCCAGGGAATGTCCACAGTCGAGGTCTCTCAGATCTGGATTGAAGCTCTGGATCGATGTGATGCAGTGAAGAAGGTGGAGGGAGTGGGCCTTTCCTCCTCCAAGGTGAATAATCTTCACAAAAACAGACACCAAACACCTGCTTTGGGAGAGAGGACAACATGGGCTTGTCTGATGTGAAAAGAAAGCCGAGATGGTGCAAGACACCAGATCTCCAACCCTGACACTGTGGGATGTTTGACTCTGTCTGGAAGGCCAGGAGTATGACATGGAGGAAGCTCTAGGATTTGCCTGGCCAGGTGCACGTGGATGTCTCCCTGGGCATGGCAAAGTCTGCAGCTGTGTGGCACTGGCAGGCAGCTGCACTCCCACCTTGCTGGGGTGCACAGGCTGATGTCCAAGAGTGCTGGAGCATCTTCAGGATTTGCAGTAGGACTCTTCCCCACACCCATCAGTAGTCAGACCTGACCTAATCTCCCTTTTATGTCTGGTCCAGGGAAAGGGGCTTAGCCTGAGCTGCCCTGGTGTTTTCCATGAGTTGTCTTCCTCCAGCTCCAAAGACCTGGGCAGAAGTGGTGGGAAAAGACAGGAACTGTCAACTGGGATCTTGAAATGCCCTGGTCTTGGCACATTTCCATTTTCAATGGCTCCAGGGATCTCTGGGAGCCACCACCAGCTCCTGGCCAGTAGCACTGTCCAATGACTTGGGCTGGTGGGACTAACTGCAGTCTCCGCTCTGCTCAGTCTGGTGCTCATCACAACGTTTGTTCTCAAACTGAAGGTCAGACCTGGTCGTGAACAGCAGAACTTTAGGGAGACAGAACATGAAAAATGTGCAGCTTCAGGGCTTTTGTTTGGAAGGTCTTCAGCCCCTTAATGCCTCCAGGTTCTTCCTTGGTATGCACATGAAATGTAATCTGGCCAAACTCGCCCTGGAGTTACCTCACAGACATTTCAAGACATCCCAGTGCTAATTCTAACTTTTCTCTTCTAGCTGCTCCCCAGGGCAAAGAGCCAAAATCCCCACTCCTGTTGATCCTTTGGCCAGTGCAAACTCCACTTCGTAACAGTTTTCTTCTCTTTATTGTGACTCGTGGTAAAAAATTGTCCATGACAGGAAGAACCGAGCTCACTTTGCCTGTGTTTTCAAGCGGAATGCCAGGTTTTGCTGCCTCGGTGACTGTGCACTTAGGATTAGGTTTATTATTCTGCCAGGGCATAAGCACTTGCGTGATCTTAAGCATTTTCCCCTCTTACGACTTCTTTCATGCTCAGAGTTAGTAGCTGAGTATTTTCTTGAGCTAGGCCTGCGAGTTATTATCTCCATCCCTGGAGTGTGGGATGGCTGTGGGCGCTGTTTGGAATGGCAGTACTGAAGGCTGACCGTTGCAATCCAGCTGTGATGCTGCTGTGCCCCCCCTGCAGCTCCTGAGTGAGGCTCGAGTGCTGTTTTTAAGCAGACCCTGGACCAAGAGAGTGCACCAAGGTGTCACTCGTTTGGGGACAGGGCGGCACAATTGCCCACTTTTGGGGCAGATTGCTAAAGCTTCAGTTTGCATAAACATCCCATGGGTTTGGAGGCTTCCCCAAACCTTGATTCCATTGATTTGGGATGTAAGAGGGCTGTTGGGAAGGGAAACTAGCTCGGATTTCCAAGCTTTTTTCTTGCTGAAGCCAGCTTGGGTATAGAGTAAGAGTAAGGGGACCAAGGCAGAGGTGGGAGGGTATTTCTGCTCCCGGGGTTGGTCACAACCTGGGAGAGGAGTGGAACTGCAGGAGGAAACCACAAGGAAGTGAAAACGCAGCATATGTTAACCTCTGCTGAGCCTCTGGGGAGGCTCCTGCTGGGACATCATTCCTTGTTGGCTTCTCTTACCAGGACAGGCTCATCCTGCTCCTCAAGGATGTCCTAACCTCTTGCAACCAGGGCAAGAGGGAGTCGTCTGGTAGAGATATGTCTGGTTTCACTGAAATCAGTGGCCAAGCTCGCACTGACTTCACTAAGACCACTGTCTAGACAGGATACTTGATGCAGAACACTTGAGTTTGCTCATGATCCCAAGAGCTTTGCTCCCTTAGCCAATGTGGCTAAAAACGTCCTGGAAAATAAAAGAACTGAAAAACAACAAACCTGCCACTTTGAACTGTTTTGCTGCACGTAAATGCTTGGAAAACTAAAAAAACTGAATACAACCCTCCAAAACAATCAACCAAAGAAGGGTGAATTGTAGGAGAGGGGGTGGCAGCCTCTAGCGAAGTAACAGTCAGGGCAGATTACAAGAGCCAATTGACCCTCACCAGCTGTACTAGGAAAAAACCCAGACGAGATGTCGCATTATCGATAGAAAACCAACGCACATCCACAGTTATTTTACCTACAGAGCACAGAAGTGGAGAGTAAGGGTGATGGAGCCTGGTGGGAGCACGCTCACACCGCTCCGACGGGAGCGCATTATCCTTCGGAAGATCACTGGCTTGAGTAGGTAGTACATGCACAGCAATAAAAAATCCCGTTGTGTTGCCTTGGTCCCTCCTCAGATCTCGGTGGACTCTATCCGCTCTAGTCTAGAGGGAGTCCATGTCTTCTTCTCCTCGGTGTGCGGGGGGCTGGTGGCCTTCGTGTTCATCTCGTTGACCTTGTGCTCCAGGAGCTGGTTCTTCTGGTACATCTCCACGTAGTTCAGCTGCAGCTGCTTCTGGTACTTGATGACTTTCTCCTTCTCCTCCTGCCACGTGCGCCGCTCCTCCTCGAAGTCCATCACCTGCTGCTCCCGCTGGTGCCGCTCCAGCTTCAGCTCCGTCTGGAGCCGCTCCACCTCCCTCCGCAGGGTGTTCATGCTGTCCTCGCTCTGCCGCTGCATCTTGGCCTCATCGCTCTCGCAGGCCAGTGGGTCCCGCAGCTTCTCCCCGAGGTCCCCGCCAAAAGGCCCCGCAGGTCCCATGCTGGCAAGTGTCCGCTTCAGGCCGGAGACCTCCAGCTCACAGTGGTTCAGTTTTTCCCTCAGCACCTGGACCTCGCTCATCTTCCTCTGCAGCTCGCCCTCGCAGATCTCCAGGTTGACGCTCTTGGAGCTGTAGGAGTCCTTCAGGGTGAGGATCTGCTCCTCCTTCTCCCGTAGGAAGTTCTTACCTTCCTTGAGCTGTGACCGCAGTCCCACGATCTCATTGAGCTTCTGGGAGACGTCGGCCTGGGAGTCCTTCAGCTGCTGCTTGAGCAGGGAGATCTCACCTGCCTTCTGGCACACCTGTGGGGAGAGCACTTGTGAGGCTGGCGGATGGCAGCGAGAAGCTGCTTGTCCCCTGCCCTGTCCATGAAACGACCCTGCTCAAGGACCCAGCCTTCACCAGGACCCAGACCATGCCACAGACCTAGAGGTTGTCCCCACCTCTGTGTTCTTTCCTGGCTCTCAGGGACCTAAAGCTGTTCCCAGCTGGAGTTGCCCAAACAGCCAAGCCCAGTGCTGCAGTCCTCACCAGCAATGCTTTGCTCCTGCTTTCATCTTATTCTCCCACCCACAAACCCGTGGGGCTCAATCCCAAACCCTCTGCTGAACATCTGCAAATGGCACATTTCAGAGCCTAATTAATCCCAGCTTCATTGATTTTCCATCAGGATTAGCTGGATAAGGTCTTCTTGATTCTAGAGCTATGTTTTGCCTCTGCATGCTTAATAAATTTAAAGTTTCTAGCCTGTGCACGGAAGGATTAAAATTCTTCACATGATCAAGCTGAAAGAAAGGTATGTTAGCACTGGCTATACAAACAGACCTCGATAAAATGTTCTAAAAATAGGAACAGTAGGGAAAAGTTATGTAGGACTCAACAGGAGAACTAGAAAGAGGAATTTGCCTTTCAGCCTTTTAAGAGAGATAAACTTATTAACAAGCGAAAAAAGTGTGTTACAATGGAAAACATGAGGTAAACATGGCTATCAATGTCATTCTTAGCTCCGTTGCTTTTATATCTTCAATTTTAAAAAACTCAAATATCTGAAAAGCGGTTTCAAGGTTTGCCCAAATGCAAATGGTAAAAGAATTTAATTAAAATAGACTTAAGCCCATTTTTGGCAGGCACAAGTACCTGTGTGGAAAGATCTGTATTCCCTGAAACTGGATTTGAATGTCACGACTTGGAGTGACCAGACTGTGAAGTCAAATTATTAACCAGCACAGGAGGGTGTACAAAAAAAATTGTGCTTATTTTAGCTTAATAAATCAACAGGCCTGGGACTCAGACAAGTGAGGTGACAATTATCACCTGTTTCTTGGAGGTCACCGACCCATGGCTGTTATCTGTGGGCTCCACTTAGGGCATGTGGGAGGTACTTTGGGTCGNTTAGCTTAATAAATCAACAGGCCTGGGACTCGGACAAGTGAGGTGACAATTGTCACCTGTTTCCTGGAGATCACCGACCCATGGCTGTTATCTGTGGGCATGTGGGAGGTACTTTGTGTCACTAGATCCCCCGATGAAAACCTCATTCATGGCCTGTTACAACAACGCTCTTACCTCCCACTTGGTCTCCTCAATCTTCGGGAGAAACTCAGCCTGCTCCTTCTTGAAAGCCACAAATTTCTTCTCCAGCTCCTCTCGTTGCTGGAGGAGTTGTCCCATGTCATCCTGGAGTTTTTTTTTCTCCTGCTGGAGCTTGAAGATTTGGAGCTGCAGAGCCTGCTGAGCCCGCTGCGCCTTTTTGGAGACCTGCTGCAACTTGTTGGCATAGTTCTGCCTCAAGTCCTCCATTTCCCTCTCCCAGATCTTCTGCTTCTCCTCGAACACCTGGAAGATGGCCGCCTCGCTCTTGTCCAAGTTCCTCCGCATCTGGAGCACCTCCTGCTCCTTCTCCCACAGCCGGTCCTCCAGGTCCTGGATGATGTCGTCGGTCGAGGGCGAGTGGAAAGGCATCGTTTCGTTGAGATGGTTCAGTCTGTTGAAGGACGATGTGCTCTTGCTCGAGGACCGCCCGCTGTCTGAGGTAGATATCCCGTTGTATCCCACGATGTTCTTCTCCACGTAGGTGGTCCCGATGCGGTTGATGTGGCTCGTGGAGGCGCTCATGGGGCCCACGTGCTGGCTGTAGCCCGTCCCGTAGGTGGGCAGGCTCGTTAGCGAGTTACGGCCCGAATCCGAGAGCCCCCCACCTTGGTTTGTAGTCCTGTTAAGGCTGCTCTTGTCGAGTCCACCCTTGGGTGCAGACGGGCTATTGCTGTTGGCATGGTTCAAGCTCTTTCTGTTCTCTGCCATCCCGTTGCTCTGCGGCGGGCAGAGGTTCTGCATGGAATGGAAGTTTTTAGGAACTACTGGTTTAAAGGCTGAGGGTCTAACTAAGGGCTCATTGCTCTGCAAAAAGGAAAAAGGACCACGCATCAAACACAGCAGGAGGCTCGGTAACAACACACAAAAGAGACACATCGGCACAGGGTGGGGCTTATGCAGCTTGGGCTGGCTCCTTATCCCACATTGTTACACCCTGGACCATTTGGGGTTGCATGTGAGGGACCTGTGGTCACTCAAAGGGCAACACTTTGCCTTCCCTTCCCCAGCTGAAAGGAAACCATCTTGACTCACCCCAAACCTGCATGATTTTTCCCTAGAATACTCTTTGGGTTCTCTTAGTGCTTGTCACAAGGAGGGCTGCTCCTTGCTTACCAGACCTGATGAAAATAACTCTAATTTTTGCCGATTATATTTCTAGCCTTGAGGCTGCATTGCCCTTTTGCTGAAAGCTGAATTGAACCCTTGGATTCAAGAATTGAACCCTTTTGCCTCAAGAGCATTACATCTCCCTCCTGCCAGTGGTGACCTGTGCCTGTGGGAACCTCATGTCCTGCTCGTCCTCAGACAGGAGCAGGTAGGAGCTGTGACAGCAGTGACACCAGGCAAGGAACATGCTGGAGCTGCTCTTCATTTGAAATGTGTGTTTTCTGTGGCATAAGCAATGCTGGGGGACAATAGACTGCAGCTATAACGGATTTAGAAAGGATTTTAAAGCCTTGCACATTCCTCACCCCATCAACGCACCATTAGAAACAAAATTTTCCTCAAAATGGGATTGAGTCTCCCGTACTGCAGGTTGGATTTTAGGTGAAAATTAAACTGGAGGAAGCAAATGTATTTTGAAAATGCCTTTTAGGAGAAACAGAATAAGCCCCACTGAACAGGATGGAGACCAAGTGTGAGACTGAGATGGACTGCAGGGGCTGTTGGATTAACAACCCAGGAGAAAAGGCCACCAAATGCTGCAGAAATAATACTAGACACAAATTATGGAAGTCACTGGAGCAGAGCAGCAGGCTGCATAAAACACTGCTGGCTCTGGAGCTCTCTTCCTCCAGGCCTGGGAGATTTTGCTCCCTGAAGCTGATATGAGCCATGAGGACTGGGCTGGGCTGGCAGATAACGTTTACGGGATGGTTCCCAAGCCTTTTCCCTCACAAGGGGCACCGGGATTGTGAGCAGATGCTCGTGGCTGCTTTCAAGCAACAGCTTTAGGTGGCAGTGGGTGGTTGGAAACTGCCTATAAAAGGCACAAAACACACAAAACAAGAATGGGACTCAGATGCTGGACCTACTGAAACAGGAGCCAACTCCAGCTTCCTCCCCATCCTTCAGGGAGGTAGGCACAACATCTCAGGGAAGTTGGAATAGCCAGTGACTTAAATACAGGCTTAAATGAGCTGTATGTAGAAGACTTGTGGTCATGCTCTTGGGTTCCTCAAGAACTAACAACCCCCCTGCAAGTCATAAGAATTATATCATCTCTACATAAAAATGTACAAAATAAAAATGAGACCATCAAATTGCACCGTTGCCCAAGGGCCTTCTGCTCCATGCTTCCAGAGAAGTGCCACGGCCACACAGCTACTCCAGGAAGTTCTCACCTGGTCTAGTTTGCCGGAGATTGGCAAAATCTTTGGTGGGTTACTGGGCTCTCGGTACTGGGGCGGCGGCGGCAGGTTCTTCTCGTTGTTGGTGGTCACGTTCCCGCAGATGTCCATCTTCACCTTCTCGCTCTTGCGCAGGTCGCCGTTGATGTAGAGGGAGTTGGAGACTTTCTCCGACTTGTAGGTCTTCTCCTCGCCGGAGTAGCGGTTGGAGATCTCCCGTGTGGAGTAGCCGTTGCGGGGCCCCTCCGTCTGCCGGCCGCTGCTCTGCGTCCGGGTGCCCACGCTCTTCATGGCGAACTCCTGGTCGTTGGCCACTCCGCTGCCCACGCTCCCCATGGCGCTCTTGGGGATGGTCTGGGAATACCGGGGGGCGAAGCCGTGGAAGTTCTCCGGGCTGGGGTAGGCCGGGTCACTGAGGACAGGCAGCGTCTCTAGCGTGGCCATGGCAGCGTAGGGGTGAGGTGGAGGCACAGCTCAGTGGCACTGGGACGAGGAAGGAAAAGGGTTTTTAAAGAGATGCCTTTTGTCTGCCGTGCCCTTTGCAGATCAAAATCATGTCCCAGTGATGGGGTTCTCCTCTTCTGTGGGACCCCCAGATCCCTTGGAGGAGCAGCATTCCCCAAATCCCACCCACGGTTATCAAAAAGAGCTCCTAATCTTCTCAGTCCAAGGGTTGTGGTTCCCAGGCTAGTGAGTTGCAGGGATTTTAGTAGGCACAGCTCTCTGGCATTGGTGAGACACAACAATTTGCTGAGCCCAAGCTTGAATTATTTCTGTCACTTTTCCCAGGTTTGAACAAATTTGTGTTCCCATGGGGATGGAAGGTCTCCATCCTGGAGATCCATGGTCCTGGTTCATACAAGTGCTACCTCCAGCACATCCCTTAGGGATGACACCCCAGGGTTTAAGCAACACAATTTCCATCTCTTTCTTGGGATTGTTGCTCGCCTGAACTCGAGCTTTTAAAAAGATGCTTTTGTGCAGGTGTCATCCTAAATTTTCTTTTAAATCTTTACTCCCCTTCTCCATTTGATTCTTACTTAGGCTGTGCCTTGGGTTGGCCAAAACTAGGCCATGGGACATGGATAACATGCAAATAATGGTTTCAAAAGTTGTCTTTCGCTAGGGTTGTCCTGGGACCAATTATCCTTGGGACCAATTCTCACATGTCTAGATGTTCTTCATCAGCTTTTACACAAAGGTGTAAAATCCTATTTAAGGAAATAGAAGACCCATAACAACTTTTTTTTTGTTGTTTCCTCATTGAGTAATGGAGAATTTGAACCTGTTGCAGCCAAGGATCTCATTACCTGAAGGAAGGGAGAAGGTGCATTGCAAATTTTGAGTGGTTGAACCAAACCTGGAGGAGCAAGGTCAGTGGCTTGTGGACAACTGTGGCCACTCAGCTGACCATTGTCTACCCAGCCCTACTGAGTTCATTGACTCAGTCCCCATGGGCCAGAATGGATGCTCTTCTTTTGTCTCAGGCACCCTCAGTTCCAGGTTTTCCAGGGTAAACCATCCTGGCAGCGTGGAGACTAAAGTGGGACTTAAGGGTGGCAGAAGGTGCAGATTTCCCTGTGGATGGGATAAAAATAGCGATGCCCTTTGGAGAAAGGTTCGGGGGTGGCCCGGGTCAGGCAGGACCAGCAGGAAGGGGAGATGAAGGAAATTCCCATTTCAGTGGGGTTTTCCCTCTCCTTGGGGTAGGGATGTTCATTCAGCCCTCCCGGAGTAAAGCAGAACTGGTTTTATTTCCCTGGAGAGCAAGCTGGGGTCTGGAGCTCAGCTCCCTTGTGGTGTCTCACAGGGCCTTGCTATTTGCACTAATAATGGAATGGAAAAAGAATTAAAAAGGTTAAAGCAGGGTCTGTGCTGCCCAACTTTGCTTTTATTAAACTGCATTTCTGGAGGCTTCTCCTCCCCCTTTCCCAGCATCCTGCCCTGTCCAAAGTACAGCCCAAGTGGCAGAGGGAAAGGACACAGAGCTGTTGAGATGGGATTTAAGGTCCCTTCCAACCCAACCCATTCTGGGATTTTATGATCAACAAGCATTAAGTGAACACTTTGTGGTCCCTGATGAGGACACCCTGCAGTTTGCACCTCTGTCCCCAGCAGATGATCTCATGTCATTCCCTGATGAAAGTCTAAAGACCAGGCAGTAAAGGAGGATCACATGAGCACGTGTGGGGATCCACTACAGCCCAAACACGAGTGTTCATTGGTCATAAGTGACGAAACCTCTGCCAGCAGCAAGAAGTGGCAGGGTCTGGTCACGTATTCGGCATGTGACATTTGAGCACGTGCTCTGAGCAGCACTCAAAGGCTCATGACCCTGTCACACCCTAAAGACACTTCCCAAAGAACATCACCACTGCCAGTTCATGAGTGCACAATGCCCAGGGGTGCTTGCTGAGCACCTGGGGACTTGGCTGGGCTGTGGAGTGATGAGGAAGGATGGAGAACACACACCTGAAGCCGCACTCAACCAACCGTACCTTTGGATTTTATGAGTCAAAGGAGGACTTTTTGTCCTCCTAATTTAGGAATAACCTGCTTTTCAGTGACTTTGGGAATCTTTGTAGGCTGTGACTTCTTTTTATGGGACAGCAGGCACCATGGGAGGGATGTGCTGGAAGGTCTCAGCTCCAGACAGGGAAGGGGCATTGTCTCCTTGCAGTGCTCCCCAGCCAGCAAGGAAGAAATCCAGGTTACTTTTCCCTCACTGGGTAAATTTCACAGTGACATTTGCACATTTACATTGACTCTCTGAGGGCAGGATGAGGTCACTGGAAAGTCTGATCCTTCCAAAAGAGGGAAAAAAAAGGCCAACACAACAACAAGCGTTTTCTTTTAACTGGGAATCATCCAAGAAAATATTCTGAAAAAAACCCCTTGTTCTTAGCTTATGTTTACTGCAAACCCGGGATCTGATAAACACAGCATACAGACAAGTGTTACAAATATGTTATTAAGGAGATTCCAGAAGTGCCAATAGATCCCTGACAGTACAGCTTTGTTTGCCAAAAAGGGCCATTTTTTCCTGAGAACAACAACCCTTGGGTTTGTATCTTCTGGCCAGCTCCAGAAATCAGGTTTTACATTGGTTGTTCCTCAGCCGAACTGTGAAATCAAACTTTGAGCACAGGAATAAAGTTGCCACGCTCCGGCACAGAGCAGGAGAGTGTTTTTTTCTCTTTCCAGGTTTGGGGGAACGTGTGACTAAAAACTTTCCCAGGAAATTTCTTAAATCTCATCATCTCTGGGGCAAGAGGACAAGAGGGAATGGCTTCAAACTGATAGGGCAGGATTAGATGGGATATTGGGAAGAAATTCTTGACTGAGGGTGGTGAGGCCCTGGCACGAGTTGCCCAGGGAAATTGTGGCTGCCCCATCCCTGGGAGTGTCCAAGGCCAGGTTGGATGAGGCCTGGAGCAACCTGGGCTAGTGGAAGGTGTCCCTGCCCATGGACACTGGATGATCTTTAAGGTCCCTTCCAAAACCAAACTATTCTATGATTCCATGATAACTGCCTCCCTGCCATGGGAACATGAGCTGAAAGTGGGCGATTCCCGAGGGTGCAGAGCCTGGCAGTCCATGAGTACAGGGAGGCTGAGGGAAGCCAAGTGGTCTGCCTTTACCTGCATCTCATTCCCAAGTCCATCCTTTAGGAGGAAAGAAGAGTCACCCTCGAGCATGGCTGGGCGACCTTCTCCCGACCAGGGACACTGGGAACCCACACACTCCACATTGCACCACCTCCCCATCCCATCCAACTGCAGTGACCTTTTGACCTTTCCTGCAGCAGCTTTGCCTCTGAGACAGCAACATTTTGATGCCTGATGCAGAAAATCTGGGGTGAAATGTCCTTTTCCCCAGCTGTGACAGGCAAACTCTGCATGTCCACCTCTTACCAAGGTTTCCAGCCGTGCCTACAGCTCCAGGACACTCCTAGATGTTATTGTAAATACAGTAATTTGCAAAATAACAACTGCATCTTCACACTTGCTCTACCCAAACCATTCAGTGAATGCCTTCCAGTTAAAAAGAAGAAAAATTGCTCTGAGATAAGCAGCTGAACGGTTAACTAAGACTAAATTATGGAGGCCTGGCTCTGTTTCTGCCTGAGGAGGTTAATTGTTAACACTCTCCTAACAAAGGCCTTGGGGAGACAGACATACCTCGGCACCGTGCCACGGGAGAAGGGAATCAATCATCAGGAGAACTCCAGCAAAGAGCCCCAGAGCAAGGCAGGGCCTTGGCACACGCGCCATCCCAGGCCTGTGGCGCTGGCAGCACGGGCAACAAAGGCATCTGAAGGTCAAAAATTCCCCCCCTTGCCAACTGTGCTAACAGGTGTGCCCCTGACCTTCATTAGTCAGGTTTGTTTGTGTCGGCTTTAACGAGTGAGCAATTACTGACACCATAAACCCGTGCTCTGTGCTGTTGTTTTTATAGGGGCAGGGCCTACACCTGCCCCGTGTTTACGGCTCGCGTTGGCTCTGCCAGTTTGTTGGCAGCGCTGCCAGGGGGTTGGTTTGGCTGGAGGGGAAAAAGTCAACATGTCCTGGGGTGGTGGAACAGGTTAGAAATGGTGGGAAAGGGTGGGAAAAGAATGGCTGTGACAATTTCAGCTTCATCCAGGAAGATGTGTGGAGAGGGAAGGGGAAGGGGAAGGGAAGGGAAGGGTTAGCAGTGAAGACACAGACCCTGTAGGGAGCAAAACCCCCTGTGTCCAGTGAGGTGTTAACAAGCCCTGGAGAAGAGCCACCAATGAAACCCAAGACTTGCAATTGCACTTGTGGAATCGTAGAATCATAGAATTATTCAGGTTGGAAAAACCCTCTAAGACCGTGAGGTCCAACTATTCCCCCAGCACTGCCAAGGCCACCACTGACCCTTGTCCCCAAGTGCCACATCCACACGGCTTTTAAATCTCTCCAGGGATGGGACTCCAGCACTGCCCTGGGCAGCTGTGCCAGGGCTGGACACCCTTATAGTGAAGAAATTTTCCATGAAGAAATTTTCCCTAATTTCCAGTCTAAACCTCTCCTCTTTAGAGGCTGTTCCCTCTTGTCCTCTTAGTTTCAGGTGCAGGTTTCAGTCACATCCCTCTTCCTCTCCCTCACCTTTTCTTGTCCTCCAGAAAGGCCACTCAGCTACTGCTCTGTGTCCTGTGTGTCACAGGCCATCACTTGCCACCTCCTTGTGGCCGTGCTGGACCCAAACCTGGCTGAGAGCTCCTCCATTGTGATTGATTCAAGAGGCAGGGACACCACAGCTGCCCTCCTACCTGGCTCCAGTGCCCCAGCACCTCCTGTTCTCCTACACCCTTCTCAAGCTGCTCAGTCTGAAGAGGGGAACAGAATGAGCTTTTCTTGTCTCTCGCAGGCATTTTTTCCAGCCCTCAAGTAATTCTTGTGGCTCTTTTCTGCACCTCCTCCTACTCCATTCCCCCCCATCCTGGCTTGGTGGCTGCCAGGTTTTCCTCCACCACTGGAATATGGCACAAACGCACTTGAACCTGTCTGCAAAAACATGCAGATCTCCAGCTTTTCAACCACAAGCTTTTTCCACAACCAAAAGCCAGACAAAGTCAGAAGAACAACTCCTGCTCCCTCCCCAGGACACAGACCTCTCTTTTCCCACTTATCCCTGCACTGCAGATCTTTTTCTCCCCATTCAGAGCTAAAAAGCAAACTCAGGAAGGCAGGCTGGAGGGTCAATTAGTGGCAAATTCTTGCAGCCACCCTCAGACACCTCTTGGGCTTTGGGGCTGCTGTGTATCTGCACATTTTCCATCCTTCTGTGCAAAGGATTTATGATTGGATTTACTTTTGGGCACAGTCCTGAGTAACATTCCCTAGGGCACCCTGCTGGAGCAGGGAGGTTGAACTTGGACTGCCCAGCATGGAAGTCCTGCCTAGGAACATCCAATTTGGGAATGTGGGGACCACCCTGTCCCTCTGTGACCCCCCCACTTTCCAGCTATGCCTGTCCCAGCACCTGAGAGCATTGAGGGGTCTGCACAGGGACCTGCAGCATCCTCTGGACAACTGGGCCCAGTTCAAAGCCCTCAGCCCTCCCAGTACAAAGCCATTTCTGAGACAGGAGGATCACACTTTGCTTTTCTCTCCTGAAAACGTGGCAGCATCAGGAGGGGGTGGCAGGATTAGGGGCAGGCAGGTCCCGGTTTGGGGGCTGCGCTCCCTCAGGCTGCTGTGGGAAATAAAAGTGAGCTGGCTTAGAAACATTTCCTTTTCCTTTCCGCCTGCTAATGAGATAATTACAGCCTTTTGTATTCTGGGAAACCACTTTCTCATTATGGGGGCCGCATCAGCTATTTACATAATAAGCCTGAAACAAAAGAGATGAGATGAAAAGACCCAGGCGGCTCTTCGGGGGAGCTCTTGTTGAGCTGCCAAGGGACAGCCTGCAGGATGATGGACTCCTGCATCCCCAAAGCTCCTCTGGCCTGGAGTGGGTGGCAGCACTTGACTCAGGATGTCCCCAGCATGGGATGCTCCTCAGTCTCAGCTGTGAAGGTCCCCAGGGTCCTCAGAACCAGCTCTTTCTTAAACCACTCATTGCAATTCCTGATGCCAGAGGATTTGGGAGGGTGGCCATGAAGCCAGACCCCCATCAAGGAGAGTCATGTCAGCATTTGTGGGGCTCACAGTGGCACCTGGGGACGAGTCCCACCACCAGAGCGTGTTTGGTACCAAACTGGCCTGTCCCTTGTCCCATCTGCCATATCCCAGTTTCCTCCAGCTGTGGTCAAGGGACATTATGGGTACCAACCTGTCCCATCCCATATCCCATATCCCATATCCCATATCCCATATCCCATATCCCATATCCCATATCCCATATCCCATATCCCTGTTCCTTGTTTCACTTTCTGACCAAAGGACATGATGGGTACCAGACTGTCCCAGCCCATTTTCCTGTCCCCTCAGTTGGCCAAGGGATGCANCATATCCCATATCCCTGTTCCTTGTTTCACTTTCTGACCAAAGGACATGATGGGTACCAGACTGTCCCAGCCCATTTTCCTGTCCCCTCAGTTGGCCAAGGGATGCATTTGTTACAAACCTGTCCCATTTCCCATTTCCCATTTTCCATCCCCCAGCTGGCCAGTGTGTACCAATGTGTCCCACCCCATGTCCCAGCTCCCTGCCCCACAGCTGGCTAGGGGGACACTGGCTACCAAACTGTCCCATCTCACATGCCAGTGCCCTGTCCCCCAGCTGGCCCAGGAACTCTCTGTGTACCGAACTGTCCCTGCCAGCCTCGCCACCTCTCTTTCCCAATAAAGGCCCCATTGTCCTCCCTGACAAAGCCTGAACAGTGCAGCCTGCTCCACCTTCCCTGGCCAATCCTCCCACTCTGCTATCAGTTTTCCTCCCTCAGCTGGTCACTGTGTTTAAGGGACACAGTCCACTGCCACGCTGTCCCCATCCCCCAGGACGTGGCTGGAGGGGGAATCATGGCAAAGCACAGCCACAATCTGCACTGTGGAGCACATGGCCTTGGCTCCGTGCCCTCCTGCTTGTCCCTCCTTCCCTCTCAGCTCCCTGAGGGTGTTCCTGGAATGGACACCCCGCCACAGCTTCCTGGAAACCCTTTACTGACAGTGAAATAATCAGTAAATCGATCTGAGCAGGGCTATTGCTCATCCTGAACAAGCTGCTCCACCTGTCCCAAGCCCACCTTCTCCATCCCAGCTCCTCATCTCTGGGTGTTCCCAGTTTTAATCCACAGGATTTTCTGGATCCGAAAAAGCACCCAGAGTGGAATTAAAAGCCAAGCACCTGGCAGGCCACACCAGTCTTGAGCTGTTCCAGTAAGGGAAGAAATCAAAATTATTCTGGAGGCTGCAGCGAGGTGGGCAAAGCCCCAGAGAAACCTCGGCAGGTGACATGGAGGTGTGACAAGGTACATTTGTACAGTCCCAGGGAGGCTTTTTTGTCTCATCCTTGGAGGTTTTCAAGCCCTGAATGGCAGGGTCCACCAGCAGCAAGATGGCCCGGGAGAGCTCCTGGGGTCCTTTCCACCAGGAATTATCCTGCCATGGAGCTTTTTTGCAAGTCATGCTGGATATCCACCAGCATTCCCCTGGCCAGAGTCCTCAGCCTCAGGGAGATTTTTTCCCCCTTTTCCCCATCTGCTCTCAGAGCCCTGGGTTTGGATCCAGGCTGGCATCTTCCAGGATGCACCTGAGAGCAGATAGGAAGGATTTTCCACGACCTGCCTCATCTGTCCCCATCATCCCAAGGGGCAGCAGGACAGGATGGCTTCAAGCTCAGCCCAGATTGCCATCCCAAATCCCGTGTGTCCATCGGGAAGGGTTCATCCATGGTCTCATCTGGTGACCCTTGTGACTGCCCCCAGAAGATACCCAGGGCCAGCTGTGTCATTGTCCCCCGTGAGGTCCCGATGGCAACCTCTGCCCAGAAAGCACCAGCTTTGGTGGCACAGGGAAAACTCCCTGCATTTCCTCAGTACAGGGAAAGGGCAGTGTGATGGAGCAGCCTCAGTGCTGGCTGCAGCCCTGAAGGTCTGGGATGCCCCATGCCACAGGCTGGACTGCTTGGGGTCATCCCAGCCCTGCGTGCCTCAGTTTCCCCTTGTTAAGCAGCTGCCAGTGGGATCCAGGGTGAGTTTTCCCCACCCTGAACAATCCATCTCCATGCATCCCATCTCTGCTCTGATCCCCTGGTGCAAACATAGCCCAGCAGGTACATCCCATCCCTAAAAAGCACCTGGAAAGGGTCCCACAGGCTCAGCTGCCAGCCCCTCACCTCCAGCTGCCTTTCCAAAGGATCTTCAGTGGATTAGTGCAGGGCTCTCTCCAGAACAGGGGATGTGGGGAAGCTCCTGGTCACCCCTGGAAGTGTCCCAGCACAGAGCTACATCCCTTGCCTGGCTCCCCAGCACCTGCCTGAGCATCCTCACGCATCCCCACACCCCAAATCTCAGGGATCCCAATGTTCCCAATGATCTCCTGCTCCAGCCCAGCTCCGTGGCCCCCCTCTCTGTCACCAGACCCCCCCTGCGGACGGGATGTTGCAGGGGGGGACCCAGTCCTGCCCTTTGGGAAGAGCCATCACCCCAGAGCGGTTCCAAGGAGCCGTCCCCACGAGCCCTGCCTGGCTCTGCCATCCCCTGATTGTGCCCAAACCTCTGTCCCCGCAGGAAGGACAACGAGGGGACCCGCCACCAGCTCCCACCCGCCGCCCACGCCACCAGCCCGGCCGTGATTGATCATTAACTCGCCCCGAGGAATTTCTTGGGCGCGGAGCCAGCCCGGGAAGTGCTCGCTCCTCCCCGGACACCACGCTCGGAGCCCCCATGGTGCCTCGTCCCGGCGGTGCCTTGTCCCCACCGCCGGAACTGGCGCTGCTAAACCGGAGCGATGCCCTAAAATCCGCTGGGGTGCAAGGTCTCGGTGCTGGGGGGGGGGGGGGTTCCAGCTGGATCCAGGGGGGGTTTATAGAGGGGGAAATCGCAGCTTTCCCCACCCTGAGCCGCCCAGCTCCGCGCACCCCATCTCTGCTCCGCTCCCCGCGGCGAGCGCAGCCCGGTGTCCCCCCCAAAAAATCACCTGCAAAGGGTCCCACCAGCTCAGCCCTGCACTAATCCACCGAAACCTCCCCTGCCCGGCCCCAAACAAAGACACCCAGCGAGAGGGGGAAGGAGAGGAAAGGAAAGATCCCACAAAAAGCCGGCACCCACCGGGATTTACCTGGGCAGCCCAGGGGTGCATCCTGCAGCTCCCCATCCTCCGCCGACCGCGAAATTCATGGTTTCCCTGCGCGCTATCCCGGGAAAAAGTCCAAAATAATACCTGCGGAGAGCAACCTGCTGCTGGGCTGCGGCCAAGGGCTGCCCTTCGCTCGATGGGATTGGCCACGGCGCCCGCAGGAGCTTAACTCTTTGTGCCCACGTCCGGCAGGGATTTTGGGAAGGGATGGCTCCGTCTTCCTCAAAGGGGAATTTGGGGCTGATGGTTTGTTTTAGCTTAAATGGGAACGTTGGAGTCAGACGCTGGGTTTTCCTGAAATAAGGATTTGGTGTTTGCCTTCTTCTGTTTTCAGATGGGGATTTTGGGGTCTGATGGCTTGGTTCTGCACAAATAGGGATTTGTGGATTTGGAAGGGTTTGGGGTTTGCTCAAATAGGGAAATGTGGATTTGGAAGGGTTTTGGGGTTGCTCAAATAGGGATTTGAGGATTTGGAAGGGTTTGGGGTTTGCTCAAATAGGGATTTGTGGATTTGGAAGGGTTTGGGGGTTGCTCAAATAGGGATTTGGGGTTCAGAGGCTTGTTTTATCTCAAATGGAATTTGGGGTCAGATCGCATGTTTTTCTTCAGATGGGAATTTTGGGGTCTGACAGCTTGGTTTTGCACAGAGAAAGTTTTGAGGGTCTGACAGCTTGTTGTGCTCAACTGGAATTTTGGGATCTGACTGTTGGGTTCTTTTCTTTTAATACTCTTTTTCTCAAATAAGGAATTTCAGACTCTCAGAACTTGGTTTTTCTCCAGTGAGGAATTTGAGATTCAGTTTGCTCAAACAGGGATTTTAGGATCAGACAGCTGGGGTGTAGGTTATCTTTCAAATAGGGAATTTTGGGGTCTGATGGCTTGGTTTTACTCAAAAGGAGATTTTGGGATCAGGTAACTTATTTTGGCTAAAGGTGGGATCAGGTAACTTATTTTGGCTAAAGGGCGATTTTGGGGTCTGGCAGCTGGGTTTTTCTCAAATAGGGATTTGGGGTCTGACTGCCTGTTTTATTTTTTGTTTATTTGTTTTTCAAAAGGGGATTTTAGGGTCTGGGGCCTTGTTTTGGTACAATAGAGATTTGGGGCTCTAACAGCTGTGCTTTATTCAAATGGAATTTGGGGGTCTGACAAATTGGGCTTTTTTTTCAAGTGGGGATTGCTCAAAACAGCTCATTTTCACTCAAATAGTAATTTTGGGATCTTTCTATCTGGGGGACCCTTCTCAACTTTCCCATCCTTCTGGGGATGCCTCCCAGCTGTGTGGCTGAAATGAAAGGCCATGAAGAGCTCTCAAAGAAGGGCAGAGAACTGAACAGATGGGATGAATGGGATGATGAATGGTTCGGTTTGGAAGGAACCTTAAACCTCATCTCATTCCAACCCCTGCCGTGGGCAGGGACACCTTCCACTGGCCCAGGCTGCTCCAAGCTCTATCCACATGGCCAAAAGCTGGACCTGGATGCTGCCCTCTTTCCTTTCCATCGTTCAGAGCAGAGCCCTGGTGGCACAGGATGGCCCAGAGCTCCTTTTCCCCCTTTCCCAGCTGCCAGCGCTGCGGCAGGAGAGCAATCAGGCTTCCCTTCGGGGGCCGTCCAGCCTCAGCACTTACTCTGGATTATTTGCAGTCGTGGAGGGAGGGAAATAAAGCCACACAAAGCTGCCACTAATTTAGACACATTTGCTCGAGTGAGTTTTCTACTGGCAGGAAGTCTGGGGATCAAAGGAGTCGCCGGCCGGGGCCTCGCAAACGGTGCCGGTGTTGGTGGGCAAATAACAGCGAGAGCAGTAAAACAGCAATAATGCCAAAATAATCAAATATGGGTTAATGTGCATTTAAACCAGGGCAAAACGCGCTGCTGGGGTGCACGGGGAAGGTGTAAATTATACCAAAATGCATTCCTGTGGAGATTCAAGCTCTTAATTTTGCCCTTAAGCTCCAGAAGCAGAGAATTCTGACAAATAGGCTGGTTTTGGGATGCGTGTGCACCTTGGAAGTAGCCACGAGAGCCCTTTCCATCCCTGGCACTGCTCTGGCAATAACCAGAGTGGGCTCAGGAGCTCTGCTGGGATGCGGGCCCTTCCCAGCAGTGGGATTTGGGGAAGCTGCCCGAGCACAGGAGCCTGTGGCTGCCCGGCAGGGAGCTGCAGCAGCTCCAGATCTCACAGGAGACAGGCAGTTTCCTGACACTGCAGCTGGTGGAGGCTGTGCTCGTGCTCCCTTTGGGAGCTGAGTTATGTCTTAGCGCTTCCCACAGATGAATAAATCATGATAGGCCAGACTTTGGAGAAGGCTGGAAAATCCAGGATAACCCGTGCTCCTGGCGCTCTCAGGCGGGGCGTAAACTTTTGAACCCCCAGCTCCCGTTTCTAACCCAGGGCTCAGGTGGCTGAGCCAGGAACCCCTCTGCTCACCTCCAGCACAGCCCCTCCATCACCTCTGAGAGCCAACAGAGACCCCCAGTTCTCACCCAGCACCCCTTTGTAGCCCCAGGCTACTGCACAGCCAGCTGCACCCAGGCCACCGTGTTTCCCTGTCCCCATGGGACACAACCAGCAGGATTTGGTCTCAGCCCTTTGTGGGGTTTATCCTTCTCTGCTCTGCCCTTTTTGGGTAGCCGTGGTCAAACTGTGTCACCCAGAGCCAACCACCTGAGGTGACCTCTAGCCTGGGACTACAGGGTTGGGTTTACCCACCTAAAAAGCCCTCCCTGCCCAGCCACAATGGCCTCGCTCTGTCTTGGGGCTGAGGCTTTGAACATCCACCCAAAGCCTTCTTCCTCTTGAAGAAAGGAAAAATTTACTCTTCCAAAGTCCAAACTCTTTGTTCCCATGTCCTTCTGTTTTCTTTTCCCTTTTCAGGGGTGGCAGCCCCCTGGCAGGGTGATTTCCATTCTCTTGGAGCTGTTTCATTCCAAGATCTCCAAGCTCTCTGAGGTCCTTGGACTGCTCCTGCAGGATTGGTTCAGTGTTCTTTGCACTGACCAGAGAAGGAGGAAAGCATCAGCTGCAGTGAGGTCTGAAGGAGCATCAGTGGCCCAGGACATTCCCCAGGGAACACGAGTGGAAAGCAGTGATGTGCTCAGGCAGGCGGCAAGGCAGAGGTGGAGATGGGAATGGGAGCAGGGACAGTGGCTCCCTGCACTGGGATTTCTTCCCTGAAAGCTCTGGGGAGCTGCTTTTGGGTACAAGGCATCCCAGTGTGAGCAAGAGCCTCCCTCCTCTCTTCACCCAGACTCCTTTTTTTAGAGGGAAGATCATTTTCAAAGCCTTGAGGAGCAGAAAAAAACCCTAAATAAGGGTACCCTGGCTTTTGAACACAATTTGAGGCCATGAATGAAGGGGCATCTCCATCCCAGGATATCTGTGTGCCTTGGCTGGGCAATGTCAAGGCCAGCCTGGTCTGGTGACGAAGACAGTTCTGAATTTGTGCTGGAGGCCTCCAGAGCTTTCCAACCAGCACCACAACAACTTAAACCCAGCTCGGACCTCAGCTGTGAACTGGCTGTGCCTGAAAGTGCTTGACATCCATCAGGCTGGGCACAGAAACCAGAATTCCTGCAGTGCCTCCTTGCCAAGCTCTGCTCGAAGCTCTTCCCCATTCTCTGTTATTAAAGCAGAGATTTCTAGCCTGGTTTTCAGAGGGAAGACCCTGTTTTCTGTGACAGTCTGTGGGTCTGTGTCTTAGGCTGCAGTGCAAGATGTGGCTGGGGCTGTGTATTCCATTGCCATCTGTTAGAGGTGGGGCAGTTTTCTTTATCTCTCCCACAGCCAGTCCTCCCTCAGGGAAATCTCTTCTGTCCATGGCCATGGAGTCTCCCTGCATGGCTGATCCAATTCCACCATCCCATGGGAGATGCTCCCCCAGGGGAGGAGCCAGGAATTCCTGCCTGGATAGAATCTGACCCCTGGAGCACCCCAGCAGCCTTTTCCCCCTGCATTCCCAGAGGAGCAGCTTTCTCCTCCACTGCATTCCCAGAGGGAGCCCAGGCCCATCCACAGCACCCCTGGAGCTGCAGAGGAAAACTCCACCCTTGGCCAGGACCCTGCTCCAGCAGAGCCACATCTGCCCCTGCAGGAGGATTGCAGCCCCCATGGGATGGGGCTGTGACAGCCCCCTGCCCAGCAGGGTGTCAGGGGGATTCTGACTCTGCCAGGGGTTTCTTTTTGTACCATTGCATTTGTATTTTTAATTTCCTAGTAAAGAACTGTTATTCCTATTCCCATATCTCTGCCCAAGAGCCTCTTAATTTCAAAATTATAGTAATTTGGAGGGAGGGGTTTTGCATTTTCCATTTCAAGAGAGACTCCTGCCTTCCCTAGCAGACACCTGCCTTCAAACCAAGGCAGTGTGGAACATCCAAGGGTTTCCCTGTGTTTGTGGAGAGATGCTGCCCTGCCTGATTTGTTGTGAGTGTCCTGCAGGGATCACAGGGACCACAGCCAAACGTGCAGGATGGGGCTGGTAGGGGAGCATGACTGCACCATGCCAGGAAATCCAACCTTTCTGCTGGGAGAGCTGATAAAATCCCAGCATCCTGCACAGCCTGAGCAGGCTCTGTGGCTGAGCTCCCAGAAGAAACGTCAGGATGACACCCAGAGTTTGTTTGTGCAAGAAGAAACTGGTTATGTGATAAAACAAACCTTCTCTGCACCTGGGGGTTCACCAGCACGGGGACATCCCACTGGTCTGGAAGTTCAAATGCTGGGAGAGGCTCTTCCTGCTCATTAAGTGGAATAATTTGAGCCTGTGTGAGACCTCTCCATACCCACACAGAGCTGGGGATGGGAGAGGACCTTCTCCAAGCTGCCACAGGGAGTCCTGGGGCTGGATTGACCCCAAAAGCTGGGTTGATGCCAGCAATGGGGGACACTTTCCATCTCCAGTCCACGACATCTGCCTGCTCAGCTTGAGCCAGCACAAACAAGCCAAAAGGCTCTGGTGTATGTCATCCAGAGGGATGGTTTCCTATTCTGGAGAAAACATCCCTGCTGGTATAAGCTGTCTCCTCCTGTACCAGCACAGAGCAGACAAAGCCTCGCAGTGCTGGCAAGCCACAGCCTGGTGCATGGGCCAGGTCTTCCCATAAATCAGGAGAGGCTCCTGCCTCCCCACCTGAGGGTGCTGAAAGCCCAGAGTGTGTTCTGGGCGTCCTGGCCATGGGATTTGGGGCAGGTCTGAGCTGCCTGGGGGGAGGATGTAAATTCTCAGGTTTCCCAAATAATGTCTAGACCAGAGAATTGTGGAATTAGGGAGTCATGGAATGGTTTGGGTTGGAAGGGACCTTAAAGATGATCCAGTTCCAACCCCCCGCCATGAGCAGGGACACCTTCCACTAGCCCAGGTTGCTCCAAGCCCCATCCAGCCTGGCCTTGGGCAGTTCCAGGGATCCAGGGGCAGCCACAGCTTCTCTGGGCACCCTGTGCCAGGGCCTCCCCACCCTCACAGGGAACAATTTCTTCCTAATATTTAATCTAAATCTCTCATCTTTTAGTTTAAACACATTCCTTAAGCATCCTTGGGTGGTTATCCTGAATGAAGGAAAGAAATTTCCCATTCACAGTCCCACAGCATCAGGCCAGGCCTAGTTACAATAAATTGCAGCAAACCAGCTTGCAGCCAGGAGGGCCAGATTCCCACTGAAATCACCAGGTGTCCAAGGATCTGTTTGGAAGTGCCCTTTCTGCCCATATCAGGAATTAGGGATTTGTCACAGCCCCCTCGGCTCAGGCTGGGAGGTTTTCTTCAGGGAGGAACATCAGGCTCAGGACTAAGTTGTGTGTGCTCATGGTGTCCCCTCCATCTCCATCTCATGTCCATCGTGGCCAGCCTCTGCTCTGGGGAAGAATTGGTGGCTGAGTGGCTTCAGCAAAAGCAGAGGCATGAGAATCCTCAAGTCTTGGGAAGGATCTTCTGGAGGGGCAGTGGAACAAGGAGCAGGAAGCCTGGAGCACCCCTCTGGTGGCTCCCAGGCCTCTCTGGGTAGGACTCAAGGTTGACAGTCCCTTTCCAGGCCACAAGGACCCAGCTGCCACAGTCCTTGGACCACAGGGAGGGATTTGGCTGGCTGGAAATGGGCATGGGCTGAAATGCCACCTGAATGACCATCTGATGGCCCTGGACTCCTGGGAATTTGGAATTTGCAGTTAATTAATGGCTGGAGTGCTACAAACACATCCCCCAGGTACTGCCTGCCCCATGGCTCTTTGTCCTGGGAGGAATGTGGGTATTCCCTGCCCTGGGGACACATTCCTTTGCAGTCACTGGCCCTGACCCATGACTGGGAACAGTTTCCCCAGTGGGTGAACCAATGGTTTTGCCTCCAGTTCTGCTCCAGCCACCATCTCCCTGGCTTCCTTTTCTTTAGGCTGTGTGGCCAACTCCCCCATTTCCCAACTCTCTGAACTCTGCTTCCCTAAGGGAGGATGCAGCCTCGTTCATCTCCAGGCTCATCCTCCTCAATCCATGCCCTGCCTCGGATGCCATGCAGAGAAAAAAAGAAGGAAAAGTCTTCACAACCCAGATTTACAACTTTGGTGGCATCAGGATGGCCTAGAACTAGGAATGACCTCTCTGCATCAGATATTAATCTTTAAAAACAGCAAGGAAGGATCCAGGTTTGGCCAGGAAGAGGGATGGAAGAGGGAGCACAGAGGTGCACAGACAAAATATGTGCTGGCTGTCCAGGGTGATGCCTCCAGGCTGCTTACCAACCCTTTTTCCTGAATATTTGTGGCCAAGGCAGGGTTTTACTGGTTGTGCCAGGGGATTGTGTCCCCCCTGAGCAGCACTGGGGGTAGGGGACACCTCTGTCCTGGAGATACCCATGGCTGGGACCTCAGTGACCTGTGGGCAGTGGGAAGAGGGATTTGGAAGCAACAAAATGGGAAACCATAGAGAGGACCCACAGGCAAAATGGGAAACCTCAGAAAGGACCCACAGGCAAAATGGAAATCCTCAGAAAGGACCCCCAGGCAAAAATCCCTCTTGTATTGGAAGCATTTTTGGCTGTGATCATGCTGTGACCTCGCCCTGTCAGGAATGACTTTGTGGATCACCTGGGAGATCCTCCTGCATTCTGGAGCAAACTTTGGAGCAACCCAAGTGTTTGTGACTCACCAAGCCTTCACTCTTCAGGGACAAACCAGCTCTCCTCTGCAGTTTTCTTGCATCCTCGGCATCCCCAGCCCATTTTGGGGAGGGGGCTCCATGCAGGTGCTCCTCCACAGCAGGAGAATGGAGCAGTTGGCTCCTGGTCCAAGCCACAGGAGATGCCAGGGATGGGGGACACCTGGCTCCAACGTGACCCCCTTCCAGTCCCCCAGGTGAAGAGAAGAGAGGCCTTTTCCCAGCCCTGCCAATGCACAGCCATCAACTCCTTCTGCTCCTCCACGGAGGGATGATGGATGGGGAAACCCAGGAATGGGATTTCTCTGGAGCTGCCCTTGTGCTCCCAGCTGGCCTGTGGACCTCACCCCATCACCTTCTGAATGAGCCACAGAGAGTTTAGGGCGAGGAAGGAAAAGAAGGAGTTGAGGGGATGGGCCAGGGAGGGAAAATTTCCATAGCTGCATAATAAAGGTGATTACATAAGGGCATCCTGCGTCATCTGCGGCTGGCATCTCCGGAGAAGTAATTACATCTGCACCACACATCTAAAGAAAATATTATCACGTTGGCTTCCAAATTCTATAATTAGCTCTTGCAAGATGTGTGCCAGGGGCTTTATCATTCCGTGTACGTTGGCTTCAGAGCCAGGCACAGACACATGGAGTTTTTTTACATTTGCCAGCTAGGAAAATATTTGGAGTTTCGTGTGGCAGCTGACCTGAGTCCCCCTGGAAAGGGTGGCTCTGAGGGTTTCAAGTAAAGAGTGAAATATTTTCCTGGTCTCCCTCGGTGCCTGCAGGGCTGTGGGAGTGCAGCAGGAATGGCAAAGCCAGGGCTTGGCTTTCCCTCCTCCTTCAAATACTCTTTGATTCCTGCCCTGATGCTCTGAGCCTTGGGAAGGCTTTTTTCCCCTCGCTAAATAAATGACCTGATTTGCAGGGAGGTGTTGCCCTCACAGGTTCCTGGGCTCTCTGCTCTGTCATTTAAAACAAACCCCTTTTTCTCACCCAGCTTTGGACTTCAGAACCAGCTTTGGGCTTTGAACACTTCTCCCATCCCTCCAGATCCCCGGCAAAAGGAAAAAGAGGCTTTGAAAAGGAAGCAGGGGCTGCAGAGCTCTTGGTTTGATGGAGGGATTTTCATGTGAAGCTGGAGATGGCCACGGGACACGGCAGGGGCAGGGATGGATGGGAGGATGAATTTGGTTTCCTTCTGTTTTCCATTTGCTCATAACCAGCCTGGGAGCCCTGGAAAGCGCCGGCAGCTCTGCTGCAAACAAAGCAGTGAGGAGATTTATCCACATCTCCTCCAAAGGAGCTCCTCCAGCAACGACTTCAGCTGGAAAGTGGGGCTGTGCACGAGCAGGAGAGTGGGAGGGAGTGCCAAAATCCCAAGGGCTTGGTGAGAAAACGGTTGTGTTGTGTGTGTGAGAGCGTGTGAGCGTGACAGTGTGTGTGTGTGCAGCTTGAATAAACCATCCTCAAGTGGAAAAACATCCTCTCTGTGCTGGCCTCGTGGAGTGGGGTGGTGACAGCTCCTCCCTGTTTCTCAGTTTTGTGTTATTTCCACTCAGAAGATGCAGAGAACTGGAGGATGGGGAGAGAGGAGGACTCCAAAGCTCAGCAGAGCTGTCATTGGGGCCAGATCTAACAAAACCTGTGAGATGTCCTGTGAGGACTGAATAGCCAGCCCAGGGGACATGAGGTGAGACCTGCCCAGCAGGACCATTTTGCTCCTGTTCACGACCAATCTCAGGAGCTGCTGGGTGCTGGAAGTGTCAGTGATCAGAAATGCTCTTTCCAGGAGAGGAAAACCCAGAGTCACAAAGCAAGCATGAAAAACAATCCACGGTGTCTCTGCTGAGATATCTCCAGCCCTGCTGTCCTCTTGTGCTTTTCTACAACACCCTGTGATGGACATAAAACCTTTCTCCATTGCCTCAATCACCCTGAGGATCATCCTCACAACTAAGTCACGGAATGGTTTGGGTTGGAAGGGACCTTAAAACTCATCCCATTCCATCCCCCTGCCATGGGCAGGGACACCTTCCACTAGCCCAGGTGGCTCCAAGCCCTGTCCAGCCTGGCCTTGGACACTTCCAGGGATCCAGGGGCAGCCACAGCTTCTCTGGGCACCCTGTGCCAGGGCTTCCCCACCCTCACAGGGAAGAATTTCTTCCCAATATCCCATCTAACCCTGCCCTCTGGCAGCTTGAAGCCATTGCCCCACATCCAAAGTCCCTCTGCAGCTCTCTTTTAACCCCTTTAGGTACAGGCTTTGTGACTTCCCTTGCTCACCTGAGCTTTGCAGAGCCTCTCATGGACTGATGGGGCTCCCCAGAATGTGGGGTTGTGTTGTGTGGCTGCACCTTTGGGGACATAAAACTGCTGGCCTTGCCCTTCTGCCCTGACCCTGCTCATGGCTGGTTTTCACTGCTTCCCTCCCAGTGCTCCTGGGGAACCTTTAAAAAAAACCCCAACCCTCTTCTTGGGAAATTTTCCCTTTTCTTGGGAAATTTTCCCATTTCTTGGGAAATTTTCCCTCTTCTTGGGAAATTTTCCCTCTTCTTGGGAAATTTTTCCCTCTTCTTGGGAAATTTTCCCTCCTCAGCACCAGTGTCCCGGGGAGAAGGTGGGGAATGATAGCCCAGGGACACAGCCCTGGGCACGTGGTGCTGTGTGGGAAGGAGAGAGGTGGAGAAGGGAGCAGGGAGAAAGGGAAAGCAGCTCTGTCAATGATCTGCAGGAGAGAAAACAAGCTCCTGCCTGGTTTGGGTGGTAATGGTTGGATTTGATGACCTTTAGAGGTTCCTTCCAACCTCCACCATTCCGTGATTTTCTGTTTCCGAAGGAATGCAGCAATTCCCAGCTGGGGCTGTCCATCCATCCTGAGCCAGCCCAGAATCTGTGGCCTAAATCCAGGCAAAGATTCCTGGTGCAAGGATCTGCCAGAGGAGCAGGCATCTGCCTGGGCTGCAGCACCACCTGCTCCCTGCACTCCTGTGCTCCTCTCATCCCTGCCTTGAGCTCGGGGAAGCACAATTCCTCAGGAGAGCATGTGAAATGGGAAGCTCTTGTGAAACAAGCTCCAGAGGAGCTTGGCACATGTTACAAGCTTGCACTTCGTAGATTTGGGACAGAACTCACCCCGGCACAGCCTCCTGATTAATTTGTCTGAGCTGGGAGCAATCCCACGCCGTTCATCTCACCTGTGCTGCTGACAGGGGCTGCCATGGGACCTGCCTGTGCAGACACCAGGAGTACTCCCAGCATTTCTCCTCGGTGGTTTTGGGTTTTTTTTAGATGAATCCGTGCTGACAAATCGCTCAGAGATTCCCAGGAGGCTCTGCAGGAGCGTCGGTGGCTTTGGGGCAGCGTTTCAGACAGGACCAAATGACACACAGATGAGGAGCTGTATCCTTTTTTTCAGACTTTAGCACCAAAAAAAACCCATCAGGAAGCAGGTGAAGGCAAAAATAAGGGAGAAAAGGAAGAAACCCCTTCCTCAGGCAGTGGTTGGTGGACTGGAGAGCTCCCTGCCATGGGATGCAGTTGCTGTTCAGAGTTTGAGGGGAAACTTGGCAAGTTCATGGAGCAGAAATCCATCAGGATCTGCTGTAAATTGCACAGAAAGCAGATTTGGGAGGGTATTGAGGGAATATGAAGCAGGCTGTCAGACTGGCCATTTTCCACCTATCCCTGCCCACTGCTGATAGAATTGTTAAGGTTGGGAAAGACCTCTAAGATCATGGAGCCCAAAAATTCATGTTGATTTTCATCCCTAAAACATTAAGTGCCCCCATTGTGTCCAAGGAATGCAACAGACTGTGCAGGAAATGCTGTGAAAATTCAAATTGTTGTAATCCAGAGGTGCTTGTGTTCATGATTCCACATTGTTAAGGTTGGGAAAGAACCAAACAAAAACCCCCAAACCCCAAAAAAACCAAACAAACAAAAAACAAGAACAAAACAAAAAAAAAAACCCCAAACCCCTCAAATAAACAATAAAAAAAACAAAAACCCCTAAACCCCCAAAAACCCAAACAAAAACCAAAAATAAAACAAAATAATAACAAAACCCCCCAAAATAAACAAAAAAAAACCCCAAAAAACCCCTAAACCCCCAAAAAACTAAGCCCCCCAAAACCACAAACCATACAAACCACCAAACACCTTAATATTTTGCTAAACTAAATGAACCCAGGGAATTTTCCACGCTGAGGATGGATTAGCTGTCGTGAAAGTAGCTAAACCTGCACGGTAGGACAAGAAATTCATCTCCAGCAGGAAGGTGGGATGGTGGGGAAGGGGAGATGGGGGCTGATTTTTCGGGCAAGCCGTGGGCAGGAAGAGCATCCCTGGGAAAAGGCTGCTTATCCCCTGAGGAGATGCTGAAGGCCCGAATTCCCTGGTGAGGACAGGAGCAACAGCGTGGTGCATCCCAGGCCACCCTAAATGTGGTTTCCCTGGACACAAGGAGAGGGAACGCTGTCCCAGGGCCCAGCTGGAAGCTGGAGAAGTCCCATGATGTCACTTCTGCAGGCAGAGGTGTCCCAGGAGCTTCAGGGGAACGTGGCCATCATGCTGTGCTATGATGCCACATGGCCCTTAGACCCAGGAGGAAAGAAAACTCTGGCAAAGCTCTCCATGGCTTGGTGAGGAGCTTTAAAACTTGGTCCATGTGCATTTATAGCAGGGGGATCACCGTGGTGCAGAGACCTCTGAGAAGTAACGGGTGGAGCTTGGGAAAAACATCTGGAGGGGCTGGAGAGAGTCCAGGGAAGGGAACAGAGCTGGGGAAGGGTCTGGAGCACCAGGAGCAGCTGAGGGAGCTGGAAAGGGGCTCAGCCTGGAGAAAAGGAGGCTCAGGGGGGCCCTTGTGGCTCTGCACAACTCCCTGACAGGAGGGGACAGCCGGGGGGAATTTGGGCTCTGCTCCCAGGGAACAGGGACAGGAGGAGAGGGAACGGCCTCAGGCTGGGCCAGGGGAGGTTTAAATTGGATATTAGAGAAAGTTTCCACCCCAAAAGAGTGGTCAAGCATTGGCACAGCTGTCCAGGGCAGAGGTGGAGTCCCCATCCCGGGAGGGATTTAAAAGCTGTGTGGATGTGGCACTTGGGGACAGGGGTCAGTGGTGGCCTTGGCAGTGCTGGGGGAATGGTTGGACTCGATTATCCTGGAGGGATTTTCCAGCCTAAACAATTCTGGGATTCTTTCTGTGCATGGCCTCTTGCTTTGTCTCTGTGGCTCCTGGCAGCCTCTTCCCGGTCACCGCGATCCTGCTTCCCTCATCTCCTCATCCCAGGAAGCACCACCCTGTGAGGCTGGCACCTGTTTGCCTTGGCAAAGGTCTTTTATTCCTTCTTCAAGCAAGGCACTGCTGAGATGCCTCTGTGGGAGGAGGGAGAGGGGTTAAACCCCCCCCAAATGTCAGTGGTCCTAAAAATAGCCAGGCTTTTCCCGCTCCCATTGACTCACCCGTCACAGACCACAAACTCCTGAGTCACGGCAGGGGCTGTGGGGAAATCATCTTTCCCTGCTCTGCTCCAAACAGAGCATGTTTGTGTCCAGAGTGACCCTTGGTGACCCCCGGAGGGACAGCCCTGCCCTCGTGCAGGGGTCTGGGCTGGGAGGTGGCCCTGGGATGTGTCAGCATGGCAGCCCAGACGGGCTGGGGAGGATGGTGAGCTGAGCATCCTCACCCTCCTCTGCTTCTCCTGCGATTTCCTGGGGTCCTTTTTGGGGCTCAGCCCTGCCAGCGGGGGTTTCTATACCTGCAGGGCCCTTCCCCTCTGGAATAAGGTGCCCAGCAGGAAGTGGGACCCTGTGTGTGTCTGTTCCCACCCCACAGGATTTCAGGAGTCACAGGATTTGAATCCCACTCCCTCCTGCAGCTCGCAGTCCTCTCCCATCCCTTGCTGAGTGCCAAAGCTTTAACCCCACACGGGAACAATTCAAAATTTCTCAACAAGCCTCACTTAGGGCTCCCAGCTAAAGAACAGAAATGAAGGAAAAAACCCCAAATTATCCTGGAGATGTGGGGACCAGGGGTCAGTCCAGCTGTCTCTGGGATCACAGCCAGGGGCAACACAACCCCTAAAAGCCACCAGGTGACCCCAGGAACCCTCACAGCCACCAGGGAAGTGGTGACCACAGGAAATGGGGCAGAGGAGGGGGTCCATGGTCCTTTGGTGCCAGCCAACCCCCTTTTCCCTGCCGGAGACTTCCCACCAAGAGCTGTCCCCTTTCCAGCACCCAGATCCTCATGATCCTAAGCCAACACTCCCAAAACTGCACTTTGGTCACTGGGGCCCTCTCCCACCAAGAGGAAGGTGCAGAAGGATGTGCTCACATCTCCCCTGCCCAGTCCCACCAGAGCAGAGACCCTCATCCCACAGCTGGAGTTAAAGGAAAGGTTCTCATCGATATTTCGGGAGCTACTTCCTTCCCCTCCCCTCCTCCAGAATAGCTTTTTGTCTTTGGGTTTATTTTCTTTGCTGCCTCATAAAGGTTTGACCCTGGCGTGTTTTGAATGGACTCGGAGGCAGCATTGAATTCCTCCTGGGATGTGGCTGGGGAGGGAGGGAGGCAGGGAACTGGGCACGGGAGGGAGGAGGGAATTTCATTGTGTCCAGCCTTGCAGACCTTGGGGAGGAAAATCAGCGGCTTCTCCTGCTGCGGTGTGTGTCTGCTGAGCCCCGTGTCCTCTGCCAGCTCCTCCCTTGGCTCAGCCCATCCAGCCACCCCCTCTCATGTCACTTGTCCCTCGCAGAGCTGCTCAGTGACAGCTCCACCAGCACAGCTCCTCCACAGTGGGAAAATGGGATATCCATCCCCTGGCCAGCTCCATCCTGGCCAGCTCCATCCTGGCCAGCTCTGACCCACACTCTTCACCCCTCTGCTGCAGCTGAGACAAGTCACCACGAGATCCCTGTGCACCCCACGGGTGGATCCAGCTGCTTCTTGTGTGTTTACATTGTCTTAAAGTAAAGAATAAAAGCTCTGGTTTAGCATCTCAGAATCACTGGGTTGGAAGAGACCTCCAAGATCATCGAGTCCAACCCAGCCCTAACACCTCAACCAAACCACGGCACCGAGTGCCACATCCAGTCTGTGTTAAACACACCCAGGGATGGTGACTCCACCGCCTCCCCAGGCAGAGCATTCCAGGACTTTATCACCCTTTCTGTAAAACCTTCTTCCTGACATCCAGCCTGATGTGGCCTCCTGACCCACCAAAGGGTCTTGGAGAGCTCAGTTTTCACTTGGGCTCTCTTCTTTTCCTCTCAAAATACTTTAAGAACCGACACTGGCAACCAAGACAAAACTTGCTGGCATTCTGGCTCAATGAAGTTATGGAATTTACTCCACAATTCAGTTTGCAGTTGGCCATGTCAGGTCTCTCCTGGACATTCACGGACGACCGGGAGGAAGCGACTTTTAATTTGATTTTACAAAATTAAGAGCAGCAAAATAACTGCAGCAGCATTGCCTGTCCTCAAGCTGGAGATCAGAAAATTGCTGATAACAACGGAGGGGGAAAAAAAAAAAAAAGCTCAATAATTTCTGTTCTGGCCTCGAAAAAAGCAGGCTGATGTTCTCATATTGCACAGGGACGACGAAGTGCTTTCTAGTCCATTAGTAACCCAGGAAGACTCTAAATGGCATGGCCTGAGGATAAACATTTTTAAACAGCGGGTTCAGATTAATTTGCTCCCAAGAGTCCCGTGGAAGCAGGACGAGGAGAGGTATGAGCTGCTGCTCATCTCCTCTAAGAAGTCCTGGGATTTCTCTCCGATCCCAGAAGAGTGAAAAGATGATAAGTACAGGGCAATATTAAAAAAAAAAAAAAAGGGGTGGGGAAAGAAGAGTTGGAATGATGCAGCTTAGCCTGGTAGAAAGGGATGCAGGATTAGAGGGAGGGAGCGTGGGAAGCTGTCAATATAAATAGATGGCTCATTAAAAAACCAGCATTTCACAGACTCCTTCAGCCTCACCGGGGGCAGGTTTGGATCAGGTGACCCCGGCAGCACCACAGATGGAAATGTGCCCGTGTGAGGAGCTTTGGTTTGGGGTGTCGTGGTTATTCTGGTTAAAAAAATGAGTCATCACAGAACCATGGAATGGTTTGGGCTGGAAGGGACCTTAAGGCTCATCCCCTTCCCCCCCCTGCCATGGGCAGGGACACCTTCCACTAGCCCAGGTTGCTCCAAGCCCTGTCCAACCTGGCCTTGGACACTTCCAGGGATCCAGGGGCAGCCACAGCTTCTCTGGGCACCCTGTGCCAGGGCCTCCCCACCCTCACAGGGAAGATTTCTTCCCAGTATTTAAGGTAAATCTGCCCTCTGGCAGTTTAAAGCCATTCCCTTTGTCCTATCACTCACAGCCTGCCCTTGCTGTCCCTCTTCTTTTGTCACTGAAGTTCCCATCGGGGAGTGTTGGATCCTGACTGGATCCCAAGGGACTGGGACAGGGATGCTCCTCCCAGCCTCCCTCCTCCCTCTGCAGCTGCTGCTTAGAGGAAGAGGGACTGGGAGGATGAGAATCTCACTGATCCCATTTCCCCTGAGCCTCAGAGCTCTTCAAGGGGTGCCTCCCACCCAAAGTTGTCTTTGGATCCCCCGAAAGGTTTGCTGCCATCAGAGGACACTCTCCCTGAAACTGCCTGCTCCCTCCTCGCTCAGTCTGATGCTGTTTCATCCTCCACGAATTTTTGGCAGGGAATTTCCCGAAGGGAATTACGACCTCTGAGAAAAGCTGCTCCACTTGGTTTATCTTTAACCCAGTGTTTGAGTCATCTCCAGTTGCATTTTGAGGTAGAGTGGAGTCACATCCCCTCAGCCCTTCACCCCGTAAACAGGGGTTTTAACCCGTTTTAGGCTCTGTAATAGCTGCTCTGGACATTTTGGTGGCTCTGAGGCACTCCAGGAGTTAAAAATCCCTGCACCAGGCTGTGGTTCCCCTCTGGAAGCTCCTCTGCAGCTCCACGAGTCACCAGGATACCTGCTAAAGGTGTCCCCGGAGCAGGAATCACCTCACTGCTGCCATTGCCACCTCTTGCGTGGGACACGCCGGCCACCGGCCACCCCCAGGAGGCAGAATCCCCCAAGGTAATTCATGCCAATTACTGCAATCAGCTAATTAGCAAACAAGATCGATTCAAATGAAGTCACGGTGTCAACAGCTATTATGCAAGCTTGTATTTGCCGCAGGAAAGCCATCCTGAGAGTCCTGGCGGTCAAAAAGCCCTCGGGGGTGGGGATTGAGGAAAGGTAAAAGGGATGTGGGGGGTAGCAGGGAAATTAAGGGAAAAAAAAAACCATCGCTGAGACAAATTAAGGAGGAGAAGTGTTGAGAATGGAAAGTGATCCAGGTAATTGCTTGTAAACACAAAAGGGATGATGGACAGGGATGATTCCCACCTGCCAGGTTGGGATGAGAGGGAGAAGTCAGATCTTCACCGGGGAATTATCCGGGCTCCTCTGTAGGGATCCCCCAAAGGTGGGAGGCGGGGGAGGTTCTCCCTCCTGGAAAATTCCACGGTGAAACGCCCTGGGAAGAGCTCTCTGCTCCCGGCCACAGGACACCCGTCAGAAGCAGCTCCCCAGTGAAAACCGATCGCCACTTTTGGGAGCGAGTGGCCAGCCTGGGCTTGCCTGACATGCAGCGATCTCCCGACGGGAATTAGAGCCAGGCTGGCTCCATCATTTCTCCTTCGGGAAGCACAAGCCTGAGGCTGGATGGGGCCGCGAGGGTGGGACCCCGGGAGCCGGAGCCCGGTGTAAAGCCTGCAGAGACATCTGCTAATCCTCCGCTAAGCCCGCTGCGATGGATTTAAAGGGTGGTTTTGTCGCTCGCCCCCGGGATCAAGATCCTTAGAGGATAAGCGTCCGAAGGAAATGAAGGGATTCTTCTCCCCGCAGTGGGGCAGGAAAGGGAGACGCGGCTCCCGCTGGGATGTCCCCGCGGAGGTGCGGTGTCACCTCCCCGGTGCGGGCCCTGGGGGCGCAGGGATGCTGCCCTAACGCCGCGCTGGAATTCGGGCAGGAGTTCGGCTGCCCGGCTCGGGAGCTGACAGATGCCCTGGTTTTATCCCAGCAGCTGGCCCGGAGAAACATTATCCGGCAGCCCAAATCTCTGCCTGCCTTTTAAACCCCGGACGGGTGCAAAATTGCTTTGCACTCCAAAGCCGAGGGTGGAGAGCTGAGGGAAGGGTTTTGCCGGGTTTCTGTCCCGGCCAAAGCCGGGGTTGGGGCTGTAACGCCCTGTCCTGCCTGTCCTCAACTTCTCTTCTGAGGATGAGAGGGAAAGACGTCAACAGATCGATGGGAAACTTCATTAAAGAAGGAAAAATCAAGTTTTCCAGCTTTGAGGAATAACCTCTGAGTGGTGGACGCATCCACACAAATGCTGGCATGGCTGTGCCAGGAACGTGGGCATTCGGGGCACGGGGGGGCTGCCCAGGGATCGCTCGGGTGACTTGCAGGACTTGTTTTTAAAACAAACAGATCCCTTTTATCGCCTGAGATCCCGCACCTCCGCCAGGAGGAAACGTGTGGAACAAAGAAATGGCACCATTAATCAGCGCTGGAGCTCGGGGCTTGGCTGAGGGACCTGTTCCCAAAGCCACGTACCCACCTCCCGCGGTGCTGGGCACAACCCAGCCCTGCCTGGAGCCGGGCTGGCTGCTCCTGCTCGCCCCGCAGATTGCGGGGAGAGGGAAATAATCCCTCCTTTCTTTTCCAGCTATCAGGAATGCACCACACCTGGTGCCCCTCGGGGAGTGTTTGCTGTCCCGGCGGGCGCCAGGGCCGGATTGTTTGCCCGGGGATTTTTTTTTTTTTTAAATGAAATATTATTATTAAAAGCTAATTTGGGCGCCTGCGAGCGTGGAGGGGAAGGCAAAGCTCTTGGCTGGCACTGAGGAATGTCAACAGGCGGGGGGTGGGTTTGGCTGGTCCCAAAGCTCTCCTGAGCTGCAGGAGATGAGTTTGTCTGGGATCTGCTGGAAAACAGACGGGGGATTACCCACCCCAAACACGTGCAGGTGGCACATTCACCACTTCAGCCACGAGATCAGGTTTTGAAATACCTCATCCTAGTCCCCAGATTAGCTCCCATTCCGTACAATCCCTTGGGAGGCTGCAGTGCAGCCTGGCAGAGGGAAACTGAGGCTGAGGAATGCGCCAAGGACGGCACTGAGTGCCAGCAGCAGGGAACAAAACAGATTAAAAACTTCCCAATTGGGACTCAACAGCACTAAAACCACTCCTGCGTGGTGGGGACACCCTGATCCCCAAAGAAATCAAGCCCTGGGGGTTGGAAGAACACCGGGAAGGAGGAAGAGTGGGGCAGGCGGGAGGAAGAGCTCAGCAGATCAGAGGAAGGAGCAGAACAAACTCCTGCTGTGCAGTGGCTGGCTGGGCACCAGCTCGGCAGCAGTGATTTATTATTTACATTACTGGAGGAGCTGGGGGAACATCAGGGTCTCCCTGAGCCTGGCACGAGCTTTATGGGCTGTGCTCAGCTGGGTGTTTATGTCCTCGCTGAGCTGCACCCGGTGGAAATGTGGGTTTTCCTAGCAGAGACCTTTTGTGAAATGTGCTTGTTGGAGGAGGGAGAGATTTGAGCCAAGAACAGGTCCTGGTCTTTCCAGAGCCCCCCTCCCCTGGGCAGGGACCACCAGGGACCCCCTCCCCTGGGCAGGAGAGCCATGGGGTGCAGGGGCCTGTGGGGATGCAGCTCTGCCCATCTCATCCCAGCATCCCTGATGATTTTGGGGGGTGTTTTCATCCTCTCCTTTCTGCCCTGGTGTCTCTGAGCCACTTTGAGGAGCCATACCCGGAACGGGGACAGCCTTTCCCACACTTTGAAAGGTGACACAGCCTGGCCAAAACAAACACCAGCAATGTCCCTGTCCCCTGTCCCCTGTCCCTGTCCCTGTCCCTTTGCCATTCCTGGCAGTGCTGGAGGCAGGGACTGCACTGCAGGGGGACGTCTGAGGTGAGGCAGCCGCTCCTGCCATCGCAGCATCTCCGCCGGGGCGGCTTGGCTGCTCCTCCAGGTGCTTGCCAAGGGCAGAGCCGGGGCTGTAACGGAGGCAGCAGCCCATGGGGAGTGGAAGGAGCCTGTGCTAGATCAGCTGATATAATTAGAAAGCGGGGACAAGGAGATGAGCTCCTGTGCCCGAAAGCTGGGCTGTTTCTCCCAGCTCCAGCAGCTGGGCTAATAAAAGCTCCGACCTCCCCCTGTGCATCATCTCCAGCGCGTGCCTGGGGGCTCTGCCGTGGCCGGGGGGCGCGGGGAGGAGCTCCCACGTCCCAGCCTTTCCAGGGATGGGGCATTACGGCCGCTCTGGGCAGCACCCACCACCACCACCTCGGCCACTCGGTGTCCTCTCGCCCCCTCAGCTGGGCCCAGAGGGACTGGGCAGCGTCTGTCCCCCCAAAACCACTCTCCAAGTTGACTTTGCCAACCAGATCCATGTCCAGGTTGTGTCTCCTCATGTTTTGGTTCAGGCAAGAAGCCCCAGTTGGCTCAGGAATGACCCCAGGTGGGCCCAAAGTGACAACCTGCTTGCAAAACCCTCAGGCCAAGCCCTCTGGTGATGGTGGGGAGATGGGGGATTTGTGTGGGGACATCTCCATCAAATGAGATGACAGACTGCGAGAGCTGGGGGTGTTCAGCTTGAAGAAAACTCTGGGGAGATCTTCTAGCACCTTCCAGTGCCTAAAGGGCCTCCAACAGAGCTGGAGAGGGACTTAGATGGGATATTAGGACAAAATTCCTCCCTGTGAGGATGGTGAGGCCCTGGCACAGGGTGCCCAGAGAAGCTGTGGCTGCCCCTGGATCCCTGGAAGTGTCCAAGGCCAGGCTGGACAGGGCTTGGAGCACCCTGGGCTAGTGGAAGGTGTCCCTGCCCATGGCAGGGGGTGGGATGAGGTGGTTTTAAGGTCCATCCCAATCCAGACCATGAAATCCCAACCCCACAAGCCAGAGTTTCCTCATGGAAGAAGGAACTGGATGAGAGATCTCCATCCATCTGCAAACCTACCTGGTCTTCTCTGGCAGCACTGACCCCCCTGACAACCCCCAAAACCTCCAAACTGACCTCACAGCAAGGATTTAATAGGATTTAGCAACAGGGAAACCCTGGCTATTTGGAGACTGCAGAACACACCTGGGCAGGCTGGGGCAAGCAATATTCCTGCTGGATTTCTGGGACATATCCAGCTGGTTAGGAGAGGATGGAATGGACCCTTCTCAGGGCTGGAGGGAAGGGAACATGGAGAACCAGAGAGAGACACAGGCTCTACAACAACAAGGCACCTTGGAATCCTGAGCCTACGGAGATCAGTCCTGTGGGTGTTTAGGAGAGGCAGGTGGGTGCAGGATGAGACCCAGCCTGGGGCACTGGGCTCGTTCTCACCTCCAAAATAAACCCCCCCATCCCCTCCTGCTCCTGACTTGTCCCTGGCAGGCATGGATCTCTTGGGCATCACTCCACAGACCTTCCCAGCAGGGAAGCAATTCCCTCCAGTGCTGGACAGACAGTCAGTCACTGCTTATCCCAGGTTTTCATTCCTGGTTTGGATCATTCTTTTTATCACTGATGCTGGGCTTCCAGAGGAAAACATATCTTTGGGCCACATACCAAGGGATTTGGTGAATTCGTCACCCACAGACGCAGAGATATTTATTTAAAAGCGCCTCTTGTTATGTTACTTGGCAACTTCTGAGTCCGTGTGTTTCTCCAGCTGATAAATATTTGTGAGGTTGGTTGTGTGAAGAGCAGCATGTGTTAATGATCTGATTGCCTTTTTCCCGGGCTCCCTGCAAAGGGAACGGGCTCCGTGTCCCATTGGTGGAAAAGGACCTGGAGGTGCTGGTCAACAGTGACTGGACATGAGCCCAGGTGTGCTCAGGTGGGCAAGAGGCCAGTGGCACCTGGATTTTTTCAGCACTGGGGTGGCAGCAGGGCCAGGGCAGTGCCTGTCCCCTGTGCTGGCACTGCTGGGGCACCTCCAGCCCTGAGCCCCTCCCAATAGGAAATACCTGGAGGAGCTGGAGAGAGTCCAGGGCAGGGAACAGAGCTGGGGAAGGGGCTGGAGCCCCAGGAGCAGCTGAGGGAGCTGGAAAGGGGCTCAGCCTGGAGCAAAGGAGGCTCAGGGGGGACCTTGTGGCTCTGCACAACTCCCTGCCAGGAGGGGACAGCCGGGGGGGTCGGGCTCTGCTCCCAGGGAACAGGGACAGGAGGAGAGGGAACGGCCTCAGGCTGGGCCTGGGGCGGCTCAGGTTGGACATCAGGAAGAGTTTCTTCATGGAAAGGGTTGCTAAGCATTGGAAAGGGCTTTCCAGGGAGATGGTGGAGTCACAATCCCTGGAATTACCCAAGGAATGACTGGACGTGGCACTCAGTGCTCTGGTTTGGTTGGGCTGCTGGATGGTGGTGTTTGGTCAAAGGTTGGTACTCAGTGATCCCGGAGGTGTTTTCCACCCTGAATGACTGTGGGACTCTGGGATTACACCTGTCTAACCCTGGAGCATCCTGCTGGCCCTGGAGCATCTCGCTGCCCTGTGATCAGGATTTGGCCCTGAAGGAAAGGGAGGCTCATAATGGGCTCAGACAAAACTCATCCTTCTGACTCAGGAGCCAGATAAAGCCAACAGGATCCACACCTTCATGGCAAAACCCCCCGGTTTTGTGAGATGGAAACTCAGCCAAAATCCCTGTGAACCGATTCCCATCCTTGCAGGAACTCCTGCAGCTCCTGCATGGCTCAAGGGGACTTTCAGCTCCCTCTGCCAGGACAGCTCTTGGCTCCAGCCAAACCCGGATCATAAGGCAGGAGCCATCCCAGTTTCCTGATAGCTGCCTTAACAGTTATCTTTGCTTTCCTTGCTGCTCAGGGAGCTCCTTGGACCTTCTTCCCACCCATGGTGGGGCTCAGCCTGGTCCTTTCCCCCACGGAGGTGCCCGGGCTTGTGGGGTGATGGAAGAGCTGAGTTTTGGGTGCTTTGGGGAACCACCTGGATTATTGCAGGACCTCAAGGTGCTTGGGATCCACCTCCGCCTCCAGGACAGAGCATCACAGCCTGCCTATGGCTCCTGGTGCCACCGTGCCCTGCCGGAACCGTGGGATCCTGGAATGGTTTGGGATGGAAGGGACCAGGGGTGCCCCTCCCTAGACCAGGTTCCTTGGAAGGGGCTCCCACAACCAGAGGATGAATCCAGGGCCCCAGCATGGATTTACCCATGGAGCAGAGGTGTGGGGGAGCCAGAGGGGTTGGGGGGTCCCTGCCTGCTCCCCAGTCCCGAGGTCAGGGATGTCTGTGCTCCTGGCCTCGTGCCTCCATTTCACTTTCAGATCCCTCAAATAATAACCGTGTTTGCCAGCTCCTGTGACAGGAATGACTAATGGGAAAGATCCTCTGTGAAGGGAAACAAGAAATCTCCTTGTTTCACCCTTTGTTTGCTGGGTTTCTCTGACAGCCCCGGGCATGGTTCAGTTTCTCTTCCGGAGAAAGCAGATTTTAAGCCCTTCAACAGCTCCAGCAACACCCTCTTAACTCTTAACCTTCCCTGTTGGGATATAACTCCCTTCAGAAACTTTTTTGCAGCCAGTTTATCCACATTCCTGCTCCATCCACATGGAGCTATCACGCAGCGAGTGCCTGCGACTGCTGATGCAACGTGGTTTTCACAGTGCATGTGGAAAACACCCTCCCCATCTGCCTGGTTTTTTTTTGCAAGTCAGGGGACCCGTCTTTCTGCCTCTTTTCCCGTTTTTCCTCGGGATGGACGATCAAAGGTGCCCTTCTCATGGTGATGGAAGCAGCAGGGGATGCCCGGGGCTGATGCTGCAGCCCCCAGAGAAGGGGGTCTCTCCCAATCTCTTGTAGGACAAGCTGCTCTGACTCCCAGATATCTACAGCCAGATGTTGGGACTTTCAGACTCTTCTCTCCCTGCTCCTTTTACATCTGTGGGGGTTGGGAGTTGATCCCTTGGGACGCCAGCCCGGTGACCCAGCAAGGAAGAGTTTGAGGAGGAGGGGATCTCTTCCCTGCATGGAGACATGAAGCCACACGGGCACCGCGCCGCTTTTTAAATCCCCATCCCACCCCCGGGGAGCCAGCGGGGACAATTTCGGCCCCTCCACGCATTCCTCCTCTTCCCTGTTGCCATCACAGGGCCGACACTGGGGACAACGTGCCCGCTGCCCTTGCGTGAGCCCGGACACCGCGGACGGGGACTCGCACGGCTCCGGCATTTCCACGCCTGTTTTCAGCCCGTTCGCCTCCCAGCCTTTGCAGAAAATAAATTCCCCAGCCAGGCTGAACTCGGATGACAGCATCGCTGCTATATTTAGCCACGGCAGATCGCCGCTCCAACCAGGGCCACACATAAACAAACCCCGGCGCACGGAGCCCGCCTGGAGAGGGCACGGCCGAGGGAACGGCGCGGGATGGAGCGGGCTCGCAGCCCTGCCTGCCCCAAACTGGGGGTGCCTCGCGTTCCCTCTTAACGCCAGCACCTCCCTGGAGGGCTCAGCGCTGGCACAATCCGCCGCCGGAGCAGGTTTGAGGATGAAGGATGTGCTGGGGGGTGCTGGAAGCGGAGAGCGGAGAGCTGAGGGAGTTGCCGAAGGTTATCCCACGGGGCAAGCGGCACCCCCCGGCTGGGACTGCGCCCGCGGGCTCCCAGCTGGAATTCAGGAAGCTGTCGGCATCCCCCCCTCCCGTGGACCGTGCTGTGGGGCAGAAAAAGCCAGAAAATGCCCCGCTGCAGCTGTGCCCGCCCTTCCTACCTCCGCTGCACATCTCCCTGCAGCCTTCCTGCTGGCGTCTGCCTGCTCCTCTCCCTGTCCGGCCCTCTGCCGTGGCGCACGGGGACTCACGGAGCTGCACGGGGACTCACGGAGCCGCACGGGGATTCGCGGGGTGTGGAGCAGAGGGAAGAGGTTGCTGATGTGCAGCAGGGTCCGTGCCTGGCTCGCTGGCAGGCCTTGTCCTCCTTCCCCAGCTCCCCACGTGGGGAAGAGGATGGGGATGCTCGGGGGTGCTCAGGGGGTGCTCAGGGGATGTTCAAGGGGATGCTCGGGGGTGCTCAGGGGGTGCTCAAGGAATGCCCAGGGGGATGCCCAGGAGGGTGTGGAGCATCCAGCAGCCCAACACCCTCCTCTGGAGCAGAGAGACCATCTGGCCTGGGGGGCCACTGGCAGCCACAGGTCCCCAGGCTCTCGCCTCGGCTCCGAGGAGGGGACGGGGTGGCAAAGAGGGTCCCTGCTCCCCTGCGGGCACACCCACAGCCGCGGCCGGGGCTCTGTGCTGCAGTGCAGCAGCTCCAGCCCCGCTCTCTCCCGGGGAGGTGGCAGAGGGGATGCCACCTTCACCCTCCCTTCATCGCAGCGCCCGCTCCGCCCGCTCCGCCTGCTCCAAGCCCGGCTGCCGGGCCAGCGAGCGGGCTGAGCCAGCGGAGGAGCAGCAACCCGCTCGTCTCCGGCTGGGGATGGAGCCCGTGCACCTGGGACCCCCAGGAGCAGCGGGCAGTGGGGTGGGCGTGCACCCACGGCCTGGGGGCCGCGATGGGCGCGGGGGAACACTCGATCCCTGCAGAGCCAGGGAGGCACCGGAGCCTCCTCGGGTGATGTCCCAAGCGGGGATCCCCGTGTCGGGGTAGGGAGGAATGCTGGGTACCCAAGTCCTCGCAAAGCCGGGGAGGCATCGGCGCCTCCCGGGGTGAAGCCTCAGGCGGGGAGCCCCATGCCATGACGTCCCCCCACGTCCTCCCTCCCTCCCCACCGCCGCTGCTGGGCGAGGGCCACCCAGCACCGAGGCAGATGACATAATTCCCAGCAACTGCACGTTAATCACTCGGCCGCCAGCAACCTCCTTGCCGTGAATCCAACCCCCAGCCCCAGCCGCCGCTCCCCTCCCTGACATCACTGCCAAAGAAATAAAGAAATAAATAAAAGAAGATGAGGGAAAGGTGAGGAGGGGGAATAACCTGGCCCTGGCACCGGCACACATGTCTGCCCCCCCGCCGCTCCTCCCCGCCTCGCACTCTATTTTTGGGTGCTGTCACATCCCAATGGCCCCGCGGGGCCAAATCCAGGCAGCTGCGACTTTAGGCACAAACACGGCTCCCTCCCCTCCATCACACCCGAAATCGGCGCTGGCAGCACAT
>VZSE01001635.1:0-43990 GCA_013398275.1 Promerops cafer | reverse complement strand
GAGGTGAGGTGAGGTGAGGTGATCCACAGCAGGGACAGCAAGGAGTCTCTGGCCCCTGGCTCCACCTGCTCTCCCATTCCCAAGCCCCAGCTCTGCCACAGCACCAATTGCTGGGCTTTCCCTGCCCTGTTCCAGATTACAGCGTGTTCCACTCGCAGCAAGCGCAGGACGAGCTGGACACGAAGTCCCTGGATGACATGGAGCAGAGCCTGCTGATGCTGGCCGAGGCCAAGGCACCAGCCATGAGCAGCTCAGCCCTGTGGAAGAAGCAGGTTTCCACCATAGCCAAAGTGCACTTCCTCAGTCTGAAACGGGAGAACAAGTGTGTCAGAGTTATGTGAGTACCGCGGCTTCCCGTTGGCGTGCGAGCCCCAAAACCTGGCTGAATGACACCAGAGACAGCACATCCTGCCCTTCATTTTCCCCTTAGTCACATCTCAAAAATAGCAAAAGTGGAGCTGTAACTTCTGTTAATCAATGGTTTTTTTGGGGGGTGAGGGAGTTGTTTTTTTTTTTTAATAGCATGCACATAAAACTGGGTTGGCTTTCACTGTATTGTAATAAACCCCAAACTTTTATTTCTTTCAGGTTGTTGCTTTTCCTCATTTTCCTTGTAGTTCAGATTTTGTTGTTCTTCATACACCACGTCATCAAAAATGCTGTAGCTGCTATCAAACTCTCCCCAGATTTGTACTTGCTGAAGCCAGGGGAGAACTATCACAAGTACAGGAGTCGGCTCCTGCTGCAGAACTCCACAGGTAGGGCAGCAGCTCCTGTCTCCACTTCTCTCCTTCTCCCAGTTTTTGGGGTTGGGAATGAACTTTTTCCTTGGAATTAACCCAGGTAAAGAGTTTCCAAGTGCCCAGGGGTGGTAAACTGTCACTTTGTGCCATGGGGTTTAGTCTGGGGATCCTCCTCCCATCTCCATGACCTTGTTCTTGCTGTGTCAGAAGATGACTCAGGTGAAAGAAGTGGCCAGAAACATTGAGAGAAATCAACATTAAAATCCTGCTGTAAAACATCTGGGAAAATTCCTTTTTGTTTCAACTGAGGGTGTTGTAACAGTGCCCAGCAGGAACCCAGGCAGTAGAAACCAGCACCTGTTTGAGCTGTGCATCAATAATTGTGTGTAAAGTACCCCAGGCTGCTGATGAGGAGGGATTTAAAGGACAGGGAGATGTGGCACTCAGGGACATGGCTTAGGGGTGGGGACTGGCTGGATCTGATGGTCCTGAAGGTCTTCTCCAGCTTAAATGAATCCATGTTGTTTTCTGTCCCCAGAGTCGGATATCAGTGACATTGTGCACTCCCTGGGGAGCATGAACATCCTCTGGGAGATGTTCAATGACAGTGATTATGTCTCAGTGGCACCTCACAGTGCAGCTCTGAACGTGTTTGCCCTCGAGTCCAGGCAGGTAAGGCACCCACTGGCTGGGCTGTGCCCAAAGAGCAGCTGGTTTGTGAAATTCTTACATGAAAAGCAGCTCTGGAGTCATGGAATCAAATAATTTCATATTATATTGCTTATACAAGAGGCTGCAAAGAGGACAGAGTGGGGATATTAGCAAAATAAATGTTCTTCCATAATTATAATTACAGTAAGCCAATCAAACTTCCATCCCCTTTTCTTCCCCACAAGGACTCAGAAAGGCAGGAGAAATGTTCTACTTCACAGGACATCTGGCAGAGGAATTTTTTTATGATTTTTTTTTTATTTATACTAACTGAATTACAGTTTGACACAAGTATAATTCCACAGTGCTCTCGTGTGTAAAGAAAAATCAGTTTCCTGGGCTGTACATGCTCACAGTAACAGGAAGATCTGAACTTGGGGATCATATTTAATTCCCAGCAAGGGAACTGCTTTACAGCATGCCAGCTCTGGCTCTTGTTCCCATTTTTATTCCCTGCCACTGCTGCCATCAGTGTGACTGCAGCCCCCAGCTCCTGCACATCCTTGCCTGTGTGGTTTTAAACCCATTAGCAGGATCACCCCAGAGCAGCTCCTGGTGTTTTGTTTCCCAGACTGCAGTTGTCAGGAGTTCCATTTGTCAGAGCACCTCTGCTCCGTGGAACAGGCTGGGAATTCATTCCCAGGGGTTTCTTCTCTGAGAGCAGCACTGTTTACCTGGATTAGGCTGTGTGTGACAAGCTCCCTGAGCAGCCCAGAGCTTCCTGCAGAGCACTTGATTATGCAAAGATTTATCCCAACCTTCGGGTTTAATTAAGGAGAGCCCTCTCAGGGCAGAAGGATTAATTCAGCACATGTTTTTCTTCCTAGAATTATGTTTTCAACATGATATTCAACAGCACCATGGTGCATTCCCTGCCAGTTCTGATGAATATTGTCAGCAACCTCCTCCTGCGCAGTTTGAACGTGACTGAGAGCATCCAGATCTGGAGCAACCCCTTGATTCAGGTCAGCAGCTCCCAAAAAATCACCCTGGAACACTGGAGAGAGGGAAGAGCATCCCTGAGTGGAAGGGGGGTTCAGAAACACCCCACAGACCAAGGGAAGAGCTGGTTGGAACTGTCTGTGGGGTTTAAGAGGATGTAAGAGGTGCTGGCACTTTGCTCTGCAGGTTGTGGAAGGGGAGGAAAAAGGGGCTTGGGAAGAGGATGTTGTGTCAGGAATTAAAGGCTGGGTGGGGCTTGGAGCAGCCCAGTCTAGTGGAAGGAGTTGGGGGTTGGAATGAGATGATCCCTTGGTTCTTTCCAAGCCAAACCATTCCATGATCCAGTGAATTAATTCATTGTGAGTTTGTTGGAGGTTGCCTGCAGTTCTTGGGCTGTGCAGAGCTGGAGGGGCCTTTGGGAGAGGAGAGGACGTGCTGCAGGAGATAAATGCTCTGGAAGTTCTTTAGTTATTATTTATTCCTCATATAAATTCTCCCAAAACTTCCACAGGTGCTTTTCTTCCTGCTGCAGCTCAGGTGATCGTGACATCCGCAGACCTTTTATTTTAGCATTCATAGCCGTGCTCCAACTCCTAATGTAGCATTTTTTTGGTCACTGAATAAATCTGATTTCTATCCCAGGATCTTCCAGACACGATTTTCAGGCTGGAGATCTATTTTGAAGCCGTGTTACTGGGGATCATCATCACTGGGATGCCACCCTACTTCGCCATGGACAACGCGGAAAACCACAAGGTGTCCGTGCAGAGATGCACAGGGAGCTAAAACCCCTGGGATTTGGGGCAGGATCCAAAGAGGGGTTTCAAACAATGCCATGGGTGGCACTGGGGTGGAGCAGATTTGGGAAAAGCTCTTCTGTGCAAAGCCAAGCTCGGCAATAACGGGGGCGGATTCCCTACGCGTTAATTTTAATTAACGCGTGATTAACGCTGCGTTCTCTTCCCCTGCTGCAGATCAAGGCTTACACCCAGCTGAAGATTGCAGGGCTCTATCCCTCAGCTTACTGGACTGGCCAGGCTGTGGTGGATCTGCCTCTGTTCTTCTTCATCCTCATCCTGATGATTGGCAGCCTCTTCGCCTTCCACTACGGCGTTTATTTCTACGTGGGCAAGTTCCTCGCTGTGGTGAGTCTGGGCTGGGGTGAGAGCAGGCTTACCTTGTTTCCCACAAGTCTTTTATTTTCCTTACTTGGTTCAGCTGAATTTTCCCCATGGATACACCAGGAAAACGCTGCTGGCACAGAGACAGGATATTTTTCATGGGGAAAATGGCTCCAAGTTGGGAGTTTTATTCAGGACTGGAATAGAATAAAGCAGCACCAGGGGAGGTTTAGGTTGGACACGGGAAGAATTTCATCACAGAAAGGGTGATTGGGACTGGAAGGGGCTGCCCAGGGAGGTGCTGGAGTCTCTGTCCCTGGAGGTGTTTAAGGAATGGCCCTTGCTGCCATGGTCTGCTTGGTCACAGGCTGCACTCACGTCTCAAAGCTCTTTTCCAGCCTTGTTGGTTCTTAAAACAGCCAACAAGGATTTTCCAAGGAAGTGCTCCTTTCTCCCTGCTGGCTCAGCCTGTTTGTGCTCTGTGCTGTGCTGGATAATTGCTCTGTTTGCTCCAGTGTGCTCTGATGACAAGGGCACAGTGACTTTGAGCAGAGCCCATCTCTGCAGAGAGTTGCAGGTGGGATTAAGTGGAGGAGACCACAAGAGTTCATGTCTTTGATATTCAGAGTGGGCTTCGCTGTGGTACTGGCTGGAATGGAGAGGAATCAGCTTTTCCCAGCTGCTTCTCCAGAGTTAATCAGGTTTGGGATGTGGCTGCAGGGCTGGTTCTCTACCCTTGTTTGAATTCCTACAAAAATGCTATGGTGGAATTCTTAGTATTTGCCAGAATCTTGAGGTCAGCATTTATGGGAGCCTGTGTTACAAAAAAAAAAAAAAGGGAAAGAGTTTAAAGGAAACTGAAGTTGTGGGGGAGAGTTTTTGCCTCTCCACACATTCTTTAATTTGTGTCTTTAATAATATATTCTCTGTGCACCAAGGCAGCAAAATACATCAAATAAAATGACAAAGATGAATCCAGAGTTCTGTATCACACTGAGGTAATTCCAGTTGATGCAAAAAAATTCCTGCTGCACGTTTCCTGAGAAATCTTTCCTGTCCCTGCAGATTTTTTGCCTGATTGGTTATGTCCCCTCAGTCGTGCTCTTCACCTACGTGGTCTCCTTCACCTTCAAAAAAGTCCAGAACACGAAGGAATTTTGGTCATTTATATTTTCAGTGGTGAGTGACTTGGCCTGGAGCTGGGATAAGTGGGAAGATTGGTGATCTCCAAAGCCACAGCAAAAAATCCCAGTTAATTTGTTGAACTGTGTGTCCCTAATGCACAGGAAATGGGAAACTTTTACCAATGTCTCACTCACTGCCATATCCCGAGTGGTAAAAGCTTAAAGAAAAATTGCCTTAAATTAGTTAACTTAAGCTTAGAGAGTCTGAAGTGGATGGAAATGGACATTTTTTCCCCTTTTCTTTGGTACAGACAGCCTTGCTCTGCACAGTTGTCACTGAAGTGTCCTTTTTCCTGGACCATTACCTGGTAACCACCATCCTGCATTATGTCTTCTCCATCTTCATTCCTATTTATCCCCTTATTGGCTGCCTGATTTGTTTTATAAAGGTAAGGGGATCCTTTCCAGAGCCCTTGGAGGTGGCTGGGGTTGGGTGGGTGTCTTTAGTGTGTCCCCTGTAGCCACTTAACACGTGAAGAATAACAGCTGCTTGGGGAAAAATCACCTTTTTCCTATTAAGTGGTTTGGTTTTAAAATGGGGAAAGCAGCAAGTTTTCTATGAAATTTCCTTTCTCTAAGTGGAGGGAGCCTACAAGAAAGATGGAGAGGGACTTTTAACAAGGGATGGAGTGACAGGACAAGGGGAATGGCTCCAAGCTGACAGAGAGCAGGGTTAGATGGGATTTTGGGAAGGAATTCTTCCCTGTGAGGGTGGGCAGGCCCTGGCACAGGTGCCCAGAGCAGCTGTGGCTGCCCCTGGATCCCTGGAATGTCCAAGGCCAGGCTGGACAGGGCTTGGAGCAACAGGGGATGGAATGAGATGGGCTTTGAGGTCTCTTCCAACCCAAACCATTGCATGGCTCTGTGATATTCCAGGGAAAAGCCCTTTTCCTCAGTGAGCAAAGCCAGTGATGGGACGTGGCTTAACTGGGAGTGGGTGGCTGGAAAGCAGGAGCAGCCCCAGGTTTGCAGGGAATTGTTTGATTTTTCTTTTTTGGAGAGTCTCTGCAGAGCTCAGGAAGTGCCTGAGCACCCCAGCCTGAATGACTGAGATGGGAGCAGGGTGTAGGAGTCTCTGGTAGGTGAGGATTTACCTGACCATGTTCTCCCCTGAATTCCCAGGTCTCATGGAAAGGCAAGAGTGAGAGTGGGGGGTACCACGACCCCTGGGACCGGCTGCTGGTGGCAGTTCTGGCTGTGAGCATGGCACTGCATTCTCTGGTTTTATAAATAGGACTTCCATAAAAATTCCCCATTTGCTGCAGGGAACTGTGCTTCCTGCTGGGATCCCCCTCTGTCCATCATCTTTGTCAGTAAAGATTTGCTCTGATGCTGAGCCTGCAGCACAAGCAGAGTCAGGAAAGCTGCTGTGCCCCTGTGGCCTGATTAACACTGCCAGCATTAATTCTGATTATTATGGGGATCCCTGCTGATGGAGCAAGAGCTCCAGAGCAGGGACAGTCCCTTCTCTGTGCAAAAAAAAACCCCAAATAATTGCTTTTAAATCTAAACCCACTTTGGTCGTGCATCCTCAGACCCGCTGAGCAGCATTCAATGATATATTTAACATTCTTACAGCACCAACACCTGTGTGGTGGTGCAGAGCTGGAGCTTCTTGTCCCTCACCACTCTGGTGGGGTCTCCCCCGGGGTCCCCAGCCTGGCTGGTGACCAGGGTGGTCTCTGTTGCCTCAGCCCTACCTGCAGTGTGTGGTGTGGCTGTTCCTGCTGCGCTGCTTCGAGCTGAAGAACGGAGGGAGGACGGTGAGAGAAGATCCCTTCTTCAGGTGAGTCTCTTCAATGGCTTTTGTTCCCAAGACATTGTCCAAAGAAACTGGTTTAGAAGGTGCTGGTGGTGGTGAAACAGGGGTGTGCAGTGGAGGAAATAAAATCTCTTCCATTATATCCCATCAGAAATTGTCACTGAAGTGCAGAAATGGGGGGTTTATTTCCTTTCAAGTCACATCACTGCAAAATCAGGAATATTATGAGGATGTCCCCTGTGTAAAAACAAGGGAATTGCTGTTCCCAGTGCGTGGCCAGGGATGCTGTACCCCCAGAGAGAGCTCAGCAGGGAGGTGACACAGTGGCAGTGCCTGAGCTTGTCCTGCCCTGGGACGAGCTGCAGGAACCTGCAAAGGTTTGGCTTTGAGCACCAAAGCCCTGAGCCAGCCTCAGCTGGGAGCTGAGCAGAGGCCTCGTGCTGCTCTGCTCCCTCCTAGAAAATGTTTCACCAAAGCCAAGCCCTGGAAGTTCCCAGATGTCCCTCACGAGGAGAACGAGGATGAGGATGTGAAGGCAGAGAGGCTGCGAGTCAAAGAGATCCTGAGCAGCCCCAGGAGTGAGGAGGTAAAGCCTGGCTCAAAGCCCCACACCTGGGGGCTCCCCAGAGCTGCTGGGATCTGCAGCCTCTTCCCTCTTCCCTGCCAGATGCCAGCAATCCTGGTCAGCAGCCTGCACAAAGAGTTTGATGAAAGGAAGGAATTTCTTCTGGGGAGAAAAATAAAGAAAGTGGCAACCAAGCATGTTTCCCTGTGTGTGAAGAAAGGTTGGAGTTCAGTTGCTTGCTGCTGCAGTTCTATCTGGTTTTTTTTCTTGTTAGAGTTGGGATTAAAGGCATGGGAGATGGTGGTTTTTGTTTGGACTTAGATGTTTATGAATTCTTATTTATGTTACAGTCTCACAAGCTGTGAGTTATTTAACAAAGTGAAAAACAGCACTGTATCTCTTTCTTTATAAGGCTTTTTAAGCACAAACTATCTAATTAAGAAGTGACACCTAAATTATTTTTATTTTCAACCTAATAACCAAGATCTTGTAGTCTGCAATGCAGGCTTTTCTATCCAATTACAAAACACCACCCAAACCCCTGGAGAAGAAGGTGAAAAAGAAGGACTGGCTTATGCCCTAAAACCTTTATCTTGCCTTATATATATTATATTATTCTAAAGCCTTAAAGCCTAAGTGTTCCACCCTGTGATATCACACACTTCTATTCAAACTGCACACCCACAATCCCAGTGCTATCACTCAATTTTGGAAGCCTTTTCCATGGCCTCAGGTTAAATGGCAGTGCTCTCCTGAGGGTCAGCTTGCTGTTGAGCTGTTTTATTTATAAAAACAGCTCTTGGAACCATTTATCTGATCTCGTGAGCAATGTTTGTGTTGTCCTTTTTTAGGAGAAATCCTGGGTTTGTTGGGACCTAATGGAGCTGGGAAAAGCACATTAATTAATATGCTTGTTGGAGAGATTGAGCCAACCAGTGGGCAGGTATGATCCATGCTACAGTTACACAAAAAATCAACCCACATTTCAATTTTATTGTTATTATTGCAAGCACTCCTGAGGGCATTTTGCTAAAACCATGCAAAAAGAGTTTGGAAATTTATAATATTCTGGATTAAGGTCTGGGCACTTTCCTCGCAGGTTCTGATGGGAGATGATTCCTTGGGGCTGAGCAGTGAGGATGACTCAGTGAAATTCGTGGGGTACTGTCCTCAAACAAATCCTCTCTGGCCAGACATCACATTGCAGGAGCACTTTGAGATTTATGGTGCTATCAAAGGCATGAGCCAGTCTGATGTTAAAGAAGTCATCAAGCGGTGAGCAGTTCATTGCAGAAATCTTTGTGGTTTAACTGAAGTTGCCTTAGCTTTTTTTACCTCCAGGCTTATTGCTGGAGGGGTTTTAGCTTTTTTTTGTGGGTTTTTCTTTCCCCCCCCCTTCTCACCTTCCCTAGTGCAGTTTTTGTTTCCGTTTAAGTTTAGTTTTAAGCTTGGCTGAAGTTCTGCAATTGTGAATTCGTAGGTGAGGAGCTGAAGGTTCATCCACACAAAATTCAGTTGGGGTTTTTAATTTTGATACGTGGTTTTTGCAAGTTGTTTTTTTAAGGTTATAAAGTACTAACAGTGACCTCTGTAGAAGCTGCAAGGATGGGGAGTCCTGAGCTTGGAGCCCTTTCTGTTCTCACCAAGGCTCCTCCAGGACAGGTGGTTTTGTATGGAAGCTCCAATTCTGCTTTTTGCTCTGCTTTTTTTATACTTGATACACAAATATTTGTAACTGAGCTCTTCAAAAGGAACTGGGTGAGGGGGAAGCCAAACCATCCCCCATTCCCAGCCTTTCCCACTGTCCCTTCCCTCCCAGCATCTCCAGTGTGCTGGATTTAAAGGACCACCTGCAGAAGACGACGAAGAAGCTGGGAATGGGGCTGAAACGCAAGGTATGGGGGGCTCTGGGGTCCCCCTGGGGGTCCCCAGCACCCTGCCTGTCCTCACCCTGCCCCTCTGCCTTCCCCCAGCTCTGCTTTGCCCTCAGCATGCTGGGCAACCCGCGGGTCACGCTGCTGGACGAGCCCTCCACCGGCATGGATCCCAAAGCCAAGCAGCACATGTGGTGAGTGCTGGCCACAGCCTGCTCTGGGGGCTGACTCATCCCTGCTGACCAGGGAGAGCCACAGTGCCTTGGGCTGGAAGGGACCCTGAAGATCATCCACTTCCACCCCCCTGCCGTGGGCAGAGATATCCTCCACTAAAGCAGAATAATTTCTGCTTAATATCCCATCCATCGCTGCCCTCTGGCAGTGGGAGCCGTTCCCTGTGTCCTGTCCCTCCATCCCTTGTCCCCAGTCCCTCTGCAGCTCTCCTGGAGCCCCTTTAGGCCCTGGAAGGGGCTCTGAGGTCTCCCCAGAGCTTCTCTTTGGATTGAACACCCCCAACACTCAGCCTGTATCCACAGCAGAAGTGCTCCAGCTCTTGGAGCATCTCCGTGGCCTCCTCTGGACTCGCTCCAGCAGCTCCTCCTGTGTTAGGAGCCCCAGAGCTGGACACAGGACTGCAGGTGGGCTCTCATGAGAAGGAGAGAATCAGCCCAACCTGCGTGCCAGGTGCAGTGCAGCTGTGTCCTCTCCCAGAACAACTTGGGAATTACAGGCTTGAAAGTTGAAAGAAATCCTTAAAATAATATAAGGAGTAAAGACTCGAGCTGTCTTTAGGAAATTGAGGTGTTAATTGCTGCTGTGGGAGTAGCATTAATCCATAAATAGAGGGTCCATCACAGCCCTCCTTTCCTGCTAAGGCAGGATTTGCTGTTCCTGGCAGGAGTTTTTGTTCAGGGATGCTTTGGGTTGTGTTTTGCAGGCGGGCGATCCGAGCAGCCTTTAAAAACAAGGAGAGGGCAGCAATCCTGACCACGCACTACATGGAGGAGGCAGATGCTGTCTGTGACCGTGTGGCCATCCTGGTGTCAGGGCAGCTCAGGTACCACCAGGTCCCCCCTGGGGCAAGGGGCACAGGCAGCTGGCACCTGGGATATATTTCTCTGAAAATACAGATAAACTTGGTGCCTTAAATTGGGAGCGAAATTAATCCTTACCAGCAGAAAGGATCTGTTTGAGGTTAGGCTGTTCTTGAGTTCAACTTGTGTTTTCTGTGTGTAATTTGTAGGTGTATAGGTACTGTCCAACACCTGAAGAGCAAATTTGGCAGAGGATACTTCTTGGAAATGAAGTTAAGGGAAACAGCAGATGTGCAGCAGGTGGAGTATCTGCAGAGCCAGATTTTACACATCTTCCCCAATGCCAGCCGCCAGGAAAGGTGAGGTCTGACAGATAGCCAGAAGATACTGATGTGAAGAAAACCCTCTGGTTTCACAGCAGCTCCTTGGCACTGGGGAGGGAACGTAAATATTTACACACAGCTTAAAGAAAGTGAAGAATGAGTAAAAGGAAGGGATCTGGAAGGCAGCCGAGCCCGGGCTGCCAGGGCGGGGGCCGGGAGCCCACACAGATGTTTGGCACAGAGGAAGCAGAACTGGATTTCTGCAGAGCTGTTGCCTGACAGCTTCCTCCTGGGTCAGGGCCCCCGGAAAGGGCTGAAATCCGAGTCTCTGACTCACTGCCCTTACCTGGAAGTGCCTGGGGCCTTTGGGGTCTCAGTTCCAGGGTGGGCTGGCTGCTGTTCCACCAGCAGCTCTGAGTTCGTGCCGCAGGGACCCGAGCGTTTGGCTCAGTGAGCAGAGAGACCCCACCAAGGGCACTGCAGGCACCCAGAGGAGTGGGATCCTGGGGGGATCACGAGTGGGATCCTTCCTCTGCGTGGGAGATGGGAGGGAGGGGGGTTCCCTGCCCAGCAGCAGGTGTGCAGGGCACAGCAGCTCCCTGTGCTGCAGTCGGGGTTGCGGGAACGGCTGCGTGGTGCAAACCTCCAGGACGTGCTGGGGCCTCCCAGCTCAGCTGAAATCCAAAACCTCAGGACTCTGGGAGCTCCAGGAAGCAAATCTGCCATGAGTAAGCAGAACAGAAATGATTGAATCTGACTGGAAGAGCATGAACTTAAAACAGTCTCGGGTGGTCTCAGCTGATGCACCTGGAGCTGCATCATTCCCCTTCTGTGTGATCATGACAGTCAAAATGCCTGCAGTAACCTTCAGAAAAGTTGTTTAAATCCATCCCATGGGGTATTAATATTTTTACTTTCAGTGATTTTGCTTGAAGCTAAGTTTCTTTTGCTTCTTTGTTCCAGTTTTGCTTCTATCTTGGCGTATAAAATTCCTAAAGAAGATGTACAGTCCCTTTCACATTCTTTTTCCAAGCTGGAGGAAGGTAATGAAGCTCTTGCCATACATCACACAAACAAATCATTTTGCCTCCTGTAACTGACACTTCTGCCATGTGATGTCACTCCTCCACTTCTGTTCCAAATTTATTTAATTTTATTTTCTTTTATTGATGTTTGTCCCCAAACTCTATTTCTTGTGAAATCACGAGTAAGTGAAGTGTCCCTAAATCTGCTCTTACTGATTCTTTCACCAGTAAAACACGCCTTCAACATTGAGGACTACAGCTTTTCTCAAGCAACACTGGAACAGGTGTGTAAATTTCTGTTTTGTGAGTGTAAACCCTGCCAGGTGAGGGTGTCAGAGGGCAGGGATAGATGGGATATTTGGAAGGAATTCCTCCCTGTGAGGGTGGGGAGGGGCTGGGATGAATTCCCAGAGCAGCTGTGGCTGCCCCTGCATCCCTGGCAGTGTCTAAGGCCAGGTTGGACAGGGCCTGGAGCAACCTGGGACAGTGGAAGGTGTCGCTGCCATGGCAGGGATGGAATGAGATGATCTTTCAGGTCCTTTCCAACCCAGAGCATTCCATGATCCCAGGATGATGAGCCCTGTGCAGGCAGCTCATCCCCCAAGCTCTGCTCTCAGGCCACTGGGGCTGCTTTGCTGCTGCCTTTTGGGGCATTTTTAGGAAACTAAATTCCCTTTTTGCAAAGTGAATCACATCTGCCAGCTCTCCAGCTCCTCTATTCCTGTTTCCCCCTCTAAAAACGCCAACTGCAGTGACTGGAAGAAAGCAAATGCATGGTATTAGTGGAAAAGCTGCTCTGATTTATTCCAAGAACAGATATTTGCTGTTCGTAGCTAGAAGGAGGGTGAAGCTGAGACTTACAATTGCTTATTGTGGATTAATTATTGCTGACAATTAATGCCCTTCAGTGCTGAACTTCCCTTTCACTGTGCTCTTGAAGAAAGGAGGTGGGAGGGTAGGAGTAAGGAGAAAAACCTCAAAATACTAAAATGTCCTACTCAGAGATGAAGCAATACATTGAATACTCATGAGGATTTTAGCACCAGCTGTATTTGTGACCAGGGAGGTTCCTACAAGGAGCATGGGGTCTTTTCCATGTTTTCCAGGTGTTTGTGGAGCTCGCTAAAGAGCAGGAGGAGGAGGACAGCAGCTTTGGCACCCTGAACAGCAGCCTGTGGTGGGAGAGGACGCAGGAGGACCGGGTCATTTTCTGAGCTCCTCGTGCTCCTGTCGGTGCCAGCGCCGGTGCTCTCTCTGCTCCTGGAGCTGGGGTGGCCAAGGACAGCTGGCTTGGGAAGCCCTGAGCGTGTCCCACGTCCTGGCCTCGGGAGCAGCGCCGCGGGAGCGGTGAGCATCCCCCTGCTCCTCCGGCTGGCCCCAGATCCCTCCTGCCCGCGCTGCTCCCGGGTCCTGCTGGGCAGGAGGGCACTGCCACGGCAGCCGGGCATCTCCTGCTGTGGGTGGCTGGTGCAGGAGCTGCCACCTGCCTTCCCTTGGCTCTGCTGGGCTGCAGGCTGGGCCGTCCTTCAGGAGAACCCCGTGTCTGAGCAGACCAGTGGCTGCTGGTTGGCAGGGGCTGGCCGTGCCCCTGCCTGGGCGCTGCTGCCCGTCCTGCACGCCCGTCCCTGCTCCTCCACCCGCTGAGCCATCCCTGCTTCTGCTTTGAAGATGCACCTGCTTAGAAGAGAGGGGGAAACCACTGCAGAGTCACTGGCCCACTGCAGGGAGGGTCCTGAGCTGCACCACCAGCTCGGCTTGGCGTCCCACCAGCCCGAGAATGTTCATCTGCAGATCAAAGTTGGCACTCCCAGCCCTCTGCCCCGCGGGCTGGCAGCTGTGTGCTGCCACTGGGGTCTGTCCTGCAAGCTGGGGGGCACAGGGGGTGGACAGGGTGGATGTGCTCCCTCCCCTGCTTGCTTCAAAGGAGAGCCACGACTGTGTCGCCGCGGGGCTTGCAGAGGTGTGGTTCTGCCTTGCCTCCATGCAGAACACTCTGATTGTTTCCCTGGGTGGGACAACGTGTGTCCTGCCAGCTGCTCTCACTCACAGTGCTTTGGAGATGTTTGCATTTCCCTTGCCAGTGCATTCATGAGCTCCAGTGTTTCCCAATCCCTCGTTGTTGTGGTTGCAGTCAGTAACACAGGGCCCAGCCTGGCCATTTGTCACCCCCTTTGTAAAACCCCAAATAAAATGGCCCCAATTCACAGCCTCATCCATAAGAAAGGTGCCTTTGGTTTGCATAGAAGCACTAAAAAGAGTAGAATGTGTGGTCCTTTAGCCTGACATATGACACATGTATGTTGAAAATATATTATTTTTTTGTTTTTTTTCTACACAAAGCTATCATCACTTCTTTTTTAGTTTTATAAAGGGAAATTAAAGATTGCTCCCAGTTCATTTTGCTCTGCAATGAACAGAGATGTGTTTCTATTGAGACATTGGCTTCATAAGTCATATCATTTATGTATCTTCACTTTAAAGTTAGAAAAAACCTTTGTTTTTCTTGAGAAAACTCAAAAAAAGGGGTAAAGTTGGAGTTGTGTGTCCCAGCTGTTTGTAGTTATCAGGCAGTAATGTGTGTGATGTCTGATAATGGTTTATCAGTGTGTTCAGCCAAAATCTGTTTCCTTTAGTTTCTTACACCGGGAGATGTGAACTCCTTATGCAGAATTCTGCTTCTCTTTTGTACCCATAGGTTGCATGGAAATGCACAACTTGGGGTTTGTAGTTAAAATTTGAGCCCAAGCCCTACAGAAAGCCCAGGACATCCCATTTGCTTCCCCAGGGAACCACAGCCCTGGAAATGAGGAATTAAAAGGACAGGATTAAAGCAAACTGCAGCTCCAGCACCGCCTGACAGGGGTGAAACTTCCCTGTCAGAAAAGGGAAAAAAAACCCAAATTCAGGTGTTGTATTTATTTACCCCCAGCCCTGCTGCTGGCTGGGAGCTCTGAGCTTTTGCCTTTATTTGGAGCAATTTGGGACTCAGAATTCTCCTGGCACTTTCCCATGCAGGTGTGTACAAGCTGAGTGCATTTTTCCCAAATCCCACATTTCTTTGGCCTCTTTTTGCCAATGGTGTTTCAGCCAAGTGTCACCTGCCCATCAGTCCAGCACATTCTTGTCACATGGATTTAGGGAATTAGTGTGACCTGTGAGCAGCCTTGGTGTCTGCCTTGAATTTATTCTTTCACTTGGAGTTAATAGTCTGTAAAATAGTTCTGTGCTGTCTGTTTCAGATATTTCCATATTTCCTCACATTTCAGATGTAAAAACTTTGGATTGGAAGCCAGATTAGCTCAGTTTGGTGCTGATGTTTATCTTGGAGGAGCCCAGTGGATGGTGGCACTGGTTTTTGTGCAGCTACAGAAAGGACAGAGAATTTGGCTCATTAAATTAATTCCCTGCTTGGGTGGGATCTTTTCAGCCTGGCGACGTCATGTGTTAAAGTGGAGTAAAATTCCACCCCAAAACATCACTGTCCTCATACCAGAAGTGTTTCAAAGTGTCCTAAGATGTCTGTAATTGTCTGAATAGGGGAAAAACCAGGCAAAACTAAACCAGGGAATGCCCTGGGAACAGCAGAGGGATTTGAAGAGGGATTCCTGGGATTTGAAGCCCCTCTGTTCAGCTGTTACCAGCAACATTCCAAACCCCATCCACCCAACACACAGCCAGCCTGTGCTCCCAGAGATAAACTGGATTTGGGGGGATTTGGGGTAAATCCACCCAGTCTGGGTCACCATTCCCAGGTGAGATGGTTGGAGCTGCCTTGCAGGGTTCTTGAGAGTAGCTGAGTATCCAAAGCTTGGAAAACGCCTTCACTTGGTGGTGTCGTTACAAGGTTGTATTTTTGCTGTGGACAGTTTAAAATGTCTGGTTCTGGTTCTGTTCCCAAGAAAAGTCCTTAGTTAGGGGTATCTGTGTGTAGCCAGTGAGGTTTATTGCACAGCCACCATGCAGAGCTCTGGCAGCAGGAGCAGGCACTGTCAGCCCGAAGGTGACACGTTTGTGACGCTGCTCCTGCTCTTGGACCACGTGCAGCTCATTTTACACACTTGCCTTTCTTTCAGCACTTGGCTGTACTTGTAGAGGTGAGGATTTTCCTTTCCCAGCCCGAAGTACTTCCAAAATAAAGATGGATTGGGTTGTTAAACTCTTGGCTTTCTGGCTCTTTTGCTGTGCTGGAAGTGGGGATGGGTTTCAAAGCCTGGGCTGATTTTGGGGTGCACCAGAGTTTCAGGTGGTTGGGGTCTGGCAGAGCATGTGGGGCCCTGGCTCTTGGCATGGCCAGGGCTCTCGGGCTGCAGAATTTACATATTTTAAACAGAATTTGGGGGAATTTTGCAGTGTTGTAACACTCGGGATCCGCCTGCCCGCAGTCGTGTCGCGTTCTGCAGCCGGATTCGTTCAGCCCAGCTTTGGGCTAGCAGTGACCCCAGGGCAGCTGTGTGCTCCTGGCATGGCACATTGTCCATCTGCAGGGGTGACTCACCTCCAGCCACTGGAAAATTAACCTCAGAAAAAAAACCAAAAAAACCAATTCATTTGGAGTTTGGAGCTGTGCCCAAGGTGAACTCGCTGGGTGGGTGCTGGCTCTGGGGCGAGGGGCAGTGAAATGGGGGAGGTTTGGGTGAAGGTGGGACATGGAATGTGCTCTGCAGGGATGGAGGGCACTGTCTGCTCCTGGCACGTCCCCTGGGACTGCCAGGTCCCTGCACACACCCTGCTGAGGAAGAGGAGGAGGTGGTCACCTCCAGCCTCATGGGTCAGTGAAGGATGCAGCAAAAGAAAAGGGGTTTGTGCTCCCTGAGCTCCTCAGTGGAGAGGAAATAACCCCAAAGAAGTTTAATCTGAGCTTGGGGACAGTTCCCAGCAGCTCATACTCGTTTGTTTCTGATGGTGTGGAAGGGCAGTGTGCCGTGCATTTTTTTTTTTAAGCTGTAAAATTAATTTGTTCCCTTATAATGCTTCTTTCAGGAGATGTCCAGAAAGTCCCTGATTTAACATGCTGAGTTTCTCTTTGGTAAGGGTTTCCTGGAGCTCTCCCTGTTCCTTTTTCCTTTGCTTGGCATGTCCCCCTGGAGGGGTCTGGCTGCACTCCCAGCCCCTCTCTTCCTCCTGGCAGATACAAAGCCTGGTCCTGAGTCCCCTTCTCAGAAATCCTGTGGAGCATCTGCTTGGGGGGTTTAATTAAAGATATTTTGAGATGCTCCGTGCTCTCCTGCTGCTGCTCACTGAAGCCCTGAGGGGTTGGGGTCCCCCTTCAGCAGCAGGGCCAGGAGCAGGATGGGAAACCCCCAGGAGTGCTTGGAGCAGGTGCCATTCTTCTGTGAAAAAGCTTTTCTGTAGATAATGTGCAGTCAGGGCAGGGCTGCACACTGAGGCACAGGTTTTGGTCAGAAAAGTGCTGGTTTTTGGCAAAGTGCACCTCAGATGGGCTTCCTGCAGTCACGAGGAGCCTTCCCCGTTGCTCCCCTGTTGCCCAATGCAAAGGGATGCCGGAAAACACTTCTGCTCCTCTCCTAAATGAGCTCATGCCTTGAAAATGAGTAAATCAGCAGCTGCAGCAGAGCCCCGGCCTTTTGTTAAGCAACAACCAGCCAGCCCTTGTGGTTTGAGGCAGCTCTGCAAATGAGATGCACAATCCTTGAGCTGGGGAAGTGCTGGGACAGTCAAATTCATTTAACTCGTTGAATTATCCCGTGGCCATGCACCCTTCCAGCTCGTTTGGATTCCCTGGCTTGTCTGATTTCCTCACCTCCCTGTTTTGAATGCAGACCCACTGGGAAGATGTTTTGTTTTTAGACGCCCAGCACGCTTCCAGCTGCGCAGCAGCTGCTGGAAAAGCAATTAAAAGGAGTGGAAATCGGGAAAAAACCGCTCAAAACAATGGGGAAAGGAGAAAGAAGAACGAAAATCCCGTTGGGGCTGGGATGCAGGATTTGTCTCAGCAGAGGAAGGAGCATTTGATGAGTCAGGCTCTGGGTATGATGGGGACAAGGCAGCGGAGTTTTCCCTCTGGAGAAGCTGGGACAGGGACAAAGTGGCTTTGCCACCTCTCAGGAGTGAAGGTTCAGCCCATCCCAGGCCACCCCAACTCTGCTGCCTGCTGGGAACATCTGCAAGAGTTGAGTTAAATCCTCCAAACCGTGGTGTAAACATCCCCAGGCTCGGGGCCAGCTGGTTGTAGGTGTTGCTCCAACGCTGGGTCATCGCTCCACAAGTTTTGGGAGGGTTTGCCCGGGTGACGTCAGGCTGGAGAGGGGCATGGCCACCGGGCTGGGCCACCGAGCTGAGCCTCCCTGGGGCTGAAAAGGGACCAGGAGCCCGGACACCTCAGAGCTGGAGGAGACCTGGTCCCGATGGAAAACACACCATCAGGTAAGGAGCCACATATTTCTCCTTTTTTCAAGGGGAAAATCAATTTAGGAGTGGAGATGGAAAAATTCTCCCTGGGGCAGTTTCATGCAGGGTTTGAGTTTTCAGGAGGGGATGATCAGATTTTCCTAATTAATGCTTCATGATGCTGAATGCATAAAAGTTGCACCTTCCAGCTCTGTTTTCTGGTGGACTGTAAGTCCACAACAAAATATTTTAGAGGAAAAATAGAGCAAAAATATTCAGCTTTTCTGGGTGTGTGTGGATTTTGGTTCTCCCCCGTGGCTGCAGGTGAAGAGCTGCAGGTTGGGTGATGATCCCTCCCTTTGCTCTCCTCCTCCTGCCTCGCTGTCACTAAAGGCATCTAAAAATGCAAAACCCCCAAATTTCACTTCTCTGTATGAGCTGAAGGGTTGAGCTTTGATTAAGGGCAGGCTTAGAGTTATTTTCAAGTTGAGAGCAGGAAAAAAACAACCTGCTCCAGTCTGTGTGTTGGAGTGGAGTCAGTGCAAATCTGTCTCGGATTTATCAGATGTGAACACAAAAAGCTGCCAGAACTGGCAGACGAGGGGATGGACAGAGCACCTCTGCACTCCCCACGTGCAGGGACTTATCCTGGGCTCTGGCAAAGCCAGTGCATCCTCTGGCAAGTGTGAGGTGCACCATGGATTCCTCCCTTTGAACCCAGCATTGAGAGGCTCCTGCCAGAGCTCCTGAAGAGCAGCTTGATTTTAGGAACTAAAATCATAAACTCCAGGAATACCTCGGGTTGGAAGGCACCTCTAAAAGTCACCCAGTCCAACCCCCCTCCAATGAGCAGGACATCTTCAAACAGACCTCAGTAAGTTAAATTTAGAGAGGAAAATAGTCTGAAGAGGTGCCAAAGAGGAATTCCCTGAGATAGTAAATAAAGGGATTATATGGGATGTGCCTTCCTGGGACAAGTTTTGGTAGAGCAAAGCTGCACGCAGGATCCAGGAGAAGTTATTGCAACAGCTTGGCAGGGAGTTCCTGGAGAGCAGGAAGTCTGGATGCACTTAATGAGCCCCAGGAGACATCCAGATTTACAAGGGATGCTCTTAACTGGATTAAAGTTTCCCAAACATCATTGCCTCCAGTTTCTGATGTGTTTATTTTGCCTTCTGCATCTGAAGTTTTGAGCCTCGGGCTTCACAGAGGATTCTCTCTTGGCTATTTTTTTTACCTTTTTCATAATTATCTATTAGATACCTAATTTAAAGATAATAATAGCTAATATTTATTAGGTGTCTGATTGAAAGTTAAATTCCTTTGTAGGCAGCATCACTTGTTTGAATTCCTGGCTTCATATTTGGCTCCCGGTGGTATTTGCTCCTTGCTCCACAGGCAAAAAGTAAATTAAAACTGGTAGAAACTTTGTTAAAATTTTCTAAAAAGTTTTAGATTTGCTCCATCATTTTAATATTGTTTGTTCTGACTGTAGAGATTCCGTGCATCTTTTAAAGACCATCATGTTTTCCTTTTTATCCAAATACCACCACACTTTGTTTACTGCCCAAACATCCTGGGCTGAGCTGCTGCTTTCAGTTCATGACTGAAATCCAGACCTGAGCAGAAAAAAACCCAAAAACTGGCACTTCCTAGAAATCCCCTCCTATTCACCTTTAACCTTCAGTGCAGGCAGCAGGGAGGAAGCCTGGGAGGAAGCTTGGGCAGGGAAAGCAGAGCACCAGGAGATAAAATAAGATAAGCCCTGTGATAACACAGAAGTTAAACTGGAATCCTGGATCCCTTGCCCCCACAGTACACAAATATTTAATTCTTTCAAAAAACAAGCGGTGAAGGGAACAGAACAGTGGAACCCTTTATTAACTCCAGCTGCCCAATCCGTGAAATCAGGAAGTCCAAGGGGAATGGAGCACTCTGCCTTTGAGGTTGCTTTGATTTTGGGTTTCAGCCATTTGAAAGGATTAAACCACAAAAACACGTTGGGAGGTTCCGTGCCCTGACCCATCGCTCTGAACTTGCTCCTGCTCTTGCTGCTTGGCCACAGGATTAAATCTGGAGCTGAAATAAATATCCCAAAGAAATACTCCCTGCTCAGTATTTAGGAGGATATTAAGGAGCATGTGGGTGTTCTAATCCTGCCCTGCTCTAACTGCACTAAAGTTCCTTAATATTTGGGTGAAAACAGAACAAACCGGTCCCTTACCAGCCTGGTGAAGGCAGGCAGTGGCAGCCTCTATTTTAGGTTATTTTTAGCATCTCCCCAGTGTTTGTAACGTGATTCAGGGTCTGGTTCAGAACCCAGAGCACGTGAGCAGTGGTTTGCCAACAAACCACGTGTCTGAGGCCAGACACAAATTCGCTTTCTGCACTGAAACGTGGAAAGTGAGCGGGTGTCTCGTTCCACAAAGCCTCTTTGGCATGAGGAAGGATGGGTCTGGGTGAGGAAGGATGGGTCTGGGTGAGGAAGGATGAACCTGGATGAGGAAGGATAAACCTGGATGAGGAAGGATGAGCCTGGATGAGGAAGGATAAATCTGGATGAGGAAGGATGAGCCTGGATGAGGAAGGATAAATCTGGATGAGGAAGGATGAACCTGGATGAGGAAGGATGAGGAAGGATAAATCTGGGTGAGGAAGGATGAACCTGGATGAGGAAGGATGAGTCTGGGTGAGGAAGGATGAGGAAGGACGAATCTAGGTGAGGAACGATGAGTCTGGATGAGGAAGGATGAATCTGGATGAGGAAAGATAAATCTGGATGAAGAAGGATGAACCTGGGTGAGGAAGGATGAACCTGGGTGAGGAAGGATGAACCTGTGCATGTGGAAGAGGCAGCTCAGAGTCCAGCCCAGCTCTCTGTTCTCTTGCATGGTCTTGGATTATTTCCTTTGAGTCTTAGTTGTCCAAAGTTAAGGAGACAAGTTCTCCCCCTTTGGCATGTTATTGGCTTCCTCTGAAGTGGTATTTAACTCCCAGTGACCTTTTTTATTCTAAATTATATCATTTTCTTTCTCATCTTAGTTGGAAAAATGCAGGAGGCATCCAAGAAAGCCTCACAAATATTTCAGCAAACCTGTGCTCTCCTGTGGAAAAATATTCTTCTGGTGTGGAGGATGAAGTCAAAAAGCTTTCAGGCAAGTGTTGGTTCTTCCAAAGGGAAATCAGGATTTCTACTACAAAGTATTTTCGCGTTGCATTGTTTTTGTGTGAGGGGATGTGAGAAGGCTCAGCTGTGGTTCCCTGGGAAATGTCAGCAGTTCCTCCTTCCTGTGACACGACAAATCTGCCTCGTGACAAAGCTGGCTGCTGGCTTGCTCTTGTTGATCCTGCCCTGTCCAGAGGAACACAATGTCCAATTCATGGTTGCAGTGTGAAATTATCCACAGACCTCGCTGGCTCCAGGACTAAGAAAACATGTTTTCCATCTGAAACCTTGCTGGATTTTAAAACCACCACACCTGTGGAGCAGCTCTCCATCGTGCACAGGGGCAAGGCCGGAGGAGTGGAACTGGGCAGTGGGGTCAGAGCTGGGTTAGAAGGGTCCTGGAGGAGCCTCCCCAAGGCCTTGGAGTGGCTGCCTAAAACAGAGGCTCGGCAAGATTAAGAGAATAAAAGTGGGGATTTATTGAAGGCCTTCAATAAATACACCTTGGGCAGTCAGAAGCCTCTGAGGGGCTACACCCAAGACGAGCGATGGTCACGAGTTTTTCACACTTTTGTAAGTTTGGTCCATTTACACGTCAGGGGTTAATCCTCCAATTCCAGCTTCAGGTAATGAAGTCATTTACTCCAGGTTTTCTCCCCCAGTTCACTGTTGTTTCCATCTCTCAGGCCCGAGGCAGTGAGGTGTCCCTGACCCTCAGGCCCGGAGAGGAATTGCTGTGTCTGGATGAAACGGGAGAACAGCAGCTGTGGAGTTTTAGAGTTACACCCTAAAGCAGCACTGATCTGAAAAACAGAAAAGCTCAGTCCTAAGGCACCATCCCCACACCAGCAATTCCCTGGGCTGCCCCTCACCTCTGCATTTCCCTCCCTCCCTCCAGGAATGGGCGGCCTCGCTGGTTTTCCTCTACATCCTGCGCGACTCAGCGGGGCTGATCATGTACTACCCCACCCAGGAGTTCCCCTACAAATTCCTGGGGCGCCTGGACGACCCAGCCTTCAACGCCTCGGGGGTGACCCTCATGTACACCCCTGCAACCAGCACCACCAGGAGAATAATGGCAAAAGTGGCTTCCAGCTCACCACTGAGGGGTAAGAGCTCTTAAATCCACCTTCCTGCAGTGTCTGGACACCCTCGTGGTAGGGAGGGACAAGAGCGTTTGTCCCACGTGATTTTTGAGGGGAAAAAACTTTGGGGTGATGTCCACTTTCATTGTTGCCTGGATAACCAGAGGTTCAGCTGTGCTGGTTTTATTTATTTGATTTTTTAATATTCATTATTTATTCTAATGGCAGGTGTAATAATAGAAGAGATGGAAAACGAGGCAAAAATGGAAGAAAAAGGACTTTTGGAGCAGGCAACTATTGGTGTTGTTTTTAAGGATGACTTCTCCTACACTCTCAGATTTCAAGTGGGCAGAGTGGTGTTTCCAAATGAACGCTTTGAGCACATCGGTAACAAAACAAATGAAACCCCAGGCTTTGATTTTGCATTAAAAACTGTTTAGCTGGATTTCTGTGCTGCTGTGCCACCCCAAAGGGCTGGAGGGTGCATGTGCCAAATGGCTCAAGGAAGACATGAGTTAAAATTCAAGGGCTTGTGTCTGTAAAGGTAAAAGAATATCAGAGGAAAAAGTTGTAAGAACAGAAATTTCATCCACAGTCAGAGAATCAGAGAATCCCAGAGTGGTTTGGGGTGGAAGGGAGCTCAGAGATCATCCAGTGCCTTTTTGCCCCTCTCCCTTTTGTACCTTAACACATCAAATCATGCTTGGAAAATGAGAACTGTGTGTGCATTAATGTCCCTGGCCAGAGATTCAACACATTAAAAGATAAAGCACTAAGTAAACCCCAATCTTGATTTCCTCACACTTAGGTAAAACTCATTTTCAACCCCACGTGTCATGCACAAGTGTTTACATGCACATGTATATGGAAATGTATTAATTAATATTGATTAATTCTTTTTTAAAAATCTGTTTCCCTGACAGAAACCTGCTGGGATTTTTCAGCAAAGCACTGCCATGTTCCTCTGTACTGGTACGGGGGCTTCCTCTCAGTGCAGTCCAGCATTGATGCAGCAGTCATAGAAGTAAGTGTGGTCATGGTGGAATTTGCTGTTCTTCTCAGAGTTCTGTGTAAACTTAAACCCCAAAGTGATTAAACCAAAAATAGAGGGGAAAAAAAAAACCCCAAACACCAAGAAAACCACTAAGCCAGTTCATTTTTCTATCCCTAAAACTGTCCAAGGTCAAGTTGGACAGGGCTTGGAGCACCCTGGGATAGTGGAAGAGGTCCCTGCCCATGGCAGGGGGTGGAACAAGGGGATTTTTAAGGCTCCTTCCAACCCAAACCATTCTGTGATGCTCTGATTTTTTGTGGTCATCAACTTCTTAAATACTTTGTGTAATTTGAAATTTAAAAGAATGCCAGATCATTCTCATGGCTCGAGGCAGTGGATGGAACAAGGATTTAATAGTGTTTATTGCAAGTCAACAGAAAAGGTACTAAACACTGGTTATTTGCTTATAAACATAACCCTATTTTTGACAAACAAATGATTTTAATGCTTGTAACCCCATTTGCTCTGATGTTGGCTATTTCATTGCAAAAATGAAATGAGTGACTGATTTCTTTCCTCTAGATGAAAACCAACCACTCTGTGTGGAAAGAAATGCAGTCAATAACTGGAGTTCACCTGCAAACTGTGATGAAACCTCTGTTTAAACTGGATTACCTTTGGTTCATTATCTGTGCTGTACTGAGCTACTGCCCACACATGCACTTCTTATCAGTCAAAGTTCTCAAGGAGAAGAAGAAGCTGAAGGTGTTGATGAGAGCAATGGGTCTGCAAGATATTTCCTTCTGGTGAGTCTCAGAAATTAATGTGTTATTACAGGGATTATTTTATCAAGTGTATGGAGCAGCCCAGTCTGGTAGGAGGTGGCCCTGCCCATGGCAAGGCTGGAATTAGGGGATCTTTGAGGTGCCTAAACCATTCTGGGGTTCTCTTTGCTGGAGGACCTCTGTTTCCAAGCCTGTTGCTCTGAGCCAGGTTTTTTGTAGTTGTTTCGTTGCTCTTCTCCTGCCCAAAAAAGAGGAGGAGCCCTCCTCGTGGGGCAAGGGTGTGTGCAGCAGGGTTCTGGGCGTGGAGGGGATGTTTGCCTCCAGAAAAGGGGGGGAACACACAGAAAAAGCGAAGAAACAACAAATTCTGGAGAAACCCCTAAATGCTGAAGCAGAGGAGGGGCACAGGGTCTATCCAAACAGGCTTCCTAATCCATCTGGGCATGAATATTTCACATCACTGGGAAAAGCTCGTGGATGAAAGGTCCTGGCTGCAGATTCTGTGTCCCTTTGCTGCCATCATTGCATCTGCTGAGATCTGGGCAGGTGCAAGACCTGAATTTGTGGAAGATCTTTTTCCTGAGCAGTAACCAAGCACTGAACAGGCTGCCCAGAGAGGGAGTGGCGTGTCCCTCACTGGAGACACTCCAGACCCACCTGGACACATTTCTGTGCCTGGTGCTCTGGGATGGCCCTTTTTGAGCAGAGACATCGACCCTCCGTGTCCCTCCTGACCTGACCCTTCCTGGGACTCTCTGATATTTGCACCTCTCCAGTCTGGAAACTGGAAATGGTTGAAAATACAAAATATTTGAATTCAAACCGCTGCGCCTTGTATTAGTTATGTCACGGCAAGGGTTGTTGTGCTCAGGGACAGAAATAACTGTGCCTTCCTTTGCAGGTTATCCTGGAGTCTGCTGTACACCATGTACATCTCCATCACAGCCAGCCTGCTGGCCTGGGTCACCCTGAGTGAAGTTTTTAATCGCAACAGCTTTTTGGAAGTGTATTTTTTTTATTTCTTTTATGGCACGACATCTGTAAGTCTGCTTTTGTATTCTTATATGATGCCCCTTTTTTTTGTTGTTTCCTAGTTAAAATATCCAAAAGACTGCAGAGTTTTTTACCCCTCCAGAGGGCTGGTATTATCTGAGAAAGTAAAATACTCTGCTGTGATTTATTGTTATTATTTGTAGGCTTTTATACCACTCCCATTACATTCTGGGAGATTCTGACTCGCAATCAGAGTAAAGAGAAGTGCTAAAATGAGGCTGGGAGTGATTTGTCTGTCCCTATAAACCTGCCCCAAATCTCAGAGCTGTCTGCTAAACAAAGCCTTGTGCATCTGGAGGGAACAACTGAAACCCAGCTGGGTCTCTAATTTTTCTCCTATTTTCATGATGTTGTTTTTTTTTTTTTTTTTAATTGCAGCAGAAATGCATCCTGCTAACTACTGGTTTTCTCTGCTGCAGATTCACTTCACTTTCCTGCTCAGCTCGTTGCTAAAGCAGACAAATATTTCCAGCTTTGTGGGATTTCTCCTTCACATCCTCTTTGGGGTGCTGGGCTTTCTGACGTTGTTTGAAAAACTGCCACGGGCTTTGGAATGGACTTTAAACCTCTTCAGTCCTTTTGCCTTCACAGCTGGCCTTGCAACGGTATGTCCATAATAAAACCAGTGCATCACAAAAGCTCAGCCCCCAAAATTCTGCCAGAGAACAGCAAAATCCACAGTTTACATCACCAGAACAACCCAGTCACCCCCCTCTGCTTTTAAAAAGAAAACTTGGCTCCAAAAATTCTGTGCTAAATCGTGGCAAAGATGGTTGGACGCTCAACTGCATCTCGGATTTTACTGGAACGAATTTAAATCTCCATGAAATGAGCAGGGGGATGTGGCTGGTGGGTACCAAGGGCTGCAGGAACTGTGAGGGCTGGAAGTGCTGCCTTTGCAAGGAGCACGTGCATCACTCTGTAGCTTCTGCGTGCTTTGAAATTCAGCTTACTGAGGCATTTCTGGTGCTTGTGGTCAGAATAAACCCCTTGCCTCCTTAGAAACAGCGTCGTGGTCACGAGTGAATTGGTTTTTAGTGAAAATGGCTCTGATGACACAGCAGTAGCTTCCACAAAGTATTTCTGCCTGAAGGAAATGTTGCATCTGAATTGTGCTTTTATTTTTTTTTTTTCCTCCCCTAGATGGTAAAACTAGAAAAATATGGACCAGCACTTACCCCAGAGCTGTACCCATTTTATAACCTGTACCTCATCCTGAGCTTTGACAGTGTCTTGTATTTCCTGCTGGCCATCTACTTTGATAAGGTTTTGCCTGGTGAGTGAAAATGTGAGGGGGAAAATGCAAACTTCATTGCTTTTTCTTCTATAATTCCCTGCTTTGCAGGGAGAAAGTTACCAAAGGGGTGGTGGGAGGAGAGAGCTGCAACCCTGCAGAGGGGCACTGAGATCCTGCTCCGACAGCCCTGACCAGTGGGGTTGGAAGGAGGTTGTAGGACTTGATCTGATTTTTTTGGAACCAAAGAAGTTGTAAATGGGGTCTTGGTTGTGATTATTCCCCACTTGCATTTACAGATATGGACGAGTTAATTGCAGAGTTTATCGATTGCAAAATTTATCAATTCTTTCAGAATTATCAATTGCAGAGTTTATCAATTCTTTCAGAATTATCAGTTGCAGAGGTTATCAATTCTTTCAGAATTATCAATTGCAGAGGTTATCAATTCTTTCAGAATTATCAGTTGCAGAGTTTATCAGTTCTTTCAGAATTATCAATTGCAGAGGTTATAATTTCTTTCAGAATTATCAATTGCAGAGTTTATCAATTCTTTCACTCTGCTGGAAGTTCACGTTCTGCAGCTACCGGGGATGGGCTGGGCATTTATCAGGGCTGACAGATGGAGATTTTGGGGTTGATATTTCACCTTCTCTGCCTCTGGTTCAGGCAAGTACGGGGTCCCACATCCTCCTGCCTTCTTCCTGAGACCCTCGTACTGGCTCAGGGGCAGCAGTGGGTACGTGGGGGTGAGAGCTGGCAGCAGCCACGACCCCGTTCTCGGCGGTGACACCGAGCCGATGCCGCCGGGCTTCGATGGCAAGGAAGCCATCAGGTAAGGAGCTGCTTTTGGCAGGAAAAATGCAGCTCTGCATGGACTGTTTGGCTCTAGAGAGCACGGCCACGCTGCACTGGTGGGTGTCAGGCTGGCAGCTGGCATTGTGGATAAGATTAATGCAAATGTGTGAAAGGCAGGGGGTGTTCCGTGCTTCATCCCGCCCCAGAGCTGGATTTGAACATTTGTTGGATGTGGGGCATCCTCCAGCTCCCTGCCCTGCACTTCCCTCTCAGCAGCGAGCCTGTTCCCCTTCCCCATCATCTTCAAGCACAGAGTGTGCTGCAGAAAATGCTGCACTGTCCATCCTTGCAGGGCTGGGGGGGCTCGTGGCCGGTTCTGCCCTCTGGTTCTTACCAGAAAGCAAACAGAAATGTGCCAAAATAACAGCTAGATCATCACTCTTAATTAAATATCCACATGTTATTCCCTAGAGCCTCCTCCTTCATTCACTAAATGTTTCTTGGCTTTGAAAGCTTTTAAACAGCTTTTAGAAAAGTACAGGGCCTAATGCTGCTTTAAAGGTACCAAAAATTAATTACATCAAGTGATTCCTTCTGCAGGACCAGTCTGAGGAGGAGGCTGGGAAACATTCCCCCAGAAGTTTTCAAAGTTTAATTTGAGGCAGAGGAAACAGCCCCAAATTGTGATTCAATAAGTAATGGCTTGCTTGCTTTTCTTTAGACTAAACAATATTAAAAAAGTATACAAGAAGAACAACAAGAGCACCGAAGCTTTAAAGGGTAAGGAGAGGCTTTGTCATTCTTTTGTTCGTTTTTCACTAGATAAGAACCCAAAGTGTTTTGAAATGTACTGGCTGTGCTGAATTCTGCCTCTGGGCCTGTTAAATTATATTGTGCAATGGTTATTTCTGCTGGGGTAAATTACTGGCAAATTTCTACCAGGTCGTTATCTCCCTGTTCCCTCCAGGAAAATCACTGTTTATTATTTTTTGCAACAGCGTAAGTCTGTGTAAAAGCTGTGTTTTTGCAGTGGTGAAGCACTCTAGAAATCCCCTCTCAAACTTCCCTTTCAAAATGTAAACTATTTTGGGCAAACTTGGGATTATGGCCAAATCTGCTGTCCCTGCCTCAGCTGTGTTCTCCAAGCACTTGCCAGTGCAAATATTTGACAGTCATAGTAAAGTCATGGGGTATTTGTTAATGCCTTTGTTTAAAAAGAACTCCAAGTGAAAATATCACAAATGAAAAATACAAAAATATTAAAAATATCAATATGGCCTCAAAGGCCTATATGGAGTGGAAAAAAACCAAACAATCACAACCTGAAGAACCCACAGAAAGACAAAGTATTTTTTAAAAAAGAAAACGAGGGAGCAAAGTTTGGCTGCTTTGAAATAACTCTTGAAATCTCACGTTGGAAAAGCTGTGGCTCTTCTCTTCCCGAGGACTCTTCTTGAACCACACTAAAAGAAAATGTTGTGAACCTCGTAGAAAACTGAAGTCAAAATTCTTTAAATATTGAAGATAATACATTTATTCTCTCAATTCAATCAAGACTTAATTCCTTACTAAGCTTAGGCCTAACTCCTGAGGAACCAACCTGTGCTTTTGGATGTGGTTTTGCCTCTCAGCTTCTCAAGAAATGTCACTTCTGTCACCTGTGGCAACAGCTGCAGGTCCAAGTCCACTTCTCACACACTTCCATCCTACTGTTGTCCTATTTTTATTCCAGGTTTGTCCTTAAATATATATGAAGGCCAGATCACTGCACTGCTGGGTCACAGTGGATCTGGGAAAACTGCTCTGTTGAATGTGCTCAGTGGATTTTCCAAGCCTTCAGCAGGTGAGATGATGGGCCTGGATGCTGAAGAGGAGGAGCTGTTGGTTTTTTCAAGTGTGAGGGGGAAATATGCAAAAAATCTCCAAGTTTTCCCTCAGTCTGGGTTGTTGTCAGTGCAGATTTCTCCTTCAACACGAGCTCCAGGGATAATGGATCCCTCACGTGTGCACCATGGTCATTTGTCCATCTGGATGACCTGGTGCTTTCCATGAGCTGCACACCTGTAGGAAATATGGTTTTATTTTTAAGGAAGGGTTTTGGTGCTCTGAAATATTTTTGAAAGGTATTAAATCTTTGGGCTATCCAGTTATTTTGCTTTTTTGTTTTTTGAATTTTTTAGTTGAGCACTTGAGAAACATCCATGGTGCTGGAATTAATGTCAAATGTTTCATTCACCCCTCTGTGCAGGTTCTGCAACAATCTACAACTACAGTGCTTCTGAAATGTGGAACATGGAAGGCATGCAGGAAAGGGTTGGGATTTGCCCCCAAATTAATTTGCATTTTGAAGCCTTAACAGTGAAGGAAAACCTGAGAATTTTTGCTCACATCAAGGGGATTCAGTGGAAGGAAGTAGATGAAGAGGTTGGTATGAGCTTCTCAGCCACTAACTTCTCTTTTATGGCATCTTGGGCACTTTGTGCTTTATTGGTAAAAGATGATCACCTGCCTCTTGATCTGTGAAAATGAGAACAAACTTAATTTAGTGGCCAAGTGGTTTTCCAATACTTTCTTATCCTCATGTCACGAGTTAAAACTCAGATTTGTCTTCTTTATCTCCAAGCAAAGCCATAAAGAGTAGGTAAGTTTGAAATCTGGAGGCTGTAATGTTTTGTAGCCATTTAGGAATTCAAACGTGCCCAGTGCTGTGGAAATGTGACTCTTGTCTTCCTGTGTTCCCAAGGTGCAGGAAGTTCTCATCACGATGGACCTCACCGATGCTCAGAATGTTTGTGCTGATGCCCTGAGTGGGGGGCAAAAACGGAAACTGTCTCTTGGAATTGCAATTTTAGGGAATCCCCAGGTAGGGACCGGTCATGTTATGCACACACAGCTTGTATTGCTTTGGGACATGGCTTTGCATTTTGACTTGGCACCGAGCCTGTTGCGCTTTCCCCCTGCCATTCCAGGCTACTCATTCACCAATTGGAAGGACTGGGGAATCCGGTTCAATCAGAGCCATATTTTTAATTAGAAGGGTGGTAATATTCCAACAGGAGAAAGAGCAGTAAAAATGAGCGATACTTGAGGAAGCATTTCTCTCCTCTGAGTGAGACCACCAGAAGCACGAAACGAAGCGATGCAAGCGTGGAACTGAGCCCCGTGAGCACGGCCGGGGCGTGGGGAGCTCTGATCTCGTTGGCCTTTGCAGGTGTTGCTCCTGGACGAGCCCACGGCCGGGCTGGACCCCTGCTCCAGGCACCACGTCTGGAGCGCGCTGCGGGAGCGCCGCGCCGGGCGCGTGACGCTCTTCACCACCCAGTCCATGGAGGAGGCTGATGCTCAGGCTGGTGAGCCCAGGCTGGCACCTTGGGGGGGCAAACGAGGGGTTTCCAGGGCACAGCCCACGTGTGGGTCCCACTGTGGCACAGCTGGCGCTCGCTGGACACGTTCTGTCTGACTGACCACCCAAGCCGAGCTGGGCAAAGGCTAAAACTGGGCTGATGTGTCCCTCCAAGGCTTTGCTCATGCTCCTCTCCAGGATAAAGCAGTCTTCTTCAGGATAAAGCACTTCCAAATTATCTGGATTTGTCTCTGTGTTAGTAAAACCCCGTTTATTTTCCTGGATTTCACTTGCCACTGTTCCCATTTCCATATTATTCCTCTGCTGTGTGGGAAATTCTCCAGAAGCCCCCAGGAATGCAGAACTAAAAGAATTAACCATGATGTTGAGAAGAAAGGCATTGGTTTAAAAATTTTAAAACAGACCTTCAGGACTGGCCTGGTTTTACTCCTCTCAATTTATTATTAAAATGTCTGCTGAGTTCAGAAGGAGCAGAGTGAGGTCAGTCTGCTGCACTCTTGTAAATCCCCCTAAATCCTTTGTATTCCCTCCTCCTTAGATCGGAAAGCTTTCCTCTCCTGTGGGAGATTACAGAGTGTTGGCTCATCTCTCTACTTGAAGAGGAAGTGGGGAATTGGCTATCACTTAAGGTAAAAACCTTTTGTTTTGGCCATCATTCTTTTTGTGAAAAGCTTCTCATCCTCGTGAGCATTTTCTTGTAGAATCTGTGTTTTTGTCGAGTTTATCTAGACAGTGATAGAAATCCTGACAATTCATTTTAGAAGACCTTTAAGGCTGCCAAAATTTCCCTGCTTTGTACAACCAGCTGCCTTTCTTTGGAACCCAACCCCACAAGCTCTGAGCACGCAGCTAAAATGACTTTGCAAGCTCCTTTGCAGCTGAAAGGGGACCAGAGTGAGGTGATTTGTGGTGCCAGAGTGATGTTCAATGGCTTTGCTGCAAAGTTGTTTGTCTTGGGAGTTTGATTCCTGAGTTCTTGGTTTAGCAGCATTGTCCAGGATCGTAGTTCTTAACCTCAACCATTTGTGCATGCATGGCAAAACCAGGGGCACTGCAGATGGCTGTAAAAATTCCCACTGATTCTGGCCAATTTTGGAGGTTTCCCTGTGGAAGAATCACCACTGGCTCTGTACTCCAACCAGATGATGCACACTCTTTTTTTTTCTTATTTATCATTATAACAATGTGGGGTTTTTTTAACAGGATGCACATAAATGACCTGTGTGACCCAGAGCTTGTGTCATCCGTGGTCAGACAGTACATCCCTGATGCTGTGCTCAAGGGACAGAAGAGGGATGAGCTGTGTTTTAGGCTGCCTCTGGAAAACACTGACAGCTTCCCAGGTAAACCTGTCCCTGTGCCAGAGTTTTAAAGGGAAGCCCACTGGTGGGAAAAGCAGAAATCAAAGTTACTGTGAAGGGAATCATTACATTGCTTGGTCCATAATGTGTGGTATTAGGAAGCTGCATAAATATCAGTTTTACAGAAAGCCTTCAGTGCACATGCTAATATTAATAATGAAGATGAAAAAAAGAAAATCCACCAACTAATCTACAAACTAAAATCCACTGACCCTCTTCTGTTTTCAGGATGGTCCATGAAAACCAAAACCACTGAATTTTCCACTAGTTACCTCTAAAGAACACAATAAATTTGTGGTGACTTTTAGGTTGTGGGGATTAAAGATGCTGGAACATCCAGTGTTAATTGGCTGAGTTTGTGCTCTGCACCAGCCGTGGTGCCTGGGCTCAGTCTGGCTGTTTCTCCTGTGCAGATCTGTTCAGCCACCTCGAGAGCAGCCTCTTGCAGGGGGTTGTTAATTTTGAGGTGACCAGGACAACCCTGGAAGATGTTTTCCTGAAGCTGCAGGGGGAGGAAGCCGTGGATCCCGAAGGTAAAGTGTTGGCTCCCTTTTTGCAAGGGTGGTGTCCTTAAAGTTCCATCTAAACCTGGGTTTTAATTGAATATCCAATCAATTTCTGCTAAATGTGAATATTGATAGGCCTAGAGTGGCAGTTGTATCCCACTTGCCTTCATTGAGGACTATCATCTTGGAGAAGCCCAAATTATTCCATTTTGGCTTCCCAAAGGCGTTCAAGCACAAGAATTAAGGCTTGTGTTGGAAGGGTATTTACCTTTTACGGGTTGGACAGCCCAGACCAGGAGGTGGGAAGAGATAAATTTTGCAGAAGGCACTTCCCAAGGCCAGTGAAGATCTTGGATGGGTTGCCACACCAGCCAGTCTGAAGTCACTAATATACATTCTATTCTGGATGAATTATGGCCCCTTTTCTCTGCCCTTCCTACTTTTCTCTCTAAAAAAAAAAACCCAAAAAACCAAAAAAACCCACAAAGAACCCCCCCCAAAAAAACCCCAACAAAGCAGAGCAGAAGATCCTTGATGATTGTTTGGGGTTAAAAGGTGTCCTTTGAAGGCTCTTTGTGGGTAATGGCATGTCTCATGGTGAACATGCAGGAGATGGAGACCTGGAGGAGGGGGACCAGAACCTGCCGTGGTTCTCCAAGCAGGGGATCCTGGCCATGAGTGGGATGATGCTCTGGAGGCAGCAAGTGTGTGCTGTGCTGAGAATTCGCCTGCTGAGGCTGAAGCACGAAGGAAAATTCCTCAGGGGCGTGTAAGTACAGAAGCTCCCACGTGCCCTGCAGCCCTGGAGCAGCTGAGGGAAAGGCTGAAATACTGCTGGAGATGTTTGGAAGCAGAGAATTATGTGGGAAATTTTTCAAAGCTGCAAAAATAGGGGCAGTCTGGACTTAGTGGGAGAACTCTGGCTTGCTTAAGTTTTAAATTTCCCCATAAATCACACAATTACTTACTGGTGGATTTCCCCTGGCCTCACTTACAGTCTGTTTTTCCATCTAGATTGCTGTTATTTGCAACATTTATCCTTCCACCACTGATGGTTTTAATGCTGTTTCATCTGTGGCACAACTCCAGCAGCTGGGAAATCACATCTAGCCCGTATTTTCTTCCCACGAAAGAGAAAATTCAAAATAGGTCAACAAACCTCCTCATCTTCAATGACACAGGTGAGGAACAACATGTGAGGGCGACTCACTTTCTGCATCAATGTGAATTTTATTATAATTGACAGAGCAACCTTGCAAATGCCACAGATATATAAAGGAATGGGCATTGAGAGGTGTTTTCTTTTGAGCAAAAGCAAATGCAGTTCTAGTGATGATATAGGTGATATGTAAAAGAGTAATGAACCAGGCAAGTTCAAAAAAAAAAAGCAATAAATAAACTGAGTTTGAAACATATCTTTTGTTTAACCAGTTTAAATAAATAGAAAATATATAGGAAATATGTGTTTGCTTAGAATCTCAATATTTGGGGTTTTTAACATACCTCTGCAAACAGGAACTTGTTTATGTGACTGTTTCTATTTAAAGAAAAAAAAAACCTCTAATGACTCTAGTTCTTTCCTTGACTTGATTCCAGGATCAGAAATCGAGGATTTCATTGCTGCTTTGAAGACTCAAAACATAACCCCAGAAATAGCTCCAGAGAAAAACATCACAAGCCTTCCAGATTATAATGGAGCTATAAAAATATCCCTGGAAGGCAAGGTGAGGGATACTTTTTCCTTCTTTCATCCTGTACCTCAACAGGATTTCCTGAGAAGTATCTCAATGAGAGAAATAAACGCCCCAGAAGAGGGAGGATACTTTTTTTGGCGTAATATAGAGTTTCAGTAGTGCTGCTCACACCTCTCAGGGACATGAAGGCCTTTTGTTTTGACATCTTCAGAGCCGCCAGTTCACGGTCATGTGCAGCCCAGAACCCATCAACTGCTTCCCTATGCTCGTGAACATCCTCAGCAACAGCTTCCTGAGGCTCTTCAACTCCTCCGCGCGCTTCCGCGTCTGGAGCGAGCTCTTCCACGTGGTGAGGGTCCTGCTGGGCCGAAATTAACGGGGGTAGCTGAAGGGATGAGGACTGCACAGCTTGGAAACCTGGCTGGGGGAGCAGGTTCCAGGGGCTGAGGGCGGTGGTCCCACCGCTGGTGGTTCCTGTGGGTATTTAATGATGGTTTTCCCTGCAGGGTCCGAGGGGCTCGGTGGGGTTTTGGTATTGTAAGGTGTTTAGGTTTGTGCTGTTTGGAGAGAATTGGGATTGTTCTTGGAAAAGAGAGGTTTCAGGGTGACCTGATTGTGGCCTTCCAGTCCCTGATGGAAAGATGGAGAGGGACTGTTTACAAGGGCCTGGAGTGACAGGACAAAGGCTTCCCACTGAGCCAGATTGGTTTAGGTTGGATGTTAGGAAGGAATTCTCCCCTGTGAGGGTGGGCAGGCCCTGGCACAGGTGCCCAGGGCAGCTGTGGCTGCCCCTGGATCCCTGGAAGTGTCCAAGGCCAGGCTGGACAGGGCTTGGAGCAGCCTGGGACAGTGGAAGGTGTCCCTGCCATGGCAGGGGTGGAATGAGATGATGTTTGAGGTCCTTTCCAACCAGGCCATGCTGATGAATATGGTGGGAATACAACAGTGATCTTTGCAAACCCCACCTTTCCTCAGCAACAAAAAGTTGGTCTCCGTCCTCAACAATTTACAGTAATCCAAATCCTTTCTGCAAATTCTAGGATGCTAAATGTCATTATTTTGGGTTTTTTTGCCTTGTTTTCTGTTCTTAAACACAACTGACTTGCCATTAGTGCTCTTGCTCACTTGTGTGTTCAACCACCTCATGAGCATCGAGCCAGCCAGATTTTCCCTGGGCAGCATCAATTATGGATGGCTGAATTTCTCCCCACAGAGGGAAAACGCAGAGCTAAAGAACTACATTTTTTTCGGCTTATTCACCTACCTGCTGGTTTTGGCTGCTGGTTTGCCTCCTCTCTTTGCGATGAGCAACGTGGAGGATTACAAGGTAAGGAGCACGAGCTGTAGGTTGTTGTACACAGGGAGTGAATGTGATGCAGAATGTCTGGAGAGCACCACTGGTGAGGCCCTGGCACAGGGTGCCCAGAGCAGCTGTGGCTGCCTCTGGATCCCTGGCAGTGCCCAAGGCCAGGTTGGACAGGGCTTGGAGCAGCCTGGGACAGTGGAAGGTGTCCCTGCCCATGGCAGGGGTGATCTTTAAGGTCCCTTCCAACCCAAACCATTCTGTGATTCTGTGATTTCTAGGTAGGATGATAGAAGAAAATCAGTCAGGTTAGTACCAACGTGCACTTCTCTGCATCCCAGGGAACCAGCTGGAGGTCACAATAATTTGGATGTTAATAAAGCTTTTGAGATCAGAATGATTTAATCTTTTTTTCCTTTTAGGAATGACGTGGTTTTAAACAATGGTTGAACTAAGAATTGGAAAGGAGGGGCAGGGAGGAGCACGGGAGTGGAGAAGGAGCAGGGATGATGTTTTAGACTTTCCCTTTTCTCATTTTTGTCGTTTTTGCAGCTCCAGGCTCGCTCCCAGCTGCGGCTCGCGGGGCTCTTCCCCTCGGCCTACTGGTGTGGGCAGGCTCTGGTGGACATCCCTCTCTTCTGGAGCCTGATGTGCCTCATGTTTGGGCTCCTGATGCTCTTCACCCGCATCTGCCCCTTGGAGGCCCGCGCTGCGCTGACCCTGGTGAGCTCTGGGCAAAATGGGTGAATGGGAGCAGCTCCCTTCCCTCCTTTCACAGCAGGATTTGGCTTTAGGGAGGTTATTTGCAATGGGCTTCTCTGGGCAGGTTTTCATATATCCACAGGCACCTCCTTGTCACTGATGTCTCTCTCTCTCTCCAGCTCATTTGCATCTTTGGTTATGGAATATCTCTCGTCCTCTTCGTTTATTTAATGGCCTTCAAATTTCGCACGGGGCGAAGCAATCGTTACATTTGGTCTTTAACCTTCATTTTGGTAAGTGAGGAGCATCTTCACTCTGAAATGTTTGGTTTACACACCTTGCCACTTGGGGTTTTATTTCAAATTTACATAAATAAATTTCCATTTATATCAGTATTCAGCAGAATAACCTGAATCACTGACAAATAACCTGGTTTTTTAGCAACAAGACATTAATGTTGGAAATAGTTTTTCTGCTTTATTCCAGGTGAATTATGCTGCTTTTATGAACAGTGACCATCATGAAGTACTTTACTACACCTGTATGCTGATTCCTATGTTTCCACCTGTGGGCTGGATCATGTTCTCTGGACTAGTAAGCAAAACACATCCTCCTAAATTCAATAATTATCCCAATGGTGCAAACTGGCAAAGGAAGAGGCACTTCCCAAATTCCTAGTCAAAAAGAGAGAGTGGGAAAAGAAAACAGGAAAGGAGAAGTTCCAGGCTGTTGAGTGAGAGAAGAGGCCAAGATTTGACCTGTTAATCCTGTGTTTGATTGGGATATTTTTGGCTTGTTTAGTCGCTAAGAGCTGTTTCAGTGGCTGTGTTTTGGCAGCAAGGGCAGGGGAAAGTGGTGGAGTGGGAAAACCAGGGAGGAGGAAGTGAGCTGGGAGAAGGCCAAAGAACTAGGAAGAGAGAAGCAATGACAGAAAAGGTCAACTTAACCTGACTGATTTGAGACCTCTGAATTACTGTAGCCAAGGAAGCCACAACCCCTTGAGGCAGTAAGAACCAAAGGAAAAAAGGCAAATCAAAGCTCCTTTACCCCATCCTCAAGAGAAGCTGAACATCCCTACCTGCCACACTTGCTCTGGCCCTGAGACCCACCGTGCTGAGGAATTTTCTAACTGACTGATCTCCTTTTCTTCCAGAATTTCCTCATGTATAACGATCACACAATTTTTGAGACGTGGAATTACATCTACCTGCCTGTCTTTGCAGTAAGGAGGGACTTGGAGATGGTTGCTTGGGCAGGGATGGCTGTCACTGATGCAGTGGGCTTGCACTGGGCTTGTAAACTCTCCCCATAAAGAAAATATGGGTTTTGTAGTCAAAATTTCCCATTAAGTGTTGGCAGGAGAGGCAGATTCCAAGTAATCCTGGGCTTGTGCCTGATGTGGCCCTTGGATGCTGCAAAAATGGGGCAGGGGGTTAAGTGGAGCTTATGTAGAAGGCAGAGATATTATTAATAAACTGATCATCCCAATGCTGCTTCTACAAAAGGATGAGATGATCTCCCATCCCATAGAATGTCTGCTGGGATGCAGGTGGATTATTAGAGCTGCTGTAAGAAATCAAGGCTTTTGCAAATCATCTGCATATCAGAGAGGAATGTCTGCAAAGCATCGATTTAGCTCCTTCCCCTTGCAGACCTCTCCAACAGCTGCAATTAGTGAGATAGGTTGCTGCATCCCTTTATAATTATAATTAAAATTAACGGAGTGTGTTGTTGCCTTGTCTCCATACAAACCTGAGGAATGTCTGGTTTTCAGCCGTACGTCCACTGTGTGATTTTCACTTTCCTCCTGCGCTGGTTGGAGATGAGATATGGAGAAGCAGTCCCAGGATTTGATCCTGTCTTCAGGTGTGTCCCAGGGATTCCTGGTGAGCCACAGTTATCCCAGTCTGCAGGGTGAGCTTGGAGCTGCACAGCCTCCTGACAGCAGGAGGGAAAAGCATGATACGTCAAAAATGTTTTTCAACATGTGGATAAAGCTAGTATTTTTCATTTTTTCTATGTCCTTGAGAGGATAAAAATTGTGATTTCAGCTTTTTTTTAGGGTTCATGGCTGAGATTTCAGGATATTTCCCTACAGGGGGCTAAATTATTGTTCCAAATTGAAACAGAAAAATTTTAACTCCTTTTCAAAAGTGTCAGTATCGCTCAAAATAGGATGGAGACTTTCCCTAAATCTTCATCAGGCTGAGGCTGTCTAAGTGCTCTCTGCTTAACTGTCACCAGCAAGAAGTGACCAGCTGAATCACGTGGGAGAAGACTCATAAAGAGCATTTAGTTATCAAACATTACCAAGTGTGGGAGTTAAATGCCCAAATTGGTTTGCAAACCTGCCACGTGTATTTTGATTCCCCTTGAACAGATGAGTGGCATGTGTAAAGCAGGGAATATTTCAAGGTATAATAATCAGTCAATAATTAAAGACGAAGGAAAAGCTAAAGCTGGCCTTTATTTTCTCAGCCATGCCAGTGAAGTTTAGCTTTTCCTCCCCAGGAATTAATTCTTGAGCAAACACTGTCTGTGGAACAGCTCAGTGATCCTGGGGTGTCCCTTCCAACTCTGAGCCTGTGAGCTCCCCGAGGACAAATAAATTTCGGGTTTCGTTGGCGCTGCCCTGGGAAAGAACTTATAAACACAAACCTTTTTGGAAGTGATTGCCAGTGAAAGCACCTCTCCTCCTCCACTCGTAGGATCCAGCAGAGAAGAGTGGTCCCCCAGCAGAACAAGGACCAGCCTGGAGAGGAGCCCCCCGAAGTGCAGGCGGAGAGGGACAGGGTGCGGAGCGCGATGGCCTCGCTGCAGCAGGACGAGGTGAATCCACGCCCAGCCCTCTGGATTGTTTGGCTTTTCATTCTCTCATCTGCCTCTGCTTTCTTAGCTCATGCACTCAGATCTTCTGATGTGATCTCACCGTCCAGCCCACGGTCACCCTGGCACCACAAGGACTTTAGCTGGCACCATTGTTTTTATTCCCATTCTGCATATTTCCCCTTCTTTTTTTTTTCCTCTGTTTAATGGCTTTTTAATTTAGAAATTTTCTGTTTTTCAAAGTCCTGCTTAATGGTAAGAACAGATCAGCTGTCTCATGGGGTAGGAGGAGAACTTTTATTTCCCTCTCTGTCTCTTCCTAGGATTTGGTTGTTGTCAACAGTTTGCGCAAGGAATACGAAGTCAGGACAGCCACTTCCATCTTTAAGAAACAGAAGAAACTCGCTGTCAAAAACCTCTCTTTTGGTGTTAAAAAAGGTTCAAGTACTTTGCTGCACTCCCTATACTATCAATGACTAAAATCTAAAGGGAAGGTCTCATTTGGAGGCAGTATTTTTGTTAGAATTTTCTTTTGGCCATTACACCTCACGCTCTGGGCTCCTGCATTCAAAGTTTTAATTTATGGGGATAAAACAACCCTTTCTCCTGCTGTACTTTTAAATATTACACAGAATACAGGGGAGAAGTCATATTACCAATAAATATTGTTAACAGTTATTGCATATTTGTTCCAGGAGAAGTCTTAGGTCTGTTAGGACCCAACGGAGCTGGGAAAAGCACAACTCTAAACATGATTTCTGGAGGTGTAGCAGTGACTGCTGGGGAGGTAGGTGGCTCCTTGGAGCAGCTGCAGAGATGACCTTGATGCCTTTAAAAATTAAGGATGTGATAAGGCAAGCCAGCAACATGTCCCTACAATCAGGGGATTTATGGATGTTTATGTGCAATTTATGTGTCCTGGATATTTACAGAGCTGAGAAAAAGCGTTGATTTATGCCAAGCATGAATTCTAGTGTTCATCAAAGTCAGTGTTACAGATTTAAGAGTTTGAGCAACAGGAAATCTTCAGCTGGCATTGGAAACCCATTGTGAAATGTCGCAAGCCCTGTAAGAATTGTTGACATCTAAAAAACCCCAAAAATAACACTCTCCATAAACAGCCTTGCAAAACCAGGAAATTGAAAACGAATGTGAGCAGTGTTGGGCCAGTAACAATCCATCACTTAATTACGTGCAGAATGATTAATGGCATGTGCTGGGGGAGGGGAAATGCCATTGCTCTTACAGATCTGGGACTGAAGGTTGGAAATAGAAAAGTGTTACTGGGAGAAGACAGGCTGATGCTGGTAATACTACCCAAAGTGAAAAGGCAGATGGAGCAGGATCACCCTGCCCACGGAGCCACACAGTGACCACTCACAAGTGGCTACTGACCACACAGCTGCTTGGCATGGCCAGTTGGACGGGGCTCGGGGCAACCTGGGCTGGTGGAAGATGTCCCTGCCCACTGTAGGGGTGGGATGGGATGAGCTCTAAGGTCCCTCCAAGCCCAAGCACGCTGTGATTGTGTGAGCCCACAACTGCAGAGCCGTGTGTGTGTGCAGGTGCTGCTCAGGGGCTGGGATGAAGCCCCCCCGTGCCCGGGGGCCCTGGGCTGGTGCCCACAGCAGGACCCGCTCTGGCCACACCTGACAGTGCTGCAGCACCTGGAGGCCTTCACTGCCATCAGAGGGATGAGGGAAGAAGATGCTGCTCTTGCCATCAGCTGGTAGGAAGCCAAATGATCTCATCTGTTGGTTCTCCCTCCCTCCAGAGGTAGGGAGCCTTCCAGCCCGATCACTCTATGGTTTTATAGGGTGGGGAAGGGTTCCTCTGTTAACAAAACTGGCTCGTGTGGTTAAGAGACAACACCTTCAGAGCCTCTCACCTTAGGGAGGTGGCTTCTCCTTGTGAGGTCTGTTATTTTATACTGTTCTCAGTCCCTTGCCTATGAAGGTTGAAGCCCAAGTTTACCTGGGAAAATTCAGAAAAAAAAGTCAAACTTGTCCCAGTTCATGGCCAGTTGCATGAGTAACTCGCTTCTCTCATTAGCTGCATTTCCTGCCTTGAATTTCTGCCAAAATTCCTCAATTTACCATCCAAGTTAGGAGCAGAATCACCAAGTAACCCAAGGGGATGGATATCAACATGTCAGTGTCTGGTTCCTCAGCACCCCTGACCTCAGAGGTTGCACACCAAGATGGTCATTTGGGGCTTTTCCCTTTCCATTCCCCACAGCATAGGAAAGGCCTTGGATCTCCTGAAGCATTTCAAGACCCCAGCGAGGAGTTTGTCTGCTGGAGAAGCCAGAAAGGTACGTGCTGGATTTGTCTTTGGTACTTAACCAAACCCTGCTTGCTCTTTCTTGGACATGGTGCAGAGGAAAGCTTCAGCTGAGTGGGTTCCTGGCATCATTCATTTTCATCAGTACCTTTTGAATCCAGCCTGGCAGGATTCCCTCCCTCCTCCTCACCCTCTTTTCCTGCTCTCCTGCACCGTGTGTTTAATAAGTGCTAACCACAAATTGGATTTACAATCACTCTTCACGCCCCACCACCTACATCTGCCAGTAAATGGGATGGAAAACCACTTTCACACCTTTGGCAGGCTCAGGAGTTCTGGGGAAATCTGATTTTGAGAGATTAAAACATTAACTGAGAGCACCTGAAGTGGGATTTTTTAAAATCCCCGTTCCTCTTGTACTTTGGAATCAAGAGCTTCAGCTCTGAAAAATTCGCGGGGATTAAGGTGCGCAAGTTCTGCAGGTAAATAAAAGATTCCTGACCTCATGTTGTTCCCATTCCAGCTGTCATTTGCTCTGAGCATCCTGGGAGACCTGACAGTGATGCTTTGGGATGAGCCCTCCGTGAGCATGGACCCCAAAGGGCAGCGCTGCATGTGGTGAGCAGCCCTGGCCTGGCAGAAATGGGAACCCAGGACAGGTTCAACAGGATGGGCCTCACCCTCCCCACTGCAGGAACTCTTGGCCTGCAGAGGTTCTGCCGTGGTGACAGAGTAGATCTGTCTTTTCCCTTTTTCCTAATGCCCAGGGGGTGGGGAGAGCTTGCCGAGCTCCTCGCTCAGCTGGCAGCAAGCCCTGTGATATAATGGTCATTAATACACCCCAAAAACCTCAGTGGACACCAGATGAGCCCATGCATTTGGTACAAAAGACACAAATTTCTGCTTTCTTCAGAACAAGAGAAGAAATTGTAGGAAGTCCTCCCTTTCGTCATTCAGAGCTGGTGTTTGCTTTAGCTTTTCATCACCATCAACTTGGAGGGATGCTGACATGACAAATTACAACATAATAGGGCATCCAGGTCACCTTTAAACGAGAAAACAGAAGTCTTTTAAAGAGTTGTCCGCTTTCTAATAACTTCAGAAAGTTGTTTCTAGGGAGGGAGACATAGAGCAGGAGGTTTTCTGTGGCTGCTCCCAGGAAGTGACCGTGATCCCTCTGTCCCCAGGAAGGTGATTCAGGCCTCCATGAAGAGCAAGGAGAGGGCAGCCATCCTGTGCACACAGTCCCTGGACGAGGCGGCGGCGATGTGTGACCGCGTGGCCATCCTGGTGTCCGGCCGGCTCCGGTGGGCACCGCCAGCAGGGGGTTTAGTCTGGGGGCTTGTGGGGGTTAGTGTGGTTTTTTTAATTCCTAATCTAATGGAAAATACCACTCTGGATGCTCCCACGTGTGTAACAATCAGTTCTGTGGGGAGGTAGCACGGTATAAAGAGCTGATGAATAAGAGGATGTACAGCTACTCCTCAGCTCCCTCAAGCCATTGATTTATTTGCTGCTTATGGTGGTTTGAGCAATGCTTTCCCCACCCCCCCACAGGTATATCGGTTCTCTTGAGGATCTCAAAAGTAAGTTTGGCACAAGTTACCACCTGGAACTCAAAATGACAGACGTGGGGCAAAGCGATGCTCTCCACTCCGAAATCCTGAGCCTCTTCCCCCGCGCAGCTCGGCAGGAAAGGTCAGTGTCCATGGGCTGCCCACAGCCTGCATTTGGGCTGGGATGCTCTTTCCCTCCTGCTGACCTCTCTCAGTGATTTACCTGGAGCACAGCTATCCTACAACCCCCCCAAACTGCAGTGCTGACTCACAAGGTGAAGAATTCATTTCTATATTACTTTTTCAGAACTTCCTCCTTGCTCACCTACAAGATTCCAGTGGCAGATTCTCTACCTCTGTCCAGGTCTTTCTCCAAGCTAGAAGCAGGTAAAAGGAAACAATCAGCTAAATAAGGAAATCACTTTCAAATTGTCTGTGTGGATTTGGTTTTTGAGGATGCTTTCTCCATCCCTCCGCAGCTAAACGGAATTTCAAGCTTGAGGAGTACAGCTTGTCACTGAACACTTTGCACCAGGTAGGCTGATGCAGGAGCTCCAGGTTGGGAACTGCCTGTGGAAAAGGAAGAAATAACCTGTGGAAAAGGAAGAAATAACCTGTGAGCAGCACAAATACAGCCAGTCCATGGCAATGATGGGGTGGTTTCCACTGTGTCCTGTTGCAGGTGTTTGTAGACCTCACCAGGGATGCAGAGGAGCACGACCTGGAGGTGGCATCCAACGGGGCTGTGGAGCAGAGACCCCTCCAGCCCTGAGTCCTGGAGCCAAAGTGGGAAATATTCCATGTATTTCATCAGTGTTCCTGAATTTCATCAGTGTCACTGATAGCTCTGGTCAGCTGCAGCCCCAGCACTGGGTTACCCACGTCACAACACACACAGCCCTGCAGGTGTTCTGCCTCACAGAGAAAAAAGAGTTATTATTTTAATAAATAGAGCCTTTATCCTTTGACAAATCCATGCCTGATGCTCATCTGTGCCCCTGCTCAGACTGGCTCACGGAGATTTGAATTCCTGACCCCGAGGCTGTGGGGCAGACTGTGTTTGGGAAAGGGGGCTCAGGCCCTGGAGAGGACCAGGAGCCAACCCAGGAAGGCTCTGACACCTCGCTCATCCATGGCAGGAGGACACCAGGTCTTTGCCTTGCTCAGCCCTGAGAATCACCCCTGGCTGGTGGAATGTGGCCAGCAGAGGTGCTGGTGCCTGGGACAGAGGGGCACGGGGCCGTATTTTGACCCAAAAAGCTGCTCTTGCTGTGAGTTGCAGCTCAGGCCAGCTTGGCCCATCTCATCCCCACCACTGGGGCCAGGGACAAGGAAAGGACTCAGCAATGGCTGGGTAAATATAATGAAAACTGGCAGCTCTTGTATCATCCCCTGTACAACCCAGTTATTATTTAGAGTCAAATAAGGTGTGCTTTGACCCAAAACAGTGCTGTAGAAGGACAGCAGGCTGAGCCTTGCTTTGGGAAGAGAGGGGGGCTTCTTACTCCCTGTGGGTGCCTGGGAGGGATGGGGCAACAGATGGGGAGCTGGGGGCAAGCACCAGAAACCTGACCCTGTCTGAGCAGATCAGAGTCTCCTCTTGGCCATCTGCCTGCCAGGGCTAGAGTTAAAAATAAAATAAAATAAA